>CM053589.1:131850632-131870327 GCA_028646515.1 Pseudochirops corinnae | reverse complement strand
AAATGACTGTAATTTACATTTAAATAATAATAATAAATGTTTAAAAAATCAGGTCATACAATTTGGTAATATAAAATACAGTAATATTAAAATTAATCAAATTTGTACTTTTGGTTGTTTGAAATAAATGTTTACTTAATGTTTGACAAATTCATTTTTAATATTTGCCTAAAATACTAATGATATTCTTTGGACATCATGTGATTGATCATAAAGGATACTTTTACATTTTACCATTTTGAACAGTGTCTGTTATAGTGTTGTTGTTCGGTAGTTTTACAGTTATGTCCAATTCTTAATGACCTCATTTGGGGTTTTCTTGGCAAAGATACTGGAGTAGTTTGCCATTCCTTCTCCAGTTTATTTTACAGGTGAGGAAACTGAGCCAAACAGGGTTAAGTGACTTGCCCAGGGTCACACAGCTATTAAGTGTCTGAGGCCACATTCTGACTCAGGAAGATGAGTCATATAATACAAATCTGTCAATAAATAAATAAATACAAATCTGGAACTAATAAATCATCACTCATTGATTTATCTCTTTGTCTTCCTACTGTGGGCATCCTATAGGCCCTATTTTCCTTTGGAATTCATGTTTAATAAGGTTATGGGGGAACAAACATGGTAGTGGCTACTACAATACACGGTAACAGATCAAAGATTCATGCTCATATCAGTGTGGGAATTCCCTTCAACAATGGAAATCACAGTAATCTGTGACTAAGGAAAAACTCTGGTCGAAGTGCTGAGACCAACCAGAGTGTGTGATACTCTGAACTTAAGGCTAGTCCCTAAATATGGAGTAATAATAATAATAAATATTAAGTAAATATGCTTGGTAATTGAATGTAAAGTGTTATCTCTTTAAGGTACTGTCCTTTTTACTTAGAGCTGCAAAGGGTGAAAAAAGTACTTTTTACATAAAGAATAAGTTATAGCAACTGAAAAATCATTTAAAATGTCTCAGTCAGAGATGGACATTTTGATGCCTGAAAGGAGTAGAAAGAGAGCTTTGCTTTAATAAAAACCTATTAAATGCAGAAAAACAATTTTTAGGTATGATTTGAAAAGTTTGACATGGAAAATAAATTACAGAATAAATATAAAGATTTAAATTATCTTGTAAAAGATGTATGTGGGTGAGTAATACCCCATTTGGCTTTGAAAGATTTAGTTCAAAGAGGAGAACAAAAGAACTTTGATTAAAAATTAGAAAAAAATGTGAATATAAAGAAATATAATTTCAAGAAAATAATGACATGATGGACTATGTTGAAAACTTACAGCTATAAAATATTATTTTTCTCCAGTTCATTTGCACAAAACTGTTTTTTAAAACTCAAGGTAAAAACTCACAAAAACTAAAAATTACATGATCCTTCAGAGACTCAAAGATGATGAAATAAGAACTGGCAATTTTATAGGGAAAATTTGATGATTTTTTAATTTTTAAGTGAAAGGCAACTGAACAATGCCAGGAGGTTCTGATTTATTTGAGTCATTGAAATTTATAGGGAGATAATCTGAGGCTGAAGAACACAGAACCTGACAAAAGAAAATTTAAGAAATATCAAGGATTTGTAATCAGCATCATCAGAGCTGATTGAAGAGGTAGCCAATGGTAAGATAACAAATGGGTTCAGCTACACAATTTCAGATTAATTGGAGAGGTCTGACTGTTGGAGACCCTTCTCTGGAGTATTCCCTAGAGTTTAAGAGTTGGTGAAACCTCCTAGAAATGCTTGCTTCTTTTTGCTGTGGCCTTCTGCTTGGAGAAAGGAAAGCAGAGAAAAAAGATTCTGAAGGATCTGTATAGAAAGAAAGGCTAAGATCTAAACAGACTGTATAGAATGCTATTGAGTAAAGAGCTGGCTGGATTTGTCTGTCTTGTCTAGAAAAGATCATTTGATCTGATCTATTCAGCACTCTGTTTTCCACAACTGGATTAGTCAACACAGGGTCATGGTAAGTAAACAACTGGCTGGGTTTGGCCTAAAGGTCCACTAGATATCCAACCTGTTGAACTATGCAGTTTTCAATTTAAAGAGAATGGCTACTCAAATTAATAGTGTAACATTTTCAATATCCTTGCATGAGATATTATAAATTGAACAAACTTAGAAATATTATATTGAATTGAAAGTAGAAGGGAAGGTACAATGTACCTTTACAAAAACTGACCATATATTAGGGAATAAAAACTTTGTTGTTAAATGCAGAAAAGCTGAAATATTAAATGCATCTTTTTCTGATAATAATGTAATAAAATTATATTTAATAAGGAACTATGGAAATATAGTTTTAAAATTAGAGGCTAAGTAACCTAAGGAAAACTATTAAAATAATTGATATCAATAACAAAAGTAACAAAAATCATATAATTATATCAATAGATGCAGAAAAAGCTTTTGATAAAATAGAACACTCATTCCTACTGAAAACACTCAAAAGCATAGGTATAAATGGCTTTTTTCTTAAAATGATAAAAAGCATTTTCCTAAAAATCATTAGCAAGCATTATTAGTAATGAGCATGAACTAGAAGCCTTCAAAAAAGGTGAAGCAAAGATGCCCATTATCACCAACATTATTCAATATTGTATTAGAAATGCTAGCAAAAACAATTAGAAAAAGAAATTGAACATATCAGACTGGGCAATGAGATAATAAAACTAGCTCTTTTGCAGATGATATCATGATATATTTGGAAAATCCTAGAGATTAAACTAAAAAGTTAATTGAAACAATAAGTTAGCAAAGTAGCAGGATATAAAATAAATCCACATCAATTATCAGCATTTCTATATATCATCAACAAAACTCTGTATGAGATAGTAAATTATACCCCATTTAAAATAACTGTAGACTGTATGAAAACCTGGGAGTATACCAGCCAGGTATGTCCTGTCAAGACAAATCCAGAAACTACATGAATATAATTATAAAACACTTTTTATACAAATAAAGTCAGATTTAAATAATTGGAGAAATATTAATGTTTCATGGGTGGGCAGAGTCAACATAATAAAAATGACAATTCTACCTAATGTATTTATTCAATGCCATCCCAATTAAATTACCAAAAAATATTTTATTGAACTAGGAAAAATAATAATAAAATTCATTTGGAAGGCAAAAGGTCAACACTATCAAAGAAATTAATGAGAAAAAAAGGAAGGAGATTTAGCACTACCAGATCTTAAACTATACTATAAGGCATTAATTATCTAAATTATTTGGTACTGGTTAAGAAAGAGAAAATCAGCGGAACAGAGTAGACATACAAAACACAGTACTAAATGGTTATAATAATCTTGTGTTTGACAATATAAAGACTTGGGATTTGGGGACAATAATACACAATTTGGTTTTAAAAAATCCTGGGAATACTGGAAAGTAGCCTGGCCCAAACTGGGTATAGACTAATATTTTACACCATTTATCAAGAGAAGGTCAAAATGGAAACATTACCTAGAAATAAGGGGAGATACAAGAAAACTAGAAGAACATGGAATATATTACCTATCAGACTTATGGAGACAAGAAAAATTTATGAATAAACAAGAGATAGAAAGAATTGTTAGATGTAAAGTGGGCAATTTTGATTAAATTAAAAAGGTTTTGTACAATTAAAATCAAGGTAGCCAAGATTAGGAGAAAAGCAGAAAACTGAGGGGGAAATTTATAGACAGCTTCTTGGACAAAGGTCTCATCTCAAATATATAGAGAACTTTGTCAAATTTATAAGAATGTGAGTCATTTCCCAACTGATAATGAAAGAATATGAACAGGGAGTTATTCAGGGAAGAAATCAAAACTATACATAGTCATATGAAAAATGCATTAAATCATTATTGATTAGAGAAATGCAAATTAAAATAACTTTAAGATATCTTCTCACACCTATCAGACTGACTAAAATGATAGAAGTAGAAAATGACAGATGTTGAAGAGTATATAAAAAATTAGGACACTAGCACACTGTTGCAGAATTGTAAACTGATTCAACCATTTTTGGAGAATAATTTAAAATTTTACTTAAAGAGTTATATAACTGTGTGTACCTTTTGACCCAGTATTACCACTATTAGGTCTGTTTCCCAATGTGATCAGGAAAAAAGGAAAAGAACTTATTCGTTCTAAAATATTTCTAGCAGCTCTCCATGTAGTGGCAAAGAACTGGAAATTGAGGGGATAGATAAATTGGGGAATGGCTAATCAAGTCATTGTAAATTATTGTGATGGAATACTACTAGTGCTGTAAGAAATGATGAGCTGGTTGATTTTAGAAAAACATGGAAAGATTTGCATGAAATATGAAAAGTGAAATGAGCAGAACCAAGAGGAGAACAGCAATATTTTTCTAAGAATAATTGTGAACAAACAAGGTATTCTGAGTATTATAAATACTCAAACCAACTATAAAGCCCCTATGAAGGAAGATGCTCTCCACCTTTAGTGAAATAACTTAAAGAAATTTGAATGGTATAGTTTTCACATATATTTATAAATCTGTGTCAGATGGTGGCCTCCTCTAGTATGGAGTTGGAAGGGAGGGAAGGAAACCATTTGGAACTTAAAATGTAATAAAATAAATAAATAAAATTAAATATTTTGAAAGAGAGAGTATCAGGGATGCTTTTCACAACCTGTGTCATTGCTATTTTTCCAGTCTTCTTTCTTCAAACTTACACTAATTTACTTGCTGTTCTTCATACATAACACTTCATCTCTCACATCTGTGCCTTCCTACTGGCTGTCCCACATCCTGGAAAGGCTCTTCATCATCTTTGCTCCTTAGCTTTTCTGTTTACTTCAAGACTCTGATCAGTGGTTGATAAATGTTTACAAACTGACTTAAGTCTCCCCTTAATTTCCAGTTCTTTGCCACCACAAGGAATGCTGCTATAAATATTTGAGAATAATTAAGTCCTTTTTCCTTTTTCCCTGATCATACTAGGACACAGATCTACATATAAAAAATGTATCCAAAGAAAATAGTTAGCAATATTCAAGGGCATGGCACTAGCATCTGGGAGCTGGGAAAGATCTCATATAGAAGGGAAATTTAATGACAGAGGGTGTATATTTTATATTGAAAGTAATAGGTAGTCACTGGAGTTTATTGAATAGGGTGGAATGACATGGACACATCTGTGCTTTAGAAAAATCAATTTGGTAGCTGAAAGAAAGATGGATCACATAGAGGAGAGAGTTGAGGCAGGGAGAACAACTAGAAGACTATTGCACTTGTCCAAGGAAGAGGTAATGAGGTCCTCAACTTCGCTGGTGGCTGTGGGAGTAGAGAAAGGGATCTGTGTAAGAAATGTTTCAAAGGTAGAAACAACCAAATTTGGTAATGAATTGAATTTCTGGGGCAAATGAGAGTTGAGGATGATAACAAGGTTCCAAGTCAAGGTTATTCCTGTACCTTACACAGTGATAAGAAAGATTAAAAGGTACAGTGACTGGGTGAAAATGAGCTCTGTTTTAGACTTGTTGAGTGTGAAATGTCTATGGGGCATTCAGATTGAAATGTCTAAAAACTGCAGCTCAGGCCTAATTGAGCAATGTTATCATGCCCTCCTAAAAGAAAAATCCAGCCTCATCATGCTTTTTCCAGGCTTACCTCATAGCCTTCCCCTCCACACATTCTACCTTCCAGGTAAACTGGAGGACCAGCTGTTTCCTGAGTTAGATATTCCATCTCCCGCCTCTGTGCATTCACTTGAGCTGGATTTTATATCTGGAATGAACTCTGTCAACATCCCATTTTAGAATTCTTCTGTTCCCCCAGGTCTCATTTTAGGTGCCACCTTCTCAAGGAAGCATTTTTCTTCCTTCCTTCCTTCCTTCCTCAGTTGTTAGTGCACTATGTCATCTAAAATTACATTTTATTCATTTATTTCTGTAACTGTTTACTCCCAACATAGTAAAATGTAAGCTCTTTGAGACTGAGGATTATTTGTGTATCTCAGGAACAAAGGATCATATTTGCACATGGTATATGTATAACAAATGATTTCCAAATTAATTATTCCATTACATCCCACTGGTCAAAACACAGACAGAATTTCATGCTCAGTGGTTAGAGATGTCATTTATGAGGCACATTGAGGAATTGGATGGTGAAGATAACTGACAGAAGCATGGGCTTTTAGCTTTGAATAAAAGAAGATTTAAGAAACACATAAACATTGTCTTCAAAGTACTGAAAGACTGATACATTAAAGAAAAATAGATAGGTAGCTGGATTAAAGAAACAGAAATGGAGATATATAGATATCAATACGTAAATAGAAATAGAAATAGAAATTGCTAAATGATAAAGGAAGCAGCTAAGTGACACAGTGAATAGAGCACTGGGCTTGGAGTCAAGAACACTTATCAAGAACACAAATCTGGCCTCATCTATTTACTAGATGTGATCCTGGGCAAGTCTCTTAATCTCGTTTGCTTCAGTTCCTCCTCTATAAAATGAGTTGGAGAAAGAAACAGCAAACTACTTAAAACAAGCAGCAAACCACTATCTTTGCCCCACCTCTCCCAAATGAGGTTATGAAGTCAGACATGAAATGATTCAACAGCAAGAGAGATAGGGATAAATTGCTATATAGCAATTGGCATATACGTGTATGTGTGTATATATGTGTGTGTGTGTCATATAACTAAATATAGTACCTATCTATATAACATACATGTGTGTATGTAATTTTTTATCTAACTCCCAAAAGCAAATTATGACCAAATGATGAAAGTGATCTGTGATCATCTGTGAAGTTATAAGGAGATTAGTTTCAGCTAAGTATAAGGAAGAATATTTGAATAATAAGAATTGTTCAAAATTGAAATGTTTTGCTTTGTTAGGTAATGAGTTCTCATTATTATAGAATTCCCACATTGTCTTGGACGTTGAATTAGACAATCCATAAAGCCTTTTCCAAATACAGGATTCTATGTAAATCAAAACAAAAAAAATTGAGATTAAATTGGAATATAGTCAAACTAGGTCCTATGCAGGTCCTCCAAAATAAAATTTAATTACAAAGTTGTTTTCATTGCAAAGTATACTAGGTCCATTTTCAGCAAGAAGTAGACATCTATCTCTAGGAAAGCATATTACATATTTCCTTTTTGGAAGCCTATTCTTATTAAAGCAATAACATTTCTGAACTCAACTCTATTAAATAATCTGGGTCATATAGTCAGCCTAGACTTCCAGTAGAAAATTCACAGCACCAATTTCAAACAACGTGAGTTTGGTTCATTTAAGCACAAAATGAAATTAGTTTACCTGTGACAATTTCATCGTATGAGTTCTTACCTGGGCAATAGATAAAAGACCATTCATAATTTTTTTCTTTGGGGCAAAGACTTGTGTCAAGGGTCATCTCACTGGTATGCATCCCAACAAGTTTCATGGGTCCCCTTGAAGAGCCTTCAATGCAGTGTCCTTTCCCTGTGTTACTAGGATCATTGCACCAGCCACATCCAGGTTGTTCTAAACACTGTCCACATGTTCTTAATCCAGAACAATTCTGAGCTGCATAACAGAAATGTGATATTAAAAAAATTATATGACTTTGTCCTTTATTTTACAAAGAAAAAAGTGGCATCACTCTTCAGATTGGTCTCTAGGTAAGTTAAAAAAAGGTAACTCTGAAACTACAGTAAAATGAGGAACTGTTGTTAGTCTTCAATTTAAGGCAAGTTATCAAAAATTAACTGGAAAACTCAAAAAGTCAATTGTTAAGGAATTTTTCTACTTTATATTGTGAAGGTTATATTTGTCACACAAGCAATAGTTTGCATGTGTGTCCTTTGTTAAATTTTAACAAATTATTAAATTGTATAATTATGCATCATAAGTCAACAATTCTATAGAGTAATGCTGAATTTCATGGAATCAATTAGCATCTTTCTCCTATTAATCTAAAAATGTAAAAGTTCTAACTGAATGCCTCAAATTGTTATTCAATGTTTTTAAACATGCAGAATATCATACACATTATAATGGATAGATGAACAGATGCATCAACTGACATTAAGACAAAGAGGCAATATAGAATTCCCTTGATACCTACCGATCCAAAACCTTGAGCCAGTTTGTACATTTAATAAATTCTTTTTGACTGATCAACTGAAATGAGGTAAAACAAGATGGCCTATGTCACAAGTAATTTTATACTGAAGAAACAAAGTCTAAGCTACACAATTTATTAGCAAAGCATGCAACTGCAGAACAAATAGGGTCCAAGAGTCTCCTCAGTAGGCACAAGGAAAATGAGGAAATATTTACAAAGATTTTTATAGTAAACTACAGTTACTATTTTAGCACTTTTACTATTTCAATATTTAAAGATTTTCCTGAGTTCAGGGATTCTGATTGGTCACATCTACTTGCATTCTGCAAAACAGTTAGTAGTATAATAATAAATTATTTCTCCAAAATTATATGACTTACAGGAAAACTAAACTCAGGAAGATTAGACTTAACTACAACAACTGTACAAAATGTCTGGCATGATCCAAAATGGAGTCATTTTGGTTCTTTCACTTTCCCTCCCCTTTTATCCATGAGGGATTTAAGCTTCCAAGGATCACTACTTATGAGCTAATTCTGTAATATTTTTAATATGATCATGATCAGCCAAGTGCATATATGTCTGTGGGACTAGCCTGGCACAGGCTTTAATGCAGCAACTACTGTGAAGTCTAAAAAAAAAATATGATAGAGGGCAATAAGGGCCCATTTACCAATGGTGGTTACCAGGCCATTTCCCTGTAGTCAAGTGATCCAACAAGAAGGATTCTACCAGGTGTTACTTGGGTGTGTAGTTCTGTTTCTGCTATACTTTGCTGAATTTTGTAAAGGCTGGTTTCAATTTCTCCTGATCAACTGGTATAAGAACAACATGATTGGTTAATGACAGCACAAGCTCTTCCCTGTGAGGCAGTGATGAAATCTAGAACCAGGTGATTTTGGAGGATCGTGTGGGCTAATGAATCTACTTCAATTTGAAGGGGGTTGATAGACTCACTTGCAGCCTGTGGCAATCTTTCAATATCAAACGAGTGATTCTTGGATGCCTGTTCCAGCACAGCAAATGTTATATATGGAATAAGGAACCAAAGGAATTTAATTCCATTCCTTTGTTGTTTTACAGGGTTCTAGATAGTTACTACTTTCTTAGTAGAAAAGATCTTTCCTCTTTTTGGTGCTTATGCCCCCATGCTCCCAAGTTTCTACTGGACTTTCTTCTTCCTATAATGTGAAGACTGATACCAGTGAGGTCAAACAAGCATTTCCCGAGACTCTATGCCAAGTGGTAGAGGAATATGCCTTACTGCTGCACACACACACACACACACACACACACACACACACACACACACACACACACAAATTGCCCAAGGGTTACAAGTACCCAGAAGGTTTCATAAGGATGGAATAGCCTTTTTGCAGCATGTTAAATCCTACTAGGGTAGTTGCTGGATGGTATCCAACACCCCAAAGGCATCCATTAAAACCACCAGTTGCTGTGCCATTGTAGGTTAAGTCATCAAGAAAAATACAATATGGAATAGTCTGATTGTCAGTGACACAAATAAAAGGGTCTCTTTTAGAAATATTTGAGAACAAGATATTTCTAGTGCAACTTGAAACAGTGCCCAAATTTGCAGTGGTATTAATTCCCTCCTTTCTACTAGCAAACAATGGAAGGTGAGTAAAGATGATAGTACTGGCAATTCAATATTCCTACTTCTGTGGGCAATGGTGGAATCACTAAGAGCCATAAGGAAGTAGCTAGTTTCCATATCAGCAAAGTGACAGCCTATGGGGCTGTCCACTTAGCTTTTATCCTTTTTAAATATATAGAATTTTGCTAGGTGACATGGGGAAAAGGCCCTTTAAGCCAAGGAGATATATTGTCACAATCCTCAATCCTCTAACCCTTTTACCTGACTGGGGTATATAATATTGTTATTCTCTTTTTTCAATAATTGATTTGTTTATTTACTTTTAGTTTACAAGATTCAGTTCCACAATCCCGAGTTTCAAATTTGCTCCCCTCCTTCCCGCTCCCCCCCCCCCCAATGGCATGCAATCAAGTATAGGATCTGCAAATGCTTTCATATTGGATGTTAGTCTGGTCATACAGAAGGGCTGTAACTGGTGGAATGAAGAATGGGAAAGAGGAAACAAAACCAAACATGGAAAAGAACGATAGTATGTAGTTTGCTTCAATCTCCATTTAAACTCTGTTCTTTCTAGATCATTCTCTAAATGTAGACATCTCCTTCCATCCTGAGTCTTTTAGAGTTGTCTTATAAACTTGTGTTGCTGAGGAGAGTCCAATTTATCAAAGTTGGTCATCACACATACATTGTCTCTGTCATTATGTACAAATTTTAATGGTGTTACTCTCAAAGAGAAGGACAATCCATGGATCTGGGTGGCACACCTAGCACCCATGAGACCCAATAGCTAAAAGATAATACAGAGAATGTCCCACTTCCACATGGATGTAATAATAGCATTAAGTCTTTTCCTATTTTCTTGTGAAAAGTGGACAGGAGAAACCCAGCAAGGGATAGAATATGTAAAAGCAGTAATGAGTAATGAAGTTAGGAGAGAACCAAGATGTCCAGAAATCCTTTTCCCCAATCTGATTGCTGTTGATGTGGTCTGTAGCACTTGGAATAGACCTTCCCTAGCTGGCTAAGTCCTATTGGTCCATTAGAAATTATTTTTTTTCCCCCAGTGAAAATTCTTGATGTACAACTTAGCTCCAGGATCAAAATCATGGAGTAAAAAGTCCAATAGTTCAGTTTGTACTGCCTCTCCACATCATGTAGTGCTTTCAGCCTTGTTTGTAGTTCCTGTATCTAAGAAGCAACAGAAGTATCTCCTCCTAAAAGAGATGTGTGTACTGGAAAAACATGTATTGTGGGGAAAATGGGGGAAGGTGCCAGAAAAACATTTTAAAAAAAGATATATGTAATTCTCCTTTAGTTTTCTGTACAGACAGAAAAAGTCAGAGAAAGAACATCAGGCCACTTCAGATGAGTTTCAACACATAACTTGCAATGATAGTTTTAAACTCCTTCTTCATATGCAAAATCTGACCTGAGTTTTGAGGGAGGTAGGGGATGTGAAATTTCAGGACCACTCCTAGGCGAGAGAAAATCTTGTAAAGAGGAAAAGAGAATCAGTAAAGTGGATGCCCCTACCTTTACCCACAAAGTGAGTCTGTTAACAATAACTAGGCAGATTTTAAAGTCAGACTTGGGCATATACATGAAATCAATCTAAAAATGCTCAAAAGATCTGTAAGCTAGGGAGTATCCACCATAGGCAATGACACAGAAGCATACTGATTAACTGCTCAGCAAGTTGGACAGAAGGCACACACATGGGCAGTTACAGGGATAATATCTGAGGCAACTGAAACCTTCATAAGTCCATAATCCCTTGTGTACAAAAATGGCCAACTTTATGAACAGATAGACATACCTGGTGATAGAAGCTCTGGGAGAGGAACAATCTGCCTTTCACAGTCACCCAGAAACCTGTTTAGCCTGAAAATTTTGTTTCCATTTTGTGGTTTCAGAGACATTATAGATAAGGGAGAGGTCATCTCCATCAGAAGAAAAAGGAAAAACATGTGCATGGCCCTCTAGTGCTGCAGGTTCCATGGTGGCATAGGTATGACTGTTTATGAAACAAGATCTGTTCTATTGATGTGGGCCAGGTAATGGACAATGTCTAAGACATCAAGAAGCCTCAAGGCAGATAAGAAATTTCTAATCAATTCTACATCTGCTAGGGCCTTGCCAAAAAAGGTCAAAACCCATTGTTGCCAAAGCATCTCAACCATGTGACAGACACTAAATGCATATTGCCAATCAGTATAGCTTATATGGAGCTTTTACCATTGGCAAAGTAACTTGCCTGAGTAAGGGTCACAAGCTCAGCAGCTTAGACACTAAATTTAGAAGGCATAGAAACCACCTAAATGGTGTCATGGTTAAAACCACAGCAGTACCAGTACAAGACCATCTCTCAAAAAAGAAGATGTACCAGTACTCAAAATATAATCAGGATTAGAAATGTGTTTGGGGCAGCTAGGTGGTGCAGTGAATAAAGCACCAACCCTGGAGTCAGGAGGACCTGACTTCAAATCTGGCCTCAGACACTTGACACACTTACTAGCCATGTGACTTTGGGAAAGTCACTTAACACCAATTGCCCTCCAAAAAAAAAAAAGCAAAAATAAAATAATCAGGATTTTGCAAGAGGGTGTCAGGGAAATAAATACAGAGTTTTTCAGCCATGTCCACTACAGAGGTACAGTCATTCAATGGCTCCCTTGAGACTGGCAAATTGGGGAGCAATGTGGCAGGATTGAGGACAACATATCACTTGAAAGTGACATTTTCTTTATGCAGCAATGTTATTTTATATCTGGCAAGTCTTTGGTGAGAAAAGGCCTGGGTTCAGTGATGAAATAAGAATGTCTCAACTTCATGGAAGCACTGCAAAATTAAGAGGGAACCAGAAACAGATTATAAGCTTTCTCCACCAGCAGTGACAATCACAGCCCACATGTAGGGCAGAGAGCCAATAGCCACAACATCAAGCTGAGCAGAATGATAAGCTACTGGACACAAAGTAGGCCCAAATATTTGGACACAGTAGGCTATCCCCCCTTTAATTCATATACAAAGAAAGCGAAGGGATTACTATCTTCTGGGAGTCCCAGTACAGGGGCCAATAACAAGGCCTTTTTGAGATCCTCAAAGGCAAAGAGTTATTACTGGTCAAACTGTAAAGGTTTGGAAGAGAATGCTCCAAGAATGGAGCATCGTTGTCCTTTTTGGGGGGGAATAGGCAGCTTCTGTAAGGCTTACAAAAACTTGAGGCAAATTGAGGGGTGGGGGTACCAGTAGATGAAATGAAACTAAGATCTTCTACTTGAGAGGGGCACCACTGAAATTTTGGTTTAGACTTCATGGCCCCTCTGATGGAGTTGAAGATGACAGCTGTCATCTTAACAAACCTCATCATTAGGTGCTTCCAGTAAGAGGTCATCAATGTACTGAATAAAGATGAGCTCTTGCAAAGGATGGAAGCTAGATTTTGCTGTAGGATCTGAGAAAATAGGGTAGGTGTTTCTACTTACAATTGAAGTAAACAATTCCATGTCCATTGTGTGTTCTTCCAGGTGAAAGCAAACAAGTACTGAGTATCTAGGTAAATTGGATTGCTAAAGAAAAACAAAAGCTTAGCAAAATCTATTATAGTAAAACAAATAAACTCACAGGGAATTAAGAAAATAATGGTAGCAAGGTTGGGCATCACCAACTGCCTGGGTATAACATAAACACACAAATCTTATACAAACAATAAGCAGGTTTGTCACCTAGATCTAGTTTATGTTTTTTAACAGGGAAGATTGGTGTACTACAAAGAAATATGCAAGAGTCAATGATAGCTGAAATATCATCAAAGGCCTATCTGGAGAAGGGGTATTGGGGAATAGATGGCAAAGAGCTTTCCCTAATTCAGACAATCATGGGGATGGCAGATATTCAGAGTCCCATACCAGAGGATGAAGAGGCCCATAGAGAGTTGGGGATATCAGAAGAGATTGCTAAGAACATCCCCACTGCCTCTTGGGTATTCTCAATAAGAAAAAGAAACTAAGAGAAAAAATGCTTGGGCAGTTGCAAAGATAGAGCACCATTGGGAGAACAGGAAATGGTAGTCCTAAAGTTATAGAGATCTTCCTCCAACAGATTTACAGGGGTTTGGGGCACAAGGAGGAAGGAGTGTTCAACAGAAAGGAGACCAATGGATACTATGTAATGAGGTAATTTTGGAATACTATAACGTTTTCCTGAAACCTTTAGAACACTCAGAAACCCAAAACAAGTATTGTTACAGTCTGGTTTCTCATTAAAAATTATTTAGAAGCTCTATGATCTAGTTAGCAATCATATATTGTCACCAACTTTAAGGGTGACATGGGGTTCACCAGTGCAGGGAGAGGCATGGACTGAGATGGCTGAGGCAGGGACATCAGAACAGAGAAGACAAAAGAGTCCTCTCCAAAAACCTACAACCTATACTCCTACCCTGCATCTTCATGCAGAAGAATTTCCCAGAGAATGTCTAGGTCCATTATTATTTTTACTCCTAAGGTCCATTTTTCTTCCTATATTTTCAGGTTATATTGCCCTCCTAGTGATGATAAAAACATTTGTTTGATTTGTGAATTCCTACCTATGTGTGAGCAAGGATAGTAGTTTGAACCTTCAGCTTAGAATTCTCTACCTCCTTTTCTTTTCCTTCATAAATATATTGGGCAATGTTCTTAAGTTGCCTACTGGCTTTTCATGCCACCTAAAGCAACATTTATGGAAATACTTTCAATTTCTGATTGGGATTGACTGATAATTTCTGAAGTTATAATTCTTGCATCTCAGGGGTTGGGTGGATGTAGACCCACATACCTCTTAGCACTTTTACATAATCTATCATTACACAATCCATTTTTCTTCTTAAATTCACTCTTAGAATCAGAAATGTCTCTTAGACCACTAAATTGTCATTTATAATTTCCTCCAATTTTCAGGATGGTCAGAACAAGCCTCCATTCCTTTCATTAAGGATTCTCTAGCCTGAAGTAATTTGGTATAATCAGTAGGATTATTGAGATTCCATTGCAGGTCTTGTAATGGCCAATTTAGGAGAGTTGCAGGGTCAGTCCATTCCCTTGCCCCAGCATGCTGATTAGTAGCCTCAATAATGGCAGTCCTTTCACCAGAGGAAAGTAAGTTTTCCATCAGTTCCAGAACGTCTCCCCAGGTAGAATTATTATCCCTAAAAATGGCCTGAAATTAGGTTATAACCACTCCTTCATCAAATTTGGGAATGTCCCTTCTCCAGATAGAAAGATCAGAAGGACTGAAATGCTGATGATACCTAATCACAGCCATCTGACCAGGCTGTGCTGGATTATGTATTTCTTAAATTATGTATTTCTTAAAAAGAGATTATGTATTTCTTAAAGAGAGAAAACAGCAGTTATAGGTACTTCCAGCTCAAGATAAATTGAATCTCCAGTTAATTCAGGAGGAGAAAAGGATAGGAGCACAGAAAGCAGGAAAGAGTAGGTGGTAATAGCAGGAAAAGAAGTGGCTTGGAAGGAATTACAAAGGAGCAAGAGAGGAAACAGGCAAGACAGGACAAAAAGGAGATATTTACAGGTATGTCAGACATATACCATCAGAAAAGATAGCCCATCAAAACCAGTATTACATCTAGTTTAGATGTTTGTTCCATATGACTAGCCTTAGATAATTTAATTTATAATACTTAAAGGTGCCAAATTGAGGGGAAAAAAAACAAATTATCAGCCAAATCTCTTGAAGTTATAGAACAAATTTCATGTAACCTAATGACACCCTTCTTGATCACTCCCTGATCAACTGAAAGCTTCCCCTGGTCCCATGCTGTAAGAAAATTTTCCATGGGAAATCCTTTTGGCATGCTATTACCAAATCCCATGATCCCCTTAATGGGTTTTCCCCAACATGTGGAGATTTATCTGAGATCAGCAAATGAGATCAAGGGGGAATCTGACCTCAGAGACAAGTTTCTGTGGAGAAATCCTTTGGTGAGAAAAATCAACCAGACTCCTCTAATGGATTCTTTGGAGAGGCCATCTCCCAGAGCCAGAGTCCCCTCTCCACCTACTGCCTGACTTACCAACTGTCATAAGTAATTTTATAACTGCAGGAACAAAGTCCAAGCTAAGCAATTTATTAGCAGGGCATGCAGTTGTAGAACAAATCAGGGTTAGGGCCTCCTTAGTAGGCACAAAGACACTGAAGGGAGATTTATAAGGGTTTTTATAGGAAATTATAGTTACTATTTTTAACAGTTTTATTATTTTAAGATTTAAGAACTTTCCAGAGTTCAGAGACACTGGTTGGTTGCATACACCTGCATCCTGCAAAACAATTAGTGGTACAGTAATAATTGATTTCCCAAAAATTACATGACTTACAGGGAAGCTAAACAAGTGAAAATGAGAATTACAGCAGCTGTACAAAAAGTCAGAGATGATACAATATGAAGTCTATTTGAAGTCATTAGGACTATATGACTATCTTGATAATTTCACAAATTTTAAAGACATATATCCAGATTGAAAGGTAAGAATTAACTACAATATTAAAGAACTATTAGATACAGCTATAGATCTCTGAATTAATTCATTAAAGTGCCTAATATCTATAAGGCACTGTGTGTAGGAATACAATCATCCACGAGAAAAAAAGGCTAACTGCACACAAAGACATCCAAAACAGAACAGAGACATCATAAATGCCTTTTTAAAATGAAAATCTAAAATTTTAATCTTCTTAAAATCATCTAGCCTTTAAGAATTAAGGGTGATTTTTAATAACAAACCTGAGAGTTTTAAATAAGTATGTATCATCTTATTATGATAAGAAAATGACAATTAGATTATAAATCAGAGAACAGACAGTACTACATCTTTGAAATTTTTTATTTTGTTGTTGGGGAGGTGACATGTCTACACATGCATTGAATTTGACACCAGGACAGACAATAATTCAATCTTTCTGCTAATGCTCATCATATGGTATGACATTAGACAAGTTATTTAATGTCTCTAAAGCTCAGTTTTCTAATGAGTAAAATTAAAATATAGCTCCTCCACTACCTATCCCCTGGGATCATTGTGAAGAAAGTGCTTTGTTGAGAAAAAAATTACCTTAAAGCACAATACAAATATGTCATCATTTTTTGAACCATGACGCCCCCAGCATTTGGCATGGGGACTATGGACAAGTAATTACTTAATAAATAATTATGAATGTGAGGATGAAATATTCTTAAAAACATAAAAAGCTACATTATTAAAATATAAGAACAGTGATTTTAAAAATTCGGATCTGAGGACTCTAATGATCACTTACAATGAGCATTCTCACCCTGAAATGTGTAAACTTGTTTTTTGTGGGGTATTTTTAGCATTTCAATATAATTGGTTTCCTTTGAAGTCTTATGTAGCTTATTTTATAAATTTTAAAAATACATTATCCTGAGAAGGGTACCATAAACTTCATCAGATTGTCAAAAAGATTCATGCTGCCAAAAAAATTAAGAATTCCTGACCAATGATAGATTTTAATAATGAGAAAATGGGATTTAACTCCTGTTCAGTTAAATGAATAGCCAAAAGTCAGAAAGCTAAGAAACAGTATAATGGTACTAAGAAATAGTACACTAACTCAAAAGTACTTGGATTCTAACTGAAGTCCTCCAACTCTAAATATTATGCTACTTACACTGGCACAATAGTACTTTCCTATTTCATACAGGAAAATATTTTTTATCTATTTACAGTTGAAAATGCATATTAATTCTAGTGCTTCCTTAAAAAAAATTAATAAAAATGTGATAAACTGACTCAAGGATCTAGATCACTAATCTTACTTTTATAACTTACCAAGCAAAAACAGAAATTTAGCCACAACCAAAGATAAAAAAAAAGAAACTAAATCTAATATAACAACTCATGGATCTCTTAAATATTAGCTTATTTAAACATCTTTAACTGATTTATACTTTTCACATATACCATTTCTATAACTCTGAAGCAAGATTTCTTTAAAGGTCAAATAACTAAACCCACTATTTTTCTCTCAATGCTTACTTTTCCCAAGAAATCTAGCTGCAATATTTCCCCATACCAAAATATATTTTCTTTTTTTTCCCTTAAATGATAAATTGTATGATCCTTTAACCTTAATAACAATAGCTTCCCCTGCATTGGAGACTCAGCCTGCTTTCCCCTGTAGAGTCCTTAAAGATGGAAGTAATGTGAGCAATACACATATATTTAGAAATGTTGTAGACATAAGACAAGATAAAAAAAAAAAGTCTAAATTACTTTATAAGATGCAATTATTTTTAATTTATCAAATTAATATTTACTGATCACCTGTGTACAAGGCAGCAGGAAACAATTAAATCTGCTATAACATATACATTTTTCATGTCTTCCCAATTCACCATGCTTCTGATTCTGTCCACCCTAATCAAGACCAAGAACTCAATTTTTTCTGCCTATATCAACTTACTTGGTAATTTAAGCACACAAAATGAAAAGAGTGCAAGTGGACTCTATCAGTCTTGTGCTTAACTTAGTCTCTAGTGCATAGAGTTTTAACCTGTGGATCTGTGGACTTTGTAAAAAAAATATATTTTGGTATCTATATTTTAATGTAATTGTTCTCATTTGTAATTTGTGGAATTTGCTGAATTTTTATTCGTAATAAAAAAAAGGGTGAGCCTTTGGGATCCATCCTAAGGGTATCCAATCACAAACAATGAAGTCATGAGTTAGAGAAGTAATAAGTAATTATGCCCAGGGATTTGAAATAAACACACACACACACACACACACACACACACACATATGCACATGGAAGCAATGAACATAAACTTGAATAGAATTTGAGAGACAGTGGAAGACAGAAGGTCCTGGTGTACTATAATCCATGGGGTCATGCAGAGCTGGACATAACTAAATGAACAACAACAATGCCTCATTAATTTTAATATAAATGTGTTAGATAACTTTTCTCAAACAATCTTTAACAATATACAACTCCCCCCCAAAAATGTATACAAGTTAAATTTATATTAAGAATGAAGAAATCATTTGATATTAATCATATCAAAAAGTTTAAATGATTATGTTAATATATGCAGAAAAATCTTTGGAAAAATCTAACAATAATTTCTCTTGAAATTCCTATGAATCTAAGTCATAAAGTGATCATTTTTTTCAAAATGAGAAAAAGAAAGTATCTGAAAGCAATAGTTAGAATTATTTTTAAATGGAGTAAAAATTAGAAACTTTCCCAATAAAGGTATAAAACATAAAATTCTTGCCCTAATTATCTGACAGTTACTAACGTAATAATAAAAAACTAACTAAATTGATAGACATTGGCATAAAGGATCCAAAATTATCTATTAATTACACATTTACACAAAAAACTCAAATATATTTTCAAAAAGATTAACAAATCCAGTAAAGTAGGAAGATGCAAAAAAGAACAATAAATAGAATTTCTAATTAGGAATAACAAAATTCATAAGGAAATGAGAAAGTCCTATAGTCCAAATAATTATAACATTTATAAAATGTTTAGGAGTCAATCTAGATAGGCATTTTAAATATTTATACAAATACAATTTTTAAAAACCCTGTTAAAGAAATAATGACTAACTTCACAGATTTAAAAAAATGCATGCTTGATCAATATCAATATAAGAATAAAGAAAATACTACATACATCGCATGAGGAGTTTGAGTATCATATACAAAATATAGAGTGAGGTAGCCAGTGTCACTAGTCAAGTAAATATCTTTATGGAACATCTGATATCTTAAGTGACTGACTCAAATATTAGATCTATTACTGTAATGCCATGCGCAAGCAGCTTCCCAAAAGAATGCTACTGTGAACAGATTTTAAGGTTCTGATTACACAGTATAGTGAACACTCCATTTATTCCATAACAAATCAAGGCAAACTTTCTCAGAAAATCAAGATACAGTATAATATTCACAACATTACA
>CM053589.1:131821636-131850132 GCA_028646515.1 Pseudochirops corinnae | reverse complement strand
TTAAGGTGTTATTTTCTTCAGTCAGGTTGTTGACTCTCTTTTCATGATTTTCTTGCAGCATTCTTATTTCTATTCCCAATTTTTCCTCCACTTCTCTCATTTGGTTTTCAAAATCCTTCTTAAACTGATCTATGGTTTTTAGGCAGTTTTCATGTTTCTTGGAAGCTTTTGGTGTGGGAGTTCTGTCTGTGTTGTCTTCCTCCCGTTCCGTGCTTTGATTCTTTTTATTCCCAAAGAAGGAATCTAGAGTTTGGTTGCTGTTCTTACTTTGCTTCCTTTGCCTGCTCATGATGGCCAGTCAATGATTTTTTAGCTCTGTGGATCTCTGCTTCCAGAGGGGAATGCTCTGTCCCAAATCGCTGGGGTTTTCCCAGCTGCCAGAGCTCTTACAGGGCTGTCATTTTTTCACAGCTCCCACCAGCTTTGGCTCACTGAAAACACAGCCCAAGACTACCACCCAAGACTACAATCTGAATCCAGGCCGCTCAATGCAAGAGCACTTGCCCTCTGAATGATCGCTTGGCCCCCCTGCAGTGTGCAGGCCGGGAGCTCTGAAGCAGCCATGTAGAGGTGGCTGCAGGGCCTCTGCTTCTGCCTCTTCCTTGCCCTGGAGGCAGTTTGGCCAGACCCGCTTTTCTCCCCCACTTTTAGCTGAGATCCACTCACCTTTCACTTAGTTCTTTTTTCTTATGGCTTGATAATTCTGGAAACTGCCACAGCTGCTGCTGATCCACTCTCCTGAAGCTCCAGCTGCAGCTGGGGCTTGGCTCAACTTGTCTGGCTGCCCCTGGGGCCAAGCCGTGGTTTCAGGCTGGGCTGGTTTTGGCTCCCAGCGCTGAGACGGTCCCTTCTAGCCGAGCTGCCTTCAACAGGATGTGTATTTGTGTGAGTTTTAGAGCCCTAAAATTTGTTTAGAGTCATATTTTATGGGTATTTGAGGTGGCTGTGTGGGAGCTGCCATACTTTGCTGCTCCTGTGCCGCCATCTTGGCTCCACTCACCCAACCTGCCTTTCTAAACTTATTATGTGCATTATTACTCTTGTTGCACTAATTTGACCAAACAGGACTACTTGGTCTCTCTTACAAAAGATGCCACTGCTTAGACCTCTAATGCCTGAAATGTTTGTTCTCCTCACTTTCATCTCTTAGATACTCAAGTTTCTTTAAAAACTCTGATAAAGAGTTTGCTTCCTTGTTGGTTTTCTTTTGTTTTTTACTGTGTGCTTTTGACTTTATTTTCCCACTGAAGGCTACAGAAGGCTACAATTAAGTATACACACATACACACACATACATATGCACATATACAGTGATGCACATATACAGTGATGCACATACATGTGAGACCGTTCTCTGCTTATTTCCACCTGTTATTTATTTCTCTAAAATTCCTGATAATAATTTTATTTCAATTGTTGGAGGGATTGTGGGAAGAATAGCACTGTGAATTATTAGTCCAACAAGTTTTGTAAAGCAATTTTAAACTATTCCCCAAATTCAACACTGACTGACCCAGTGATACCACTACTAGGTTTGTACTACAAAGTAAGCAAAGACAAATGGAGAATATATACATGTACAAAAATATAGCAACAGTTTTCCTGTGGCTTCTACCTCATACTAGAGAAATGATGATGTGTAGGTGCACAATGAACTATGTAGTATTTTTTCCAACATGATAAGTGTGTCAATTTGTTCTTTTTGGCTGTATTTATTTGTTATTATGTAGGCCTTTTTAAGGTAGGAAGAGTTATGGGAGTTAAGGTAGGAAGAGTTTGAATAATATCAATAATGGATTGATTCAACCATTTTATTTTATTTATTTTTTTGTAATTTTTTTTATTTTAAACAAATACAGAATGAGAAAAGAAGAAAAAAATGTTGTTTTGTACAGAACAGATGATAAGAGATGACTCAATATAAAGCAACAAATTTACATTTCAAGAAAATCTGTATAATAAATGCTACACATTGTTTTTAAAGTTGCCAAGCTTTGCTTCCTTGTTTGTTTTCTTTTGTTTTCTGCTGTGTGTTTCTACTTTATTTTCCCACTTCCTCCCACACTACAGAAGTTCATATGCATATATACACTGATGTACATATATGTGAGACTGCACTATGCTTATTTCCACCTATCATCTATTTCTCTGAAAGTGGATTCTATCTTCCTTTATAAATCCAAGTCTTCCCATGTTTTTCTAAATCAACCAGCTTATCATTTACTGTGCCACAATGATATTCCAACCCAATTATATCCTAGTTGAGAGATTTTGAAAGTTTTTTCCCCAATTTTCTACATTCCTTCCATTCATATGTATGTAGGTTTTGATTCAACCATTTTAGAAAACAATTGGAAACTAAACTACAGAAGGCATTGAAGCTGTGCCTACTTTTGTCCCAGAAATAGTGCTATCAGTCATATACCCAAAAGTTAATAAAAGTGGTGAAAAAAAACTTATAAGTATAAAAAATAATTATAGGAGAACACTTTTTTTGTAGCAAAGAAATGGAAACAAAATGGATGCCCATCAATTTGAGAATGACTAAAAAATTGTGGTGTATTAATAAAATGGAATATTGTTAGAGTATAAAACATGATAATGAGATAACTTCAAAGAATCTTGGGAATTATATTTATGAATTGATGTGGAATGAATTGAGCAAAATCAGAACAGCTTTTGCAATTATTACATTGTAAAGGAAAACAACTTTGGAAGATTTAAGACCTCTGCTCAGTGCCGTGACCAGTCATAATTCAACATTGATGATGAAGAATGCTTCACATTTCTTGATAGAGAAGTAATGGAATGTGTGTTCAGAATAAAAATCTATTTCCAGACATTACCTATGCATTAATTTGTTTTGCTTTACTATGGTGGTCAGCTATGTGGCATAGTGGATAAAGCTCTGGGCGTGGAGTCAGGATGACCTGAGTTTAGGTGTCTTAGAAACTAGCTGTGTGACCTTGGGCAAGTCATTTAACCTTGTTTGCCTCAATTTCCTCACGTATAAAATGAGCTGGAGAAGGAAATGTCAAACCACTCCAGTATCTCTTCCTAGAAAATCCTAAATGGGGTCACATCGAGTCAGACATAACTCAAATGACTGAACAACAACAACAAAACTATACTTATTTGTTCAAAGAGACACAAAATTTTTTCCTAGTGGGCTGGGCAGAGATTTGTTCAAAGGAGTGGTAGGTATTGTTTCTAATTTTTAGCAGAAAAAAGAAAAAATGACAATGAAACATATAAATAATATAAAATAGAGCTGAAAGAAGTTTAGAATGGGACACAAGCAAGAAAATGCTACCATGCCAAATTTAATATATACTTCCAAAAAAGTTACACAGAATAGATACTCATGCTTTCTTATGTAATCCTTCTCTGGTTTGTATGTGGATATATTCATATCTGCTTATTTCTATTACGTTAATTATATAAAATAAGAATTTAAAGTAAAGCATATATGACCATGACAAAAAATAGTAGCAGCATGTAAGATGTATTGGATAATGCTAGTAGAGAGAGTGAGGTACAGAAAATAGTGGGTGAATATTTGTAAGGGTCCAAGTGAGTGACAATAACCAATTGACAGGTGGTTGTTGGTGGTGGTAGGAAAGGGAATGAAGGGACAAATGGGAGTTTATTTTGAGATGGGTATGGAACATAAAGCCTATATTACTGGGAGAAGAGTGCTATGAATAGTAAGAGGTAAGTTTGTAGGAGCAATAGCTTTAGGAATTAAAACAAGATATTTTAAACATAATGCTTTATAGCATGCTGTGATGCACAGGATGGTAGACTTGCACTCAGGAAGATATCATTTCAAATCCTGCCTCAGCTATATACCAGCCATATGACTGCAAATTACTTAATCCCTCTTACCCTCAATTATCTCATCTGCAAAATGGTAATAGCATTGACCTCAATGATATAACATGAGACATGTATACCTTAAAGCAAAGGAATCAAACATAAAATCTGCTCCCAAAGACATCCTGAACCAGAATAAATTTTAGTTGGAAGATATTTAATCAAATATGTAAAAATACAATAAAATATATATAATGTTAACATGTGGTTTTCTAAGTTAATATGTTCTCTTAGGAATCTTTAAATGTGATTTAGTGGCCCCTGTTTCTGTTTGAGTTTGACATCACTTCCTTAAAGCACTGTATATATGCTATTTATGATTATTTATAATTTATAAAATAATTTACATATATTGTCTTGTATAAAGATATTATTTTTCTCGTTTTTCTCAAGAAAAGGTTTGGGATATAAAAAAAGTTATGTCTATTCCAAGGCCTTATAACTAGAAAATGGAAGAGATGGGATTCAAACTCAGTTCTTCTACCTCCAAAACCGTTGAATAAGTTGTAGATTTTGGTTTTATACATGTTGCATCTATAGTGCTAATGAACAGTTCAAAAAACAACATTAAGTAGGAAGTTGAAAAAAAATGAATCTGAAGCCCAGGACAGTAGGGATAAAGATACAGAACTATAAATCATCTGCATTGGGTTGGTAGTTAAAGCTGAGGTAGTGTATGAGGTTGAAAAACATGTGGATAAAAAGAAGAGAGGGTAGAGGAAATAGCATTGTACAATATGTACATTTGCGGAGAACAATGACTGAATCATTGAAAGAGAAAGCTATGGAAGAACTATGAACAAATCATCTCCCAGAAACAAAGGAAGGATTGACTGTAGAGGATGAGAATGGTCAACCAGTCCCAAATACAAAATAGAAGTTAAGGAAAGTGCAACTTGAGACTTTGTCAAATTGGAGATTGTTGGTGGCATTGAAGAAAGCAGTTTCAGTCCAATGGGTTGAGTGGGAGGGGACAGGATGGAAGTTACAGCATAAAGATTTGAGGAGCCAATGACTAGTAAAGAGAAAGATAGCAAGTATGGATTATTTTTTTTTTAGAAGTTCGGCAATGAAAAGAGGAGAGATGGAATATTTACATTGTAGAAATTAATATAGTAAAAATGCTTTATGATGTACAGCAGCTCAGTGTATTTATATTTTGACACCCTCTTTTGCATCAATTACTTTGGATTTATTTTACTTTAGTTAAATAAACCATCTGCTATGTTTAGACTATGTTAAATGACATTTACTATCTAAACAATCGTGATCTCTGGAATTATGGGTATTGAATAGATTTAAACAAATAAATTTATTGATATTTTAGAAAAAATAATTTGTTATATCTTTTTTATTTTCTAGTCAGTCAAAAACTTCACCAAATGTCATGTCAAAAATGAACAGATCTGTAATAAACTGACCAGCTGTAAAAGTTGTTCATTAAACTTAAACTGCCAATGGGATCAACGACAGCAAGAGTGTCAGGCTTTACCAGGTAACAGTGTTGGAATTTTGTAAGTGATTTTGATGATGGGTCTGCTTGTAAATACCATCAAACTAAAATTTGTTAAAGTAAGAACATTTGCTTTTTTCTAAAAATAAAAAGGTCTGCTTGCTTCCCAATATTAAAATATCATTAGAATGAACCAAGGTATTTGTAATAATTTGCAGAAGAAATGTTATCTCTTAATACATACACATATTCACATATATGTAAATAATTCATTATTATATAGATTGACATGCAAAAAAAGCCCTTTGAAAAACTGAATCATTCCTCCTACCCAACATACCTTAGGCCATTCTTGCATGTCATGAAATGTATGGTAAATACTATGTAGATTTTTTATGAGACCCAAAGTAATACATGCAAGTTCATTCAAGTTAGACATTTTAAAGGTCCTACTTGTGCAAGGTACTCTGCTAGCATAAGAATAAACCTGCATAGATGAAGAAGATATATTTCTGTACTCTATGGTATTGCAACCCAAGGGAATAGAAGTGTGGAGTCTTTTTTGAAAACAGGATATTATCTCTCTCTGTCTCTCTTCCTCTTCATATAAATTATATACACACATATATACATTCAAAAACCTCTAATCTGTAGCTAGGTATTGCTATTTCTACCTTCACATCCCACTTTTATTTCCCCTGCCCTCCACTTAGCCCCCACCTGTTATAGCTTTTCATGCCTTCAGATTTAAACTATTACACTGTCCTTTTGATTCATCTCCCTGCCTCAAGTCTTTTCTTTCTACTACAGCCTCTAAAAATAGACTGCTGCTATCAGATCAGCTTAAACCACCTTTGTGGATAGACCATGCATTACTAAATTGAAAGTCATGTAGAGGTAAAAATTAGAAAGCAAAATTTTTAGCTTCTCTGCTAAATAAAAATAGAAAAAGGCAGTTTAATAGCTTTAATTTTAAAAATCAAGAGCAACACTGTATCAATAGAACATCAGAAGTAAAGAATGGCCTGTGTATATAGAAGTAGTTCTGAAATTATTGTTATAAGTCTGTTAGAACTGACTTCCTTTAAAATGATTTCCATCTTTTCTGGATTATACATGTGAACATGAATAGGAATTTAGTAGTGATTTTTTGTGTGTGTGTAGCAGCTTATTCAGATAAATTTTGGGATTTACTTGGACCACCATAAAGAATGCGTTGAAACTGAATCTAGTGCTGAAATTGTATTAATAGAATTTTTAGAGGCAGTGTATCACATCCATTTTGTAGTGGTTAAACAGATCTTGATCACTACCTCAACCCACTTGTAGTATTCTCTTGCAGTAAGGAAATTATATTGGAGATTAGGTAAACGTCAAGAATTTTTGTGGGATATTAAAAATAATTGAAAAAAGAACTTCTTTTATGAATATATAAATTAAGCATGGATTTTCCTCACTAGCTCATCTTTGTGGAGAGGGATGGAATCATATTGGAGATGCATGCCTTCGAATAAATTCCAGCAAAGAAAACTATGACAATGCTAAACTTTATTGCTACAGCCTGAATGGAAACCTTGCTTCATTGACAAGCTCAAAAAGAGTAGAATTTGTTTTGGATGAAATACAAAAGTACACACAACAGGTATTTTTACTGTCTGGGCTTATTTTCTTTTGCTTATAAACTGAGAGTTTTTCAAATGTTCCCTTAAAACACTTAGTTTTTTAATCACTTTTTTCTTTACAAATTTTTGTAAGTACATTTGGATTTGATTACAACAGTGTACTGTCAAAAGGAAAAAAATTCTGTTTTTGTGTTTCTGATAAATTTCTACAAATTACCTATTTTTTCACAAACTTCAAATTTCCTATCCTTTGAATATGTTACGTTGGAATAAAACTGTTTGACTACTTTCAGAAAATTATTCAGAAATAAATTTGAAGCTATGAAATTGTATTGAAGGTTGTTGAAACATTTGGCACCAAAGAATTAGTTGTATCCAGAGTTCAGTTACAGACTTCATTTGTAGAAGAGGTTTGTTTTTAGGGGAAAAAACCCAAGATCTATTGCATAAATAGTGTATTTCATTTATTTCAAGTTAAGTAGTGGGAATAAATAGCAAGTAATTCTGTAAGATGAGGGGGCTGGCTTATATGGCCTCTGAGATCTCTTTGAGTGCTTGATCTATGATCTTATGAAAATAATCCAAAAATAATTTCATTTACGATATATCTAGTTTTGGATAGTGTGTGTGTATGTGTAGATATTGTACATATGTATGAGTATTATTTCACATAATACAGCACTTTTCATTTGGTAAATATTTCATAAAAGTCTATTCAACACATAAATTACCAACATTTTCCTCCCTCTAATAAATATAATTAGCATTTTATATGTGCATATCAGAGTGGTAAGTGAAGGACACTTAAGCATTTATGGTGAAAACTGGTTGAGGATTTAAAAACTATAGTAATTCATAAAGTAGAAAATTTCTATATAGATAATTAAAAGATATAGTAGAAAAGATGCCGGTGATATTTGTGTACAAATCAAACACTTTGGGGATACTTAGAGTTGTATTCAGTCACATTAGCTTTTAAGATATTTTTCTCCTACCCACACCAGCATGAGAGAATTAGAATATTTTTGGATTTCAAACACTTCCAGAGCTAATACTGAGAAAGTGTTCATCAAATTAGAGTATGACTTGTCCCAACCTTACAGCACAAATATATATATATATATATATATATATATATATGTGTATGCGTGTATGTATGTGTGTATGTATGTAAGTGGTAAAAAGTTTTTTTTCTTTTCTCGTTCAATTGGAACAATAATTTATTGATTATAACTACAAAATGACTGCAGAACATATACTAAAGTTGTAAATTGTTCGTTTTGCAGAAGTTCTCAAGCCTCTTACATTAGCATAGAGATGCCAGTAATCGGAGCTTGATAAATATTCAACTTTCAAAGGAAGCGAATCAGGGATTCATTCTAATAATATTTTTCCTTTGAATGTACTAATATTTTAATAGTCAGATTTACTTGACTGAAACTAATGCTTTCCATTTGCTTGTATTAATTGATAAAATATTTTAAAATGCACATTACACCATTCCGTGCACCCTTAGATGTACATTTCATAGTTGATTATGAATTTACAGACAGGCTAAAAAGGCAATTATGAATAGTAATTAAAATTTATATAAACATAACAGTTGATGTGCAAAATCATTATGCAATAATTGTCATGAAGTTTCTCTGAAAGAAATGGTAGTATCATTTTGCTCTTTGCAATTGTTGTTTAAAAAATTTTTGTTACAAATATACTCTAAAGATATAAAACACTTTTAAATTTAAAAAATAGTAACAAGGTAAACGTAAAGTTTTTCATTTTATGCTAGTGGAAGGCATAGAGTAATCAAAGTGGATTTGTTTTCTGTGTTGCAACATCTGCTTAATTTCCTTTACTGTTAGATGGGGGGATAGATTATAGAGTATCCCACTTAAAATCAGCCATATTTAATATAATGTGGATTTCAAAAGAGCTCTATTATTGATAAGAGCAACATCTCTAGCTTTCCTAAAATATTGATGACTCTGGTATTTTTTTCCCTGTTTTCTTACTCCCATGTTTTTAACCCTACCAGCTTTGTTTTCACCCTGAAACTTGCAGTCTATTATTTTGAATAAACATATTGTTAAGGTCAGAAAACAAATTTTTTGTTCCAAGATCCATATATTAGCACTGAGTTGTGGAATTATTTGCTGACTTTTCCCCCTACCTTGTTAGTAAAGTGGCGCAAAAAGTTAAATAAACACTGATAAATATGTGACGAAGTATAGATTAGGCAGTTTGATGACTAGTATGTCCTACAGGTGAAAAATGGCTGTTCGATTTCTTTGCAAAGTCAAGCTTTAGCAAAATTTCACACTTAGAAACTTTTAGAAAGTGACATCTTTCCAAGAATGTATTTAAATGTTTTATATCCTGAATCACTGCAGTTCTAGAAATGTAAGAGAAGTCGCATGTGACACAGAAAGGTAGATATATCTGTGTACTTTCAAGCAATGTCTGGGGTAAAATGATCATTTATCAGTAACTTTTAATGAAATGTTGCAGCAATTTGTGCTGTGCTGCAGTTAGTTTCCACTTTTAAAGTATTTTTTTTCTTTCATTTCTCGTTTTGTGGCCAGTTCAATTTATTCAGTAAAAGTTACTATGAATGTATAGAAAACAACTACAGAAGCTCTCAGAGAGTTTGTGTATTATTTTTCTTGGCTGTTTCTTGCTTGTAAATTCTAATCACGATAAATTAGAGGCAAGTTTTTTTTTGTCTTAAGTAACTGGTTTTTGTTACATAGAGTTCATAAATGTAGGCAGAGGTGCTGTAACATGAGACACATTTTTAAATCTAAGGTATCCTTGTTGGGTTGAATTCCAATGTTAATATTAAGGACTTTATAAATGTTATAGCTTCTTGTTATATAAAGTTGTTTCAAAGTTATGTATGTAGCTGAGTGATATTTGAATGTTAAATGTGAAACTGTACTGATATTTTTATTATTTATGATCATAAAGTTGGAAAAGATCTCATTGGTCATGTAGTCTAATGTGTACCTTAAGTAGGACCCTCCCTTTATAACTAACTCCCCAAAGTGGCAATCTAGTTTCTTTTTCTCTTTTCAAGAACTCAAGAATTTACTGTCTTGAAGCAGCCTGTTCTATTACTAGATAGCTCTTTCTGACATGAAATGTTGTTATATTGACCTACAGTCTAACCATTTCAGTTCCTTCCTTTAGTTTTAGTTTTACTGTCTGGGGCAAGTAGAATAATCTAACTCTCTTCCATATGACAACCCCTAAAATATTTAGACTATGATTGTGTCTCTCTTTATATGTATTTGATAATTCAAATTAAGATGTATTTAGCTTTTTTGACTGTTATATAGACTGTTGACTCATTACAGTTACAATTCTCTATCTTTCCCAAGATTGTTTTAAATATGAATTTTAAGCTATTCTAAAATTGTAAAGATTATTTTTGTTAACAGCAGTGAAATTTATATTTTTGTCTATTAGGTTTAATCCTATTGTCACCATTTTATACGAATTGAAATTTCAAACAAAAAATGATACAATTCACCAGTGGTTGTACTATAGGAAAACAGGTATAGTCCCTTCATTGGGGACTGTAGACCACTGTAAACATGTCAGGGAGTTATCTGTGTCACTCAGTTATGCCACTGCTATATTTCCATTTGTTTGTATTAATTGATAAAATATTTAGATATTGATAAAATATTACACTTTAGTTTAAAAATATCTTTAAAACGGGGGGAAAGGACATAGCTTTGTGGAAATATTCATAGCTGCAATATTTATAATGGCAAATATGTCTATTAATTGGAAAATGACTTAAAATTGTGCTAGATTAGTGCAAAGCAAGGATTTCAGTCTGTGAATAGATTTCAAGTGGACCATGAACTTCATTTTTTAATTAATTGTATGTCACTATAATTTATTTTTTAAACCTGTGTATTTATGCATTTAAAAAGCCTTATTCTGAAAAGTGGTCCATAAGATTTGCTGAATGTCCACAGATGTACACAACATGAAAGAGAATAGAGCTTTTGATGTGAACAGTTGTTGCAGTACTGTAAAAGTGAAAGTATGAAACACTAAAGGAAATAGGAAGAGAATTATATGAAATAATGAAATGAGATTAACAAAACCAACCAAAAACAAAAGCTGAGTATACTTTGACTGAAATGACATGTTTATAACAAACTCAATGGTAATAGAATTTCATATGGACTTGAAATGTCACTGAGCAAGCACATTTTGTTAGTTTTATGTTAATTCATTAAAAACTAAAAGCTCATGAAAGATTTTACCTTTTATTTTCTATGTTTGTATGATTATTTTTATTGGTAGTTATGTTTATAATAAACTTTAAAAAATTCATCACCACTCTTATCATTGCTGTCATCATACCTAGAAAATCCCTTTTTGTTGTCTTATGTATTGATTAGAGATCTCAGCTTCTTCTAGACTTTGACCATCCTTAACTTAATCATGTAAGATCATGATACTTTTTTACATTCATCTTCAGGCATCTGCTTTCCTTTCCATCTTTTATAAAGTTGCTTTTCCATCAGAGTTTTTTTTAAAAATAAGTTCCTTATTTATTTCTTTAATATTTAAATTTCTCATTTCTTTATCAGTTGAATGATGTGTTTTTATTAGACTTTCATTCTGGAGGAATTCCCCTCCCCATCTCAGTTGAGCCAACCTTCCTTTTAGAATATTTTGAAACATAAAATTCTCTGCAGAACAAGTTTAGAATTTGTCATATGCTCTGCTTTGAGAGGAAATAATTCTTCAGTTTATGACAGATAGTGGAAATCCCTTGTAATAACTATATTCAGTTTCAGTGCCAGCCTTGTGATCTGCATCAAGAATTTGTTATCCAGATCCTTCTTTTGATTAGGTGCTATGTAGTATATTCTGAGCCTGATTTTTTCATCATCCATGTTTTCTACTATGAATTCTCTTTCAAGTTTATGGATGTTTACATAGGAATATATCTTTTTAACATTTTTAACATTTTTTCATTTTTCAATCTAATGGTTTTACTTCTCTGAGTCTTAATTTCTAAATTTGTAAGAGGACAATTGTTGCCCTTGTCCTGCCTACCTCACAGGACTGTGGAATATCCCTGTCTGCAGTGAGGTTAATATGTGATTTTTATTGGTTGATTACAAAAAAATAGAGAAAATCCTTATTTAATATGGCAAATATAGTTGTTTGTCCTGGTCATTGAGAGATACCAGAATGACTCTATTCTTTACACTGTATTCTTCATGATAAATATGATACTATTCTAATGAAATGTTTTCTGTTGTTTCTCTCTCTTGTGGTTCTGCAGAAAGTATCTCCTTGGGTAGGGTTGCGTAAGATCAATATCTCCTACTGGGGATGGGAAGACATGTCTCCTTTCACAAATACAACCCTACAGTGGCTTCCTGGTGAACCAAATGACTCTGGATTCTGTGCATATCTAGAGAGAGCTGAGGTAGCAGGCCTAAAAGCTAACCCTTGTACATCTGTGGCTGATGGCCTTGTCTGTGAAAAACCTGTTGGTAAGCAGTCCATTAAGTTAAAATTTTTTTTAAAAAATGGTCCTGCAGGGTCATTACATATTTTTCAATGCATGCTATGTAAAGGAACACCTTTTAAAGAGTTGATTCTTTGGCACTGGCAAAATAAATATTTCCCTTTTCTGTAATTTTTGTCTTAGTGTTAATAGTCTAAGATAAGATAAATTCTCTATATTATCTTTTAACTAAAAAGCATCATTTTAGATAAGGTTGACTGCATCTAATTGATTCAGCTGTGCGTTATAGTTAGCAACTGTCTGTAATGGTTCCGCCACTGAACTTGTCATAACCTTACTGAATTTGTTACTTTGTCATGGATCATCCTTTCATTATTTTTAAGTTTAGTCGAAAACACTGAACTACTTTGAGTCCTCATCATGGCATGGAGCAGACTTAGATTCTTGAAGTCTATGCAATGTTTCAGTATGCTAGTGAAGTTTAAACTATGATAGGTCTGACTACCCTAGATGGGCTTCAGTGAAGGGTCATATATCTTTTATCTAAGAACAAATCTTTCTAAATTTTCAAAGGGTCATTCTCAGGTTTTCTTCAGAGTGATACATTTTTTGGCCATAGTCTCTTATGAATTATATTTAATAGGGTATAAAATGGTTTGTGATCCAAAATATCTAGGAGAATACTTCAGCCAATAACATCACGGATAATGAAATATTGATTGATTTAAGAATTTAAATTATGAATAAATAAAATTATTCACATGGTAGTAGGATACTTTTGTAATATGCAGAGCATTTGGTTTTGTTTTAATTCGTTATGGATGGAAAAATATTAAGAGTTGGAAAAATTTGGTTTTAATACACACTAATGCATTAAAACTAATTTAAAATTATTTTCTTGTGCATGTGTTAGTTTTATAATAAAACTACATATTTTGCATAATTCTTTGAAGTTTAATTTAAATAGAAAATATCGAATGTTTGTTTTAATTTAAATTTGGAAATTCAGATCATGCTTTACTTCTAACATTTTATTATATTTATATCTATTATTTTATATGTATATATTATAAATGTATATATATATAGTGACCATATGGTTTATAATATTTAAGGAAAAATCAATTGTTAATAATTATTGTTGTCCATACACTGTTCAGCTTATGTGCCATAGAACTAGAAGGTCATTGATTTGTGGTAAATTATGGAAACTAAAATCATACTTTGTCAAAAATGTGTATAAAGAATTACGTTTTCCTAAAATTTTTAAAATTCACTACTAATTAAAGTATTAAATTAGTTTTAAACATCCTCTTCATTTTTCAATGCCTTATAATGTGATTTTGGACTTTACCACATTTAAAGAAAGAAATATAACCTTTTTATGCTAGAAATTTAACTGAAATATTCAGAAAAAGCACTGATATTTCTTAAAAATCAAAGTGGTCATAAGAATAAAGAATGTATTTGTTTTTATTGTGTTCTATGGAGTAATAATGTTTTGTTGTTGTTGCTTTATTTCAGTTAGTCCAAACCAAAATGCAAGGCCTTGTAAAAAGCCATGTTCCTTAAGGACAACATGTTCTAACTGCACGAGCAATGGAATGGAATGTATGTGGTGCAGCAGCACAAAACGATGTGTTGACTCAAATGCCTATATAATCTCTTTTCCATATGGGCAATGTCTGGAATGGCAAACTGCCACTTGTTCCCGTAAGTACTTCAGTAGCCTGAAAATTCTCAATTATAAATGGCATAAATATTTTCCCTGACAGAAACATAACTATTTGAAGAAAATTTTTTAAAAAGAAGACAAAAGACAGTAGTTTCAGCTGATATTATGTCCCATTAATGGCTCTAGTACCTAATTATGTGTTGCATTTTTCAATTTAGAAAAAAATATAGTTATTAGGATATTACAAAATAAGAAATATTTACAACCAAGTTAATACCAACTCATTTACATAGCACTTTAAAGTTTGCCATGTCCTTTTAGACACTACCTCAATAAGACAGATATGGCAGTTACTAGTAGTATCTCCCTTTTCCAGACAAGGATAAGCTTGTTAAAGTTATAGGATCCTTTCTTTACTTTTATTTATATTTTATGTTTAGTCATAGTACTAATTCATTTTTTAAAAATTAATTTAATTAAAATAAAAAATTAAGGACTCAGTTACTTCAAAATATTTCCCATTTCTCATTAATTAATAATCCAAAAATATTTGTTAAGCACCTACTCTGTGCCAAGCACTATGCTATTCACTTGGGTTACAAAGGAAGGAAGGAAGGAAAGAAAGAGAAAGAAAAAGAAGGAGAAAAGGAAAGAACCAACTGCTCTCAAGGAGCTTACACTCTATTGTGGAATAGATACAAAACAAATATGTAAATATAAGCTTATTGGGAGGAGTCACTAATAGTTCGAGTTACTAGGAAAGGTCTTATGTAGAAAATGATACTTGACTTTCATCTTAGAGGAAACTAGGGGTTTTTATTGGTGGAGGAAAGGAAGAAGTGTATTTATTCTATGAGGACTTTTCTTGCAAAGTTATGGGGACAGGAGATAGGATATTGTTTTTGAGGGAAAACAAGAATGTTTATTTGAATGAAATGTAGAGTGTGCAAAGGGTAGTAATACCTGGAAAGACAGGATGGAATTGGGTCTGAAGGATTTCATCAATCAGAAGGCATTTATTAAATACTTACTATATGCCAGTCATTATTTTAAGCTCTGTAGATAAAAAGAAAGGCAAAAAGCTGTCTTTTGCTGCCTGCTCGTCCCCATCATGGGTTGCATGCACGCTCCTGGGAAGGGCCTGTCCCAGTCGGCTCTGCCATACCACCGCAGCGTGCCCATGTGGCTGAACCTCACCTTGGACAACGTGAAGGAGCAGATCTACAAGCTGGGCAAGAAGGGCCTGATGCCCTCCCAGATTGGTGTGATCATGAAGGATTCTCATGGTATGGCACAAGTATGCTTTGTAACTAGCAACAAAATTTTGAGAATTCCAAAGTCCAAGGGACTTGCCCCTGATCTTCCTGAAGATCTTTATCATTTGATCAAGAAAGCTGTTGCTGTTCAAAAGCATCTTGAGAGAAACAGAAAGGATGAGGACTCTAAATTCCGTCTGATTCTGAATGAGAGCCGAATTCACTGGCTGGCTTGGTACTACAAGACCGAGAGAGTGCTCCCACCCAATTGGAAATATCAATCACCCACAGCCTCTGCTCTGGTTGCATAAATTTTGGTTTATGTGCTAAAGTAATAAAGTCACATCTAACTGAAAAAAAAGAAAGACAAAACACACCTTCCTTTGAAGGAAGTTGAATTCTTGTGGGGAGAAAAGAAAATAAAGTACATACAAGGGATATACAGTTATCCCTTCCACATTGCAGCTTTCCCCATCACAGTTTTGATATATTGTGTGTCAGTATAAGAAATTAAATGGGTATTTTTTGGAAGTTTTGCTGAACCCATAGACAACATGTGAAGTCCAGCATAGGAAAAAATTTAGAAACTCAGAAATGCATAAAGTATATGTATAGTATTGTATAATATCAACATGTTTTATCTTTTAATAACATTATAATTTGGACTTCTCCTCTGGTAAAAAAGGAGAGCCCAAAAATTTTATGCAGATTTTCCTAATCACAGAGGTGCTATGTCCCTAACCTCTCTGATATGGAAGGGATTATTGTACAGAGTAGATGGGAAATAATCTCTGAAGGGAAGGCACTAACTGCTGCAGGATGAGAAAGGACCTCCTGTAGGAGGTAGGTTTTTAGTTGAGACTTGAAGGAAGACAGACTAAGAGGAGAGAAAAATGAGGAGGGAAAGCCAGAATCAAGGCACAGATCAGTGAAAAGAAGGGTCATTCACAAGGAACAGAAAATAGACTAGTGGTTGGTTTCAATGCCAAAGTTTATATTTGATCCTGGAGGTAATAAGGAACCATTGGAGCTTCTTGTGTAGGGTAGTGATATAGTCAGACTTGCTTTAGGAGCAGCACTTTGTCAATTGACTAGTGAATGGATGGGGAGGAGAGAGGTTGGAGACAGGAAGGCTAATCAGGAGGCTATTTTAGTAGTACAGGCAAAAAGTGATGAGGGCCTGAATTAGAGTAGCTGCCATGTGAGTCAAAAGAAACTACCTTATGACATTTTGTGAAGGTAAAAGCATCAAGACTTAGCAACTGATTGAATATGTTAAAAATTGAGGATGCTGGTGAGATTTTGTACCTGTGTGACTGGAAGGATCATAGTACCTTCTTGTTCCCCTTTGTCCTGAAATAGGAAGAAGGATGGGGTTTAAGGTAGAAGATAATGAATTCTGTTTTGAACATAGTGAGTTTGAGATGCCTACTGTTTTCAAATTGGAAATACATTGTTCTGAGTGTGTGGTAAGAAAAAATAATGAGATCAGTCTTGCTAGAACAAATGGTGAAAAGGATGAGTATGGTCTTGGTGAAATAGTGTTTGTGTAAACACTGAGTTGAATTTGGCTAAGTTTTTTCAAAATTATCATTCCATAAGTATTTTTATAAAGGGAGAAGAAGATATTTGGCATGTTTTTTCATTCTACATTTTTGCCTCTTTTAACTTTTTTTGGGGGAAACATTGGCTTATAACTTCTAATTCAGTTTTTTAAATTTCAAATTAAAATACTTAAGAAAAGTTCCAACTTTAAATGAATAGTAAAATGTTTTTCATCATTAGGATCAACTGTGAGATCTGTTTTAATTTAGGACAAAAATATATTTTACTACCACAAGGAACTTTGCTAGCTATTGGGAATATAAAGAGGAAATGAGACAATTTTTGCCCTTGATTAATTTGTATTTTACTTTGGTATTATAACATGCTCATAGATAATACAAGGTACTTTGAGGCAGGTGTACTAACAACTAGATGTGGGGTGAAGAGGAGAATTAAGGAATCATACCTCACATTCATATAGTGCTCTAAGATCTGCAAAGCATTTTCTTTACAACTCAATGAAGTATAAGTAATAGAAGTGTTAGTTTCCCTATTTAAAAGATGAAGCAAATGAGGTTCTGAGAAGATAATTAATTTGGCCATAGACATAAAGATATGCCTCATTGTAGACTCATCCTCAGAGGGCCAAAATAACAGGTGTAGAGAAACATCAGACTGGAGAGTGTTAAAAGGGAAAATATCATTGAATTGTCATCAGTAAAAGTGTGCTTAATATTTCTACTTTTGTATATATTTTTATGCCTTAATATGTGGTCAATTTTTGTAAATATGCCATGCTGTTCTGAGAAATAGTTCTGCTTCATTCTATTCTCATCCAGTAATTGTCAGAGATCTATCACGTAAAATTTTTTTAAAGTTCTTTTGGCTACCTTCTTTTTGTTTTCTTACCTTCTTTCCTATTTTGGACAGTTAAGTGGAACAGTAGATAGAATGCTGGGTCTAGAGTCAGGAAGACTTGAGTTCAAATTTAGTCTCCTTTGTGACCCTTGGCAAGTCCCTTAATCCTGTTTGCCTCAATTTCTTCTTCATCTGTAAAATGAACTGGAGAAGGAAATGACAAACCACTCCATTATCTTTGTAAGAAAACTGCAAATGGGGATATGAAGTCAGACATGACTGAACAACAAAAAATAGCTTATTAAGATTTTCTTCAAATATTTAGTTGCTATGCCTTTCAGTACATGTATGTTAAATATTGGTATTAATTCATTTATGTGGTAACTTTCAGCATAAGAGATTTTCTCTGTTAACCTCTTTTAATCAAGTCTATTTTTGTTGTTGCCTGGCCAGAGATTGTGATTTCTGCCCCCTTTTTTAGTGCAACTGAAGAATAAAATATTTTGCTCCCAACCTCTTATTTTAACTCTATGAAGTTTTATGGTCCTTTTTCATGTGAAAATTTCTATGTTTTTTGTTTTCAAATTACCTGTAAAAACAATTTTAGCTTTCATTTTTCAAAATTTTGATTTCCAAATTCTTCTTCTCCCTCCTTATCCTCCTTCCTTCTTGAGTCAGTAAGCAATTATATATTGATTATTCATGGGCAGTCATGCAAAATATATTTTCATATTAGCATGTTGTTAAAGAAAACAGACAAAAATCTCCCCCCAAAATAAAGTTTAAAGAATTATGCTTCAATCTGCATTCAAATTGCATAATTTATTTTTCTTGTAAAAGAAAACAGACAAAACCCCCCCAAGAAAAAGTTGAAAAAATTATGCTTTAATCCACATTCAGATTGCATCGTTATTTGTCTGGAGGTGGATAGCATTTTTCTTCCTAAATGTATGTAATAGTTGTCTTGGATCATTGTATTACTGAGAATATCTAAGTCATTCACAGTTGATTGTTGTATAGTATTAATGTTACTGTGTACAATTCTGATTCGCTCACTTCACTTTGCATAAATTCATATAAATCTTTCCAGGTTTTTCTGGAATCAGCTTGTTCATAACTTTTTATAGTATAGTAATATTCCAGTAGAATCATATACCAGAGCTTCTTAAGCCAATTGCCAATTGATGAATGTCCCCTCAATGTCCAATTCTATACAACCACAAAAATAAATGCTATAAATATTTTTGTACAAATAGGTCCTTTCTTCTTCTTTTTTAAAAATCTCTTTGGGATATAGACCTACTAGTGGTATTGCTGGGTCAAAAGGGTATGCACAGTTTTATAGCCTTTTGGACATAATTCCAAATTGCTGTCCAGAATGGTTGGATCAGTTCACAACTCCAAGAATGTATTAGTATCCAAATTTTCCCACATCCCCTCAAACATTTATCATTTCTTTTTCTTTTATCATTTTCATATTAGCCAATCTGATGTGGTACCTGAGAGTTGTTTTGATTTGTATTTCTCTAATAATTAGTGATTTAGAGCATTTTTTCATACGTCTACTTTTCTTACTGAAAACTATTGTATTTCACTGCATGATCATCGCCACCACATAATTGTTCCACCCTGTTTTTTCAGTCCAAAAATTGATTTATAAACTTTCATTGTGTAATCATTGCATGGTATAATTCTGTTTATCACATCACTTAAAAGGTAAACAGAGCAGTAATGTATTCACCCATGGTGAAAGCATTTATCTGTCATGCTTTGTGAGCCATAAGCCTAGAATTTCCTAGAATTCTTAGTGCGTGCACATTTTTAGTTTATTTCCAAAAGGCTATTTGTGTGGTTTGTTTAGAGTTCTACAGCACTAATGGCCTTGTCACTCAACCCAATGAAGAGCCATAGGCACAAGGTGAGAAGGCAGGCAGGTGAAGCTGCCATGAGTAAGTCATGTGCTATGATAAGACTTGTATCTTCTTGCCCTACCTAAGTGTACAGTTTATCTCTCAGCAATACATTAACATGTGAAGCATTTCTTTCTGTTTATGGACATTTATAAAACTATTCTGTGGGCTTCAAGTTGAAAGTGATTATGTTTGCTGAGCAGCATGGAAACACCTGGTAAAAGACAGTTTTCAATGAGTGAAAAGTTCGTGTGAGACTGGAAGAAACTAAAAGATAAGTAATACTGGCACAAATTTTAAAAAAGTTTCACATAATGGTTGCACCCCATTTTTTTGCAAAAAAAATTGGCATAAAATATGTGATAATTATGTGGTGAAGTATGGTAGCTGTTTATATCCTTTGACCATTTATCAATGTATGACTTATATTCTTAAAGACTTGACTCAGTTCCCTTTATATTTCAGGAATAAGGCCTTTATCAGAGAAACTTGTAAAAGTTTTCTACCAGTTTTCTGTTTGTGTTTTAAACTTGGATACAACTTTTCTTTCTGCAAAAAAATTAATTTAATATAATCAAAATTATCCATTTTATATCCCATAGTGTTCTCTCTCTCCTGTTTGGTCATAAAATTTTCTCTTATCCATAAATCTGACAGGTAAAGTATTCTATGCTCCCCTAATTTGCTATGCTATTATAATTTATGTATAAGTCATGTAGCAATTTTGAACTTATCTTGCTATTTATATCACGTGAGATATATATTTCTACCAAGTTTCTGCTGTACTGCTTTCAAATTTTCCCAGCAATTTTTATCTAAAATAGTGATTTCTTGTCCCAAAACCTTGGATCTTTGTGTTTATCAAACACTAGAATACTGTGGTCATTTAATACTGTGTATTGTATATATAATCTATTTCACTAATTCACTACTCTATTTCTTAACCAGTACCAGATTGTTTTAATGATTACCATTTTGAAATACAGTTTGAGATTTGGTGTTGCTAGGCCACCTTCATATTTTTTTCATTAATTCACTTAATATTCTGGACTTTTTTTTCTTCCAGATGACAATTATTACTTTTTAAAAACTCTATAAAATAATTTTTGATAGTTTGATTGCTATGGCACTGAACAAGTAAATTAACTTAGGTATAATTGCCATTTTTATTATATTGGATCAGTCTACCCATGAGAATTAATATTTTTTTTGGAGGGAGGGAGGAAGGCAAGGCAATTGGTGTTAAGTGACTTGCCCAAAGTCACATAGGTAGTAAGTGCCAAGTGTTTGAGGCCAGATTTGAACTCAGGTATTCTTGACTCCAGGGCCGGTGTTCTAGTCACTGCACCACCTAACTGTCCCATTATTTTTTCAGTGTAGTTTAGATATGACTTTATTTGTGCGAAAAGTGTTTCATAATTATGTTCCTATATTTCCTGGGTTTGTCTTTGCAGATAGACTCCCAGGTATTTTATATTGTTTATAGTTATTTTAAGTGGAATTACTCTTTCTATGTCTTGTTGCTAGACTTTATTGTTAATATTTCAAAATACTGATGATTTATATGGGTATATTTTATATCCTACAACTTTGCTGAAGTTATTATTTCATTAAGTTTTTAGCTGATTCTCTAGGATTTTCTAAGTATAACATTATATCTGCAAAGAGTGATGGTTTTGTTTCCTTATTATCTAGATTAATTCCTTAAATTTCTTTTTCATCTCTTATTGCTATAGCTAGCATTTCTAGTACAATATTGAATAACAGTGGTGATGATGGGCATGCGTGCTTCATCCCTGATATTATTGGGAAAGTTTTTAGCTTGTCCCTATTATAATGTTTGCTGATCTTTTTAGATCACCACTGTGTATCATTTTAAGTAAAGCTCCATTTATTCCTCTGCTATCTAGTATTTTAATAGGAATGAATATTGCATTTTGTCATAAGCATTCTCTGTATCTATAGAGATAATCATATGATTTCTATTGTTTTTGTTATTGAAATAGTCAATTATGCTGATAGTTTTCCTAATATTGAAGCAACCCTAAATTTCCACCTGGCCATCATTGATGATACATAGTATTAATGCTTTGAGGTTTTTATGTCCAAATATAGTCAATATTTGTGAAGATGCTATGGAGTGACAATGATGAGACAACATATCAAAACTCATGGGTTACAGCAAAAGCAGTGATTAGAAGAAAATATGTAACTCTAAATACTTACAACAATAAAATAGAGAAACAGCTGGCTAAAGAATTGGCAATGCAGTTTTAAAAAACTGGAAAAAGAACAAATTAAAATTTAATATTTTATTGGAAATCCTAGCAATAGTGATGAGAAGAAAAAGAAATAGAAGGAATCAGAATAGGGAATGAGGTTAAAAAAAACCGATCTCTTTTTGTAGACAATATGATGATATACTTGGAATATCCCAAAGACTCAATTAAAACTTAGTTGAAACAATTAATAATTTTAGGAAAGTAGCAGGATATAAAATAAATCAACATACGTCATCATTATTTCTATATGTCACAAAATTCTGTAAGAAGAAACAAAAATATACCATTTAAAATAACTCTAAATGGTATAAAATACCTTTGACAGAAGTACACCTACCAAAACAAACACAGGAATTATATAAACAAAATTATTTAAAAATATACAAATAAAATAATATTTAAATAATTGGATAAATATTAATTGTTCATAGATGGGTAGGATCAATATAATTAAAATGACTGTTTACCCAAACGAATTTATATATTCAATGCTATCATGATTAAATTACTAAAAAAAATGTACTGAATTAGAAAAAAATAATAAAATTCATTTGGAAAAACAAAAAGTCAAGAGTATCAAAGGAGATAATGAAAAAAATGTATAAAGGAACAAGATTTAGCAATAGCAGATCTTGAAGTGTATTATAAAGCAGTAATTTTCAAAACTATTTGGTACTGGCTAAGAAATAGAAAGGTGGATCAATGGAATAGAGCAGACTTAAAATTTACAGCAGCAAATAAACTCAATAACCTGTTATTTGTCCACTGTAAAGACTTAAAATTTTGGGATAAGAATTCATTATTTGGTAAGAATTGTTGGAAAAACTGGAAAGTAAAACAGCAGAAACTGGGCATAGATCAATATCTTATACCATTTGCCAAGATGAGGTCAAATGGGCATGTGATCTAGATTTTACAAGAAAGATTTTACAAGAAAATTAGAAGGACATGAACAAATTATTTATCAGAGTCGTGGGTAGGTGAAGAATTTATGAACAAATAATAGAGAGCAAAGTTAGGAGTAAATTGGATTATTTTGATTACATTAAAGTAAAAAGGCTTTGTACAAATAAAACAAATGTAGCCAACATCAGAAGGAAAGCAGAAAATTGGGGGGAAAATTTACAGACAATTTATCATATAAGGGTTTTATATCTAAAATATTTAATGAACTTTGTCAAATATGTAGGAATGCCAGTCATTCCCCAATTGATAAATGGTCAAGAGATATGAACAGGCAATTTTCCAATGAAAAAGTCAAAATAATTTATAGTAATTATTAATTAGAGAAATGCCAATTAAAACAACCTTGAGATATCATTTTATATCTACCTGATTGGCTAAAATGATAGAAGGGGAAAGTGAGAAATGTTGGAGGGAATATGGAAAAATTGGGACACTAATTCATTGTTGGTCGAACTGTGAACTAATCCAACCATTTGGGAGAGCAATCTTGAATTGTACACAAAGTTATTAAACTGCCTATGCCCTTTGACCCAGAAATTCCATTACTTGGTCTATTTCCAAAGATGATTAAGGAAAAAGGACAAGAACCTGTACATTCTAAAATGTTTATAACAGCTCTCTTTGTGGTGACAGAGAACAGAAAATTTCAGGAATGCCCATCAATTGGGGGACGGCTGAACAAGTTATGCTATATGATTGTGATGGAATGCTATAAGAAATAATGAGCCACTTTTTAAACTTTAGCCAATGCATAATAGATTCTACTTGACTCCCTTACCTTTACTCTGTGAGTATCTTTCTGCTTCAAGTGTTTCTTGTAAACAACATATTGTAGGATTCTGGTTTTTAAACACTCTGTTATGTGCTTCTGTTTTTCTGGATGAGTTCATCCCATTCACATTGACAGTTATGATTACTGTGTATTTCCCTGTATCTTATTTCTTCCCATTTATCCTTCTCTCTTTCTCCTTTTACTCTGTCCTTTCTCACCTTTCTCATTAGTATTTTTCCTTCTATTCACTGCTTTCCCCCCCATTACTCCCCCTTTTGTGAACCCTCCTTTAGTTACCTCTCCTCTCTTTTACTTCCCATAAGGCACGATAGATTTCTATACTCTACTGAAGGTTTTTTGAGTCAGTTCTGATGAGTAAAAGATTCAAGCTAATTCTGTCATACCTCCATCTTCCCCTCCTCTATAAAAGCTATTTGTGGCCCTTTTATGTAAGATAATTTACCCTTTTCTACCTCTCCTGTACTCCTTTTCCCAGTGTATCACTCTTTCTCACCCTTTAATTATTTTTTAAAAATCATCCCATCAGTGTTAACTCACTCCCATGCCTTCTTTCAATGTATACTCCTTCTAACTGTCCTAACAATGAGTTCTTAGGAATTATAAGTTTCATCATTCTGTGTAGGAATATAAACAGTTTTGAATCCTTTATTATTTCTCTTTCAGGTTTTCCTCTTTATGCTTCTCTTAAGTCTTGTATTTGAAAGTCAAATTTTTCTATTCAGCTTTAGTCCTTTTATTAGAAATACTTGAAAGTCCTTTATTTTGTTAAATGTCTATTTTTCCCCATGAAGAATTATAATCAGTTTTGCTTGCTGGGTGATTCTTCTGCCTTCCTCACTCTTTTACCTTCCAGAATATCATATTTGAGGTCCCCCACTTTTTTTTTTTTAACATGGAAGCTGCTAAATCTTGTGTTTTTCTGACTATAACTCCATGGTATTTAAATTGTTTCTTTCTGGTTGCTTGCAGTATTTCCTCCTTACTTTGGAGTTCTGGAATTTGGATTTAATATTCTTGGGACTTGTAATTTTGAGATCTCTTTCAAGTGGTGATCAATTGACTCTTTCAATTTCTATTTTACCCCATGGTTCAAGGATATCAGGACAATTTTTCTTGATAATTTCTTCAAAGGTGATATCTAGGTTCTTTTTTGTATGTGACTTTCAGGTAGTACAATAATTCTTAATTTATCTCTCCTTGACCTATTTTCCAGGTCAGTTTTTTTCCAATGAGATATTTCACATTTTCCCCACATATTTTCCATTGTTTTTATTTTGTTTTATTGTTTCTTAGCATCTCATGGAATTATTAGTTTCCACTTTGTTCAATTCTAATTTTTAGGAATTATTTTCTTCAGTGAGCTTTTGTACTTCCTTTTCCATTTGGGCAATTGTACTTTTTTTTTTTGGCGGGGTGAAGGCAAGGCAATTGGAGTTAAGTGACTTGCCCAAGGTCATACAGCTAGTAAGTGTGTCAAGTGTCTGAGGCTGTATTCGAACTCAGGTCCTCCCGAATCCAGGGCGGGTGCTCTATTTGTTGTACCACCTGACTCCCTCAGACAATTCTACTTTTTAAAGAGTCTTTTCTTTAGTAAAATTTTGTACCTCTTTTTCCATTTGGCCAATGCAATTTTTAAAGAAGTTTTCTTTAGTGGATTTTTGTGCCTCTTTTACCAACCTATTGATTCTCTTTTCATGATTTTCTTGCATCTCTCTCATTTCTTTTCCCAATTTTTCCTCCATCTTTCTTAAATTTTAAAAATCCTTTTTGTGCCCTTCCAGGGACTCTTTTTCAGCATGTAACCAATTTGTAATTTTTTTGAGGCTTGCATGTAGTTGCTTTGATTTTATTGTCTTCTTCTGGGTTTGTGTTTTGATCATCCCTCTCATCATAGTGATATTCTTTTGTCATGTTGTTTATTTGCTCATTTTCCCAGCCTATTTCTTGACTTTTAACGTTCTATTTAAGTTGAGCTCTGCTCCCAGTGTAAAGGGGTCATTATCCCAAGTCTCAGGTTTTTATGCTGTTGTATTCAGAATTAGTTCTGGAGGTCTGTAAGGTTTCAGCATTTCCAGTGTGATATTATCTAAGGAGAAGAGTAGTCACTGTTCTCCTGGTCTGTGCTGTGATCTGTGAGTTGCCACAAGTATTCTTTTCTGCCCTGGAACTGTAACCAGGGTCCATGGTCTTTTGGGGCTGTATACAATAGTGTGCTAGTACTCCTACTATCCCTTGCACTGCAGCTGGAAACTGTTTGTGGGCAATGCAATACAGTCAAGCACTCAGTGGCAGCAAAAGGTCCCCTGTAATCTCCTTTTGACCAATTGTTCTGCTTCTTTACCTTATGTGGGCTGAGTCCAGGAAGCCACTGCTGTTGATGCACATGTTCCCAAGGCCTGCTGCTGGCTTGCTGGGGTACAACCTGTGTTGGATGGTGCTCCACTTTTACCCTAGTGAGAAAGATTTTTCTTGCTGACATGATAAGATGCTGGAAAATTGTTTCACCCCTCCTTTTGTTGGTTCTGCTACTCCCAAATTTGTTTTGAGGTGTTATTTTAAAGTTGTTTGGAGGGGAATTTGGGAAAGTTCAGATCAAATCCCACCCATTACTTCACCATCTTGGCTCCCCCTCCCTTAAATAACTATGGAAAGTGAAGGTTTATGTTTCTGGAGTGATTCTTGATAATGTATTATTGGCTTTTACTCTGTAATTCATTCTGATTTCTTCTTAATGTAGCAATATTCAGCTACATTCACATTACCCAATTTGGTCATTCATTTTAAAATTGTTTAGAGTGGAATTTTAGAGAACTCAGACAAGCCTTGCCTTTATTGCAGCATCTTGACTCCATCTCTCTAAAATAGTTTTAGAAAGGGAGGGTTTATGTTTCAGGATTATTTTTTTAAATGATACATAATTTGGTTTATTTAATTCTGCAAATTCACAGTAGGCCTGTCATTTAAGTGTATGATTGCCTGAAGGTAAAGTTCATAGAAGGCCTGATGCAATTCTTTCCAACTGGGGATATACTGGTGAATGTTTAACATTCTGCTCTTCCAAAGGTTTGATAAACTTTTAAGTTTAGTCTCCATTAATGTTTTTTCGATCACTTTTTTAAGTCTAGAAAATCAACAGAGCAATAAATTAAGTCTTGCTTTATAGCTTTTTATTTCTAACCCATACATTCTCCTTCTAAAAATTTAAATATTGACTCTGGAGAGTTGATTTAAGATGGTTCTAACATACTCCTGCTTTTAACTCTGTGGTTCTATCTTCTGCCCTCCCCATAAATTTCCAATTCACAATATGACCAGGTTATCATTCCAAAAAAAAAAAGTTTCAACCATAATAGCAAATCACTTTCCCAAAGCACTTTATGGTAAGATATTATTGTTAAGTAAATAATAAAGTATAATTATTCCCATTTTACATATGAGAAAACTAAGGCTCATATAATTCCCTCCAATTATACAGCCAGAAAGCAGCAAAGCTTGGTTTTAAATCCTTTGGACTTGGTGGGGTGGGGGGAAAGGAGGAAAAGGACAAGCATTTGTTAAGTGCTTATTATGTGTTGGGCACTGGGCTAGGAATTTTACAAATATTATCTGTAGGAAGACTTCTGAAATAGGTCTTGTTCAATTTCCTAATGTAGACTTATAACTTAGATATTTTCAATGTTCTCTGTTGCCTATTTATGCTTCTCTTGTGTCTTGTATTTGAAAGTCATATTTTCTATTGACTTTCAGGAGTCAGGACTTTCAGGACAATCAGGAGGTGATTGGTGGATTTAAAAAAAAATATTTTACTCTCTAGTTCTGGAATATCAGAGCAATTTTCCTTGATAATTTCTTTTTTTTTTTTTTGGTAACAATAAATTTTCATTTCAAGAATGCCTGTATGTGGGGATGGCTAGGTGGCACAGTGAATAGAGTACCAGCCCTGGAGTCAGGAGGACCTGAGTTAAAATCCAGCCTCAGACACTTAACACAAAAACTAGCCATGTGACCTTAGGCAAGTCACTTAACCGCAACTGCCCTCAAAAAAAAGGAAAAAAAAAGAAAGCCTGTATGATAAATATTACATGCTGTGTTGAGAATTGTCCATCTTTTCTTTGCCTCCTTGTAAGTTTTCTTTTGTTCTCTGTTGTTCACTTTTTACTTTGTTCTTTGTTCCCCTCCTCCCCACCCCTCCAGAAGGCTACAATAAAGTTTAGATGTTTCTCTATAGCTATAGATACATACATACACATATACATGTATACATACATATAGATATATACTTTCCAAAACATATGCTACTCCTGATCTTTGTTTTTATGTTTGTGCATATCTCGTTTCCTATCCTTCCTGCCTCTTTTCATTACTTCTACCCACTACCTTGCCCTCCTATTACTTGGCTACCCCCTCCAAGGATCCTTCCCCTATCCTCCCATTTCCATAAATCTAAACACCCTTCTATATCCCCCTTTAACCTGTTATCTCACCCACTCCTCTAAAGATCCCTCCCTTGTTCTTTTCTCTCTCCTTATGCCCCTAACATTTCATTTCTTCAAAATGTAGAGGACTGTTATACTCTTCTAAATATTTATGTATTGTTCCCTCTAAAACTCATTCCTGATGAATGTAGGTTACCGGCACCACCAGCTCCCCTCTCCCATCTAGTTCCTCTCTATCGGTTCTTCCTCTTGTACCTCATTTGCATAAAATAATTACTCTTTTTAGTTGTTCCTAAATGGTTTTACTTTTTAAATGCA
>CM053589.1:131801215-131821136 GCA_028646515.1 Pseudochirops corinnae | reverse complement strand
CAAATTCTATCTCTCAGATGCTCTCTGCCTCAGCTGGCTTCAGTCTCCAGGATTCTTCCTTCAAGGGGAGCAAAATTCCAATTCTGTCTCTGTCTCTGGAATTCTTGCGTATATACACACCTCAGCCAATCCCCTTCTTCCACATCAACAGGGGAGTTCATGCCTTCTCAACAATGGGACAGAGTTTGCACCTTCCACACTTAGCACTTAGTACTGTCCATCCACTTAGTACTAAGTGCTAAGTATCCTGCTAAACCAATTACTATTACAACTACTGAAGCCTCCTTGTCTACTGACCATACTGCTTCTACTGTTTTCATACAGCTCCATCCAAACTGGCTTTTTTATCTCCTGTTGAGGCTTTACTTTCCTGCTCAGTTCTACTCTCCTAATACTTAAAAGGGATACATATAAATAAACTTAGTGACCATAATCTTCTCAGTCATTCAATAGTCTTCAAAGCAATTCTTTTCAACAGTCTGTTCTTTTAAAATAGTGTTTAAATATTTATAAATTAAAATTTTTTAAATAAATAAAAGTTAATTTTCTCCTTTTCTTATTCACTAAACTGCACACAAACTAAAAGGTTATACCACTGCTAATTGTAGTTCACTATAAGAAGAGTACACAAAACATGGCAGAATGGAGAAACAATAACTGCTTTCATTTTAACCTTATTTGAACTGTACAAAGAAGAATTGAAGGTATATATAAACAGAAAACACAGAATTTGGTAAATACATTAAACTCAACAGGTAAAAAAGTAGGGGCACCTAGAGGGGTATTTAAGAAGGAAGAATATTGGGGGGGGGGGGCAGATAATCATAAGTAATATAAACTTTAAAGCTCTTCTCAGAAATGCTAGGACCTAAAACAACTCCAAAAGACACATGCTGGAAAATGCCATCCACATCCAGAGAAAGAAATTTGAAGTCTGAATACAGATTGAGAATATTATTTGCTCTCTTTCTTTGTTTTATTTTGTTTATTTCTTTTTCATGGTTCCTACCATTCATTCTAATTCTTCTACACAACATGACTAATGAGAAAATATGTTTAATAAGAATGTATAGGTAGTCAATATCAGATTGCATGCCATCTCGGAGAGAGGAGAGGGAACAGAGACAGAGAAAATTTAAAACTTATGGAAGTGAACGTTGAAAACTACAAATTAATTAATTAATTTTAAAAACTGTCTCAAAAAATAAACTTCAAAGTGATCATAAAATGATTAAGTGGAGAAAGTATATATACATAGATATGTATATATGCATAGATATGTAAGTATATGTGTGTTTGCACACGAGGGGTTGACATCTGAGTAAGAGAAGAAAGAGAAGAAGAAAGGATCAGATCATGCTAATTAAGAGATGAGTAGTATTGATCCCATCTATTTTTTTAAAGATCTGAGTGAACAGGAAAGAGATAACTTTCAAAAGAATATGATAAAAGGGGGGAAAAGATGTTTAACAATCATAACTAAATATAAATGGGATGAACTTGTGCAAAACTAGTAGGAGGGTAAAAGAATTTGATAGAAAACAGAATACAATAATATGATGCTTACAAAAAACCTGCTTGAATCATAATAAGCAACAAAACTAAACATAAGTGTTGGGAGCAGAACCTCTTGCACATCAGGAAAATGTAAAAAAGCAGGAGTGGGAATAATAATGTCATTCACACTGGGTATAGCCCAAAGCTCTGCTCAAAACCCTCTTCTCTTTTTCTCCCTTATTTTCTCACTTGCTCTCACTCGTTTAAATAATTTAATAGAATCAGAATGTACCAGGAATTTTCTGCCATGATAAGTCAAGCTAGCTCTTTCCCTAAAGCACAAGTATGTTGCCCCTTGGACTTGAATGGCCAAGAGGGCTAAAGCTCAGCACTTCTGTTGACTTAGCTTGGTGGATCATGTTGATGTGGCTTCCTGGTAAACTAAGAGGTTAAAAAGCCCTGTCCAGGTGGTGGCAGGGTCCATTAGACAAAATCACTCAAGTCTACACATTCTACTCTGGTAGCCCATTTCTTATGTGGAGGTGAAGTCATATACCTAAGCTAAATGTTGTATTATTGTTGAATATCCATAGAAAGCTGTGTCTCATTTCATTCTAAAAGCAGACTTAAATTACCAGTGGACTGGCTTAAGTCAGGCTACCATATGTAAGTTTAATTATCACTTTTTCCTAATGACTCACTCCCACATCTACATATTCAGATTTAGTCCTAAATTCTAGTCTCACATTCCCAACTACTCACTAGACATTTTCAATGTGATGTCAAGTCACATCTCAAAGTAATCATAACCAAAATATTAACTAATTTTACTTTCCCTAAAATCTACAACTCTTCCTAACTTATGGGAGGGACAAAAATCCTTGAAATCACCCTGGTTTGCAACCTTGCTGTAATCCATGACTCCTCATTATCCCTATATAATATTCCATATACACATTCAATCATTTGCTAAATCTTTTCACTTCTATTGCTTATGTCTCTGTTTTCCATTCATACAGTCACAACCATAGTACACGTTCTTGCCACCTTTAACCTAGACTGTTGTAACAGCCACCTAACTCAACTAGTTACTCCAGTTTATCCCCTGTACATCTGCCAAGGTCATTTTCTTAAAGTGTATGTTATCCCCCCATATCCAATAAAGTGATTCCATATTATTTGTAGAAATAAATATAAAGTTCTGTCTAGTATCCAAACATCATTAAAATCTGGTCATCTCATAACTTTCCAAACACTCTTATACATTATACCCCTACACACACTCTACAATCCAGTCATGCTGGTCTTCTTATTGTTCCTCACAACATAATGTTTCATCTCCATTCTCTGTGCCTTTTCATGAGCTACAAAAACACTAATATTTGGAGCCCAACAAAACACTATACATAAGAACTTCATGAGGTCTCTACACATGAGAAATTTAGTAATGAAGTAAGTCACCTCTTTTGCCATACATATTCCTTGCACATGATTTTTATTACCTTTGCAGTTTACTTATGAACTCACTTTTCCCAGGAATGCTGGTTAATGAGAGTGTGACCCTAATTTGGGAAGATTTTTTTGTACCAGCTATTTTTTTTAACTATACCTTCTCAGTAAATTCCTAAATTATATCATCTACTGATAAAACAAAAGACATTGTTGGGAATATGAAGCTATAATACTAGAAATCCTAGACCTTTAGGGTAAACCCTAGAACCCTGAGGACAGGCAGACAACCAATCACTAGAGATCCTAACCCGTGATTATAAGTGTCCACTTGATGGACTAGCTCTAGCAGAGCTGTGCAAGCTTTTTCCAAGATAATTTTGGGGTCCCTCTATGCACTTACAGAAACTTCCTATAGAAAGTCTCCATTTGGACACTCTTGGTCTTAGATATACTCTAGTATTCCTCTATCAGAGGGGAAAAAAAGCATTTTTCTTTATCATATGTTTAAGATTATAATTGGGCAGTTTCCTGGTTAGTATCCTTTACAATGTCAGCCCCCTTTCTTTAAGATAATTTTCACTCATTTGAATGCTTAAATACTACCATTTTATTAGTAAATCCTTTATAAGTATACAGTCTGATATGAGCAGTAAAATAATTAATTCCTAGCATTTCACTTAGAGCATTCATAAAATTTCATAAATGCTCCTTTTTTTTTCTTTCCTTTTTTCTTTTTTCTCTATTCTTTTCTTTGTTCCTTTCATTTAAGCAGACCCATATTGACTGTACTATTATGACATGAGATCAGACAACCTGTCTGAGATCCTTATCATCAGCCAGTCTATAAGATAACAGTTCCCTGCTGGCCTAGAACCACTGATTAATCAACCCCACATAATCTCTCTGTGGAGTCCCAACCCTCTTTGGGAATTTTCTGATTTTGTTTCCCTTTTAAGTTAACCTGCTTGTCATGGGGAAGGATGAATTAGAAACTCCAACTTAATTGGTAAGAAACGTTTAGGAAAATCTGGGGTGCCCAATGGTGAAGGGACCCAGAGGTAATTTATGTTTAGACTTCCACTGGGATCTCTTTATGTGAGAAAAGAATTACTGGAGATATTTAATGTGCTCTAGTTGTGAAAGAACTACCTAAATCTGCTTTGTCTAAATTTCTGTATATGTTAAAGAGAACTGTGGAAGAACTTTTTGTCAGTGCAGTTTGGAATATTACCAGGCCTTGCCAGGTTCTTAATTCCTTCATGGATAGCTCTGTAGCTTCCTCGGAGAAGAAAGGCTCGATAAGTGTCTGTTGTGAATTCAACAAAACAATCAACTCTTAGAACCTAGCAGCATTAAACCTAATAATTTACACAAAGGGAAAAAATTATTTCTAATAGTGAGAATCCATCAGTTGTTCCTTCATCACCCATGTTCTCTACCTATATGCCTTACTGTCATTGTAACTCTAGTTTTGAGCTTACCATCCACACTGGACCCTTGTATGCACAGAGGAAAGGTATACCTTCCATTTTGGAGAAAGGAGATTTGTTTGAACGAATGAGTGTTACTATACTCTCGCAGTAAATCTCTTTAAAGATTAATTGGTGTCATTTGGTTGATTGATAATAGAGAGCACATACATAGAAACTAATGACTAACAATGTTGGAAGTCATAACTCCTCAGGGTCCCCCTTACCATTCTTATGGGAGTAGAATTCTAATGATCTTACATATATGTGTATGTATATGCAATATGTATATATTTGTGTGAATGTGTATACATGTATGTGTACATGTATATGCCAAATGACAGTAGCATCTAAATATTTAACAGAACTCATGGAGAAATAGACAACAAAATTATAAGAGATACCTCAAAATAAGCCCACTTTTACTGAGATATCTCACTAAAATTTGAGCTCCTTGAGGGCAAGCATATTTTTTTAACTTTATATCATCAGAACTAATGTAGAATGTATAGCACAGAGTAAACAAGAAATGCATGCTAACTAAAAAAGAAATCAAGGGACTTAAAATATAAAGCTAGAGATGATTTAAGTATTTAAAGATCTGGAATTAAAATTAGCAAACATGTATTGCAGCTTTGCACAGCAACACTGGAAGAATGCACCATAACAATACTCAAATAAAAAGAGGAAAGCAGAAATATCAAAAATATCCTTTACTAACCAAAGAAAAATAAAAATTATAATAAAGAACATTTGAAGAAAAGGTTCAAAGTTAAATGGAGACTATAAAACATAATCCTCAAAATAATGTAGTTCAGAGAAAATATCATGGAAAGAATAATTTTATTTTTAATAAGGATAAGACAACAAAACAAAACTTTTGGAAGGTAATCAGACAGTACAGAGGGGGAATTTCACTTCTCTAAACCCTTTTATCAACAAAAAGGAAAATTAACATGCAAACAAAAAAATGAGAACAAAAGAAATCTAAATCCTCCACTAAGTACAAAATACATATTTGGGGGGGGGGAAAGATTAAAAAAAAGAGAAATAACTGAAAATGAAGAAAATTGAATTGACAAATAATCTAGGAGTTTTTTTTTAAAGAAAACTTGAAATAAAGAGGAAGCAAGGAATATCATGAAGAAAAAGTATAAAATAATAGGAGGGAAGGAAATAATTAACAATTATAACTATGAATGTGATAAACTTAACAATAAAACAAAAAAATTAGCAAAATAAATTAGAAATCAAAATCTAAATATATTGTTTACAAGAAACACATTTGAAATATAAAGACACATAGAGTTAAAATAAAGGGTTGGAGTAAAATGTATTTTGCCTTAGCTAAACACAAAAAAAATAGAGCTTATGATTGCAGATAAGGCAAAGTAAAAAAATTTTAATTAAAAGAGATAAAAAGGGAAACTACATTTTGCTGAAAGATAAACAATAAATTGATTTCAATATGAAATATATGCAGTAAATTGTAGTGCTTTTAATTAGTTACAGGAAAAATCAAATGAATTATAAGGAGAAATACACAATAATCCATAACAGCAGAGGATATTGATTTAGCTCAATCAATCCTCAATAAATCTAACCAATTAATAAATAAGAAAGGACAAGTACCTAAATAGGATTTTAGAAAACTTAAATATTACAGATCTTTGGTAATTGCTAAAGGGAAACAGAAATGAATACATTGAGGAAAATATACACATAAACACATATATACATATACATATATGTATATCCAGCTATGCAGGGAATCATTACAAAAACAATTACATATTAGGACATTAAAACCTCACAAGTAAATGCAGAATAGTGGAAATAATGTGCATATACTTTATTGGTCACAGTGGAATAAAAATTTTATTAAACTGAGGCCTGATAAAAAGTATTAAAACTTCAGCTGGGGTCAAAATCACAGTCTTAAAGAAGTGGTGAATCAAAGAACAAATCATAGAAGTAAAGAGATAATTTCAGCAAAGATACTGAAAGCCATGAAACAATTTGCCAAAATTTGGGGGATGTTGCTAAAGCAGTCTTTGGGGAATATATGTGTGTGTGTGTGTGTGTGTGTATCACATATATATCTATATAGATAGATAGATATAGATATAGATATGTATATAACATATATACATACATATACACATGTACATATGCCTATATACATGTATGTATGCATACACACATTATGTGTGTGTATCTAATGGTAACCATCTCTAGGACAGGATACAGGAGAGAGAAGAAAAAAAGCAATTTAGAGTATAACTTTATTATGTAAAAAGAATAGCAAGTTATACATATTTGCATTTTCAAGCACATTCATATTTTTTATTACACTATTGTTATACAATGCTTGCTTTAATCCACAAATTAAAAATAAAATAAAGTTTTAAAAAACAATTTGGTGATGGTTAAAAATTAGAAAAGTTGATCAGTGAAACAAATTAGGTAAACAGAGCACAAAGTCAATTAAATTATTGTTTAGTAAGCCCAAGAACAAGAAAAACTGAGATAAGAATTCCATATTCAATTAAAATTGCTGGGAAAACTGGATAGCCTGTAAGCTCCTTTAGGTCAAGGGAATTTTCTTCTTCCATTTTTATCCTTGTATCCACGGTACCTAAAACAATGTTTTATATCTAATCAGTGTCTGAGGAGCTCAGGTGAAATTCTCTACCAAGCACATAATTTTGTAGGTTTCAAGAGAGAAGAAAAGGTTTGGGATAGTTAATGTGAAAAGTGTGATTGTCAGGATAGATTAAAACACAGGCAATCCATCAAAAAGTATTTATTAAGTGCTTACTGTGTGCCAGACACTGTTGCTTCATGATGGGGACATAAAAAAAGACAAAATATTCCCAGCCCTCAAAGATTTCACATTCTAATGAAGACAACATGCAAATAACTTGAACATACAATAAAGGAATAGAAAGTTAGAAGAAGGGAGAAGAGGGAATGAGATGATGAGATGAGATGAGATGAGATGAGATGAGATGAGATGAGATGAGATGAGATGAGATGAGATGAGATGAGATGAGATAAAATATGAGAGAGTCTGAGTAAATGGAAGGTAGAAAGGTAACCTCAGAAGTAAGGCATTAACAGAGGCAGATAAGAAAGATCAAAACAAGGCCTCTATTGATGGTGAAATGTGAGCTGAGCCCTAGAGGAAGTTAGGAAGGAATGCGTTCCCAGGCATGGGGGACAGACAGTGCAAAGGCACAGTCAGGAGATGAAGTATTCTATGTGAGAACAGTTAAATAGGCCAGTCTCTAGATTGTAAAGTGTGTGGAGTGTAGAAAAGTGTAAGAAGATTAAGAAGGGGATTGGTTATGAAGATATATAAATGTGAAAGAGAAAAATTTGAATTTTTGTTCATTTTGAGACTGGGTTTACCTTTTCCACCTGGGCTCAAAGTGTGATTCCTGCTAAGTTCCAAATAATTGCTGACTACCATGGCAACTTTGATCTGTATAATATCCACCTGGACCAATTCACTCCTCCTTAGGCAGCTTAGTAGCCCCCTGACTCTTAGATATCAAACTAGTAGTTCAATTCGGTAGGTCCAAAACTAAGCTTATCTATCCTACCCCCTATATACTCCACAACCTAACCTTGCTCCCTCAGCCAGTGAAAATATTACTCAGCCTCCTGTTTTCTAAACCTTTGCAATATAGTCTTTCCTTTCCACTGAATCTTAAATATAATTGATTACAATGTCCTATGTTTCTGGCATTTTCCTATCTTTTCCCACTGCTAGCACCCTTATTATCCTCATTCCATACTATTGCCAACAGTCTCCAAACAGGCCTTTCCACCTCCATTCATCAACCCCACATAGATAGATAGATAGATAGATAGATAGATAGATAGATAGATAGATAGATAGATAGATTTAGTCATATTATCTTTCTGCTCAAATGTCCACAGTGCCTACTGAATATTATCAAACTCCTGTGCCTGCAATTCTAGTCCCACTAGAATTTGGCTCCATTCTCATCCTCCAAACTTCTCTGACATTCTGAGAGGCAGCATGGCTTCACAGACAGAGAACGAGGCCAGCCTTAGAGTTTGAAACATCAGTGTTCAAGTCCTTCCCCTAAAATGCTAGCTATGTGATCATGGGCAAATTACTTGATCTCTCAGTCAATTCTGTTATACTATAAATTGCTAATAAGTTAGCAATTAACACTGCTAGAAGGACTTTCTAGTTCAAGAGCTCTTCACTGTTTTTTGTGATATGGATTCCTTTTCAAAATAATGTTTCTCAATAAATAAAATAAAATATGTAAGGTCACAAATGAAAACAATTCAATTGAAACAAAAAGGTCATTTTTCTCACTCCAGTTCACGGATCCCCTAAAATCTATTTATAGACATTTCGAAGAACCTGTGGCCCCATGCTTAAAAATCTCTTCTCTACAAATGATATGATGGTATATTTAGAGAACCCTATAGAATCAACTAAAAAACTATATGAAATAATTAAGAACATTAGCAAAGTTGTAGGATATAAAATAAATGGACATAAATCATCAGCAATTTGATTGATATATGATCAACAAAGTCCAGCAGCAAAAGATAAGAAGAAAAATACCATTTAAAATAACTGCAAACAGTATAAAAAACTTGTGAGTCCGCCTGCCAAGACAAACTCAGGAACTATATGAACACACAAAACACTTTTCATACAAATAAAGTTGAATCTAAACAACTGGAAAAATATCAATTGCTCATGGGTAGGCCAAGGCAATAAAATAAAAGTGACAACTTTATGTAAATTAATTTACTTATTCACATATGAATCAAAGTACTAAAAAAAACTTTTATGGATCTAGAAAAAATATTCATTTAGAAGAAAAAAGTTCAAGAATATCAAGGAAATTAATGAAAATAAAATGCAAAAGAAGGCTGCCTCGCCTTACCAGATCTCAAACAATATTATAAAGCAGAAATCATCAAAACTATTTGGTACTAGCTAAGAAATGGAGTGGTGGATCAACAAAATAGATCAAGTGCATGAGACATGTTAGTACATGACCATAGTAATCAAGTGTTTAATAAACCCAAAGACCTCAGTTTTTGAGATAATTATTCACTATCTGACAAAAATTGCTGGGAAAACTGGAAAATGGTATAGCAGAAACCAGGTCCAGATCAACATCTTACTTATATAGCAAGATAAGGTCAAAATGGGCACATGATGTAGACATAATGGGTGATACCATAAGAAAATTAGGAGAATAAGGAATAGTTTATGTGTCAGATCCATGGGGAAGAGAAGAACTGTTGAACAAACAAGAGACAGAGTGTATTAGAAGATATAAAATGGATAATTTTGATAATGTTAAATTGAAAAGATAGGTACAAAGAAAACCAATGCAACTAAGATTAGAAGGGAAGTAGAAAGCTGTTAAACAATTTTTACAGCCAGTGTCTCTAATAAAGGCCTCACTTCTCAAATATATAGAGAACTGAGTCAAACTTATAAGAATAGAAGTTATTATGCAATTGATACACGGTCAAAGGAAATGAAAAGACAGTTTTCACATGAAGCAATCAAAGCTATCTATAGTTACATGAAAAAAATGCTCTAAATGATTATTGCTTAGAGAAATGCAAGTGAAAACAACTCTGAGGTAACACCTCACAGCTATCAAATTGGTTAATATGACAAAAACAAAAAATGATAAATGTTGGAGAGGATGTGGGAAGCCTGGGACACTAAAGCACTCTTGGTACTGATCTAACTATTCTGGAGAGCAATTTGGAACTATGGGAAAAGGGCAAGCAAACTGTGTATATACCCTTCGATCTAGCCATATCACTACTAGATCTGTATGCCAAAGAGATTTTCTAAAAAAAAAAAAGAAAAAAAAAAGAAAGAAAAGAAAAGGGACTGTAATGGCAAGCAAAGGAGGATTTTTTTGCTGTTTTTCTGGATTGAGTTTTAGTCAATTAAGTGTATTTGGTTGAGCCTTAACTTTGATTAAATTAAGATTCTTTGATTGAATTAAGAGTCTTTGATTGGAAATAGTATATATTGCATTGCTTGGAGGGGGAAGAGAGAGTAGCTGAGAGAGAAAGAGAGCAGAGCTGAGAGAAGTAATCATGAGTGGGGCTAAGGGAATTTGCTTGTGGGGAGGACTAACAGAAAGAATGTTTGTGATGTCAGCAATATGTCTGTTGATCTGTGTTAATTTCTCAGACAGAAGCCCTGACTGTTGATCTATGTTGATTTCTCAGACAGAAAGTGAATTGAGATGATAGTGCTGGTAATGTGTGTAAATATTGTAGCCCTGTTAAGCTTTGTCTTCCTAGAAACAGAAGCTGCAGGCAGGAGCCCCTGGAGCCTGCTTCCAATTGGGAACAGGAAGAGCTTGGAATGGTGCAGCCCCTGTGAGCTGAGATAAAGAGTAGGAGCAGAAAGCTGCCTATGTGTGAATCCAGGCAAGAGATGTATGAATCCACGCAAGAGCTGGGAGTACTCAGCCCACAGAGGAAGAGCCATGGGACTTGGAAGTCAACCTCTAGTCAAGATGAAAGAGGACTTTGCTTGGACACACTGCATTGACCAAAGAGATTGTAAATTACTGTGACCTAGGGGTGGATGGTGTTTGTATTTTCTGCTCCCCCTTAAGGAAGTGTTATGCTAAGAAAACCCTAGTCTGGGACCCACTAACTTTGGGGATGAAATAATGTGTGCTGTGTGGGGATTCTGAGGAATGCTTTAAGATATACTGAATGATATGTTTTGTTTAAGGCTATGTGGCCACTTTAGTAATAAGTTGTTATGTTTTTGTGAATGTTATGTTCTAGTTTATTGCTGAATGAATACAGAGTTCATTATACTATGTTATTAGACCCTTGAAATTATTCACAGCAGCAGTCGTTAAGTGTACTGACATGACTGGTGTACAATTTTGGCATAGTCAGCAGGATCACAAAATATAGTGCCTCTATTTGTTCCAGGACCTATGGCCATTTAGATTGTGAATGCCAAGGATCCTTGGGGGTAGAATGTAATGATAAGCAAAGTAGAACTTTTTGTTATTTTTCTAGATTCAATTTTAGTCAATCAAGTGCCTTTGAGCCACATGTAGAAAAATATAGCAACTCTCTTTGTGGTGGCAAAGAATTAGAAATTGAGGAGCTGTCCATCAATTAGGAAATGACTAAAGAAGTTCCATAACTGTAATGGAATACTATTGTGCTGTAAGAAATGATGAGCAGGAAAGTTTTAGAAAAACTCTGGGAAGACTTACATGAACTGATGTGCAGTGAAGTGAGCAGAACCAAGAGAAAATTGTATGCAGTAACAGCAACAATGTGCGATGAGCAGCTATGAATGACTCAACTATTCTCAGCAATACAATGATCCAAAACAATCCCAAAAGGCTCATGATGGAAAATGCTATCTATATCCAAAAATAGGGCTGATGGAGTCTGAATGCATATTAAAGGATATTATTTTCATTTTCTTCATTTTTTGTGTCTTTTTCTCTTGTTCTCTTTCTCCTTTCACAAATGACTAATAAAGAAATATGCTTTACATGATTACACATATATAACCTATATCAAACTGCCTACTATTTTGGGGGGACAGCAAGAAAATTTGGAACTCAAAAATTTTTTAATGAATATTAAAAATTGTCTTTATATGTAATTGGAAAAAAATATTGTTTAAAAACTGAATATAAACCTTAACAAAAGTTCTGCCCTAAGCCAAGTTCTTCATGTAAATGAAATCACAGGTTGGTATACCCCTCCCCTTCCAAAAAAAAATACAACCTTTCACATATCTAGCAAGCTGTACTATTCTCTGCATCTCAAATACACTCTGTGCTTTCTTGTCACTGTGACCTTTGTCCATGTTGTTCTTTATGGCTGAAATGTTCTTCTTCATTTTCTTTGCCTATTGAATTCCTATTAATTCTTTAAAAGTCCCACTAAAATGTTACCTCTTCAATGAAATCTAATCTACATCAGTAATCATGTTTTCTTTCTCAGGTCTTATGTAACACTTTAGTTCTTGCATAACACTTATATAATAGCTGCCCTCAAAACACTACATCATATAGGAGGAAGTAACATGAAAATAAGCAATCAAATATAAAATATACTCAAAGTCATACCTGCAGGAAAAGCAATAGCATGGTATTATGTATATGGGAAATGCTAAATATCTAATGAAAGGAATTATCCCCAATTTGCAGATGAATACTATAACTTCTCCATAGTCACATCATTCCTAAATACTAAAGCTGTGGATTCTGCTTCTGGGAGTCAATATGGCAGAGTAAGACGTAAGTCTCTCTCACCCTCTCTTATTTACCTCTTAAAGACAGAAAATATTGCCCCAGGAAAAACCCTGAAACAACTGAGCCAGCAGAAAGGGCAATGGCAGTTTTGTAGTCCAGGAATCTTGGGGGATTAACAGGCAAGGTGCCTCTCCCTCTGTGTGAGGGAATAGGTAAAATAGAGGTAAAGAAGGGTGTTTAGAGCTATAGGAATAGGAGGATAGGGGAGGGATGCTTGGAGGAGGGTAGGCAAGTCATAGAAGGGAAAGGTAGTGGGTAGAAGTAAAGTAGAGCAGGCAGGAGGGATAGGAAACAAGATGTATAATCACACATAAAAAACAATGATCAGGAATAGAATAGGTTTGGGAAAGTATATATATATATGTGTATGTATATGTGTATGTATATATCTATAACTATAGAGAAACATTTAAACTTTATTGTAGCCTTCTGGGGGGAAGATGGGGGTAGGGAAAAAAAGAACAAAATTTAAAAGTACACAGCAGAGAACAAAAGAAAACTCAAAAGGAAGCAAAGATGGACAATTCTCAGCATAATGAGAACTCTCTATCATATAGGCTTTCTTGAAATAAAAATCTTTTGTTACATATTTTGAATCCCCTCATGTTCTCTGATGCACACATTTTTTTTCTTTCTAAGTTTGTATTTAAATTTATAATGTTTTTGTTTCTTTTCTCCATTCTGTATTTGTGTTCTGGCATTTGAAATAAAATTTTGAAAATGAAAAGTACTTAGCACAGTGCCTGGCACATAGTGAGCACTATATAAATGTTAGCTCTCATCATCATTGTTGTGGTTACTGCTGTTATTAGTCACTATTTTATCACTATCATCATTATCATTTATAATAATAATTATCATAGCTATTTTATCACTATTATATATCATAGCATTATAACTATAGCATCATTACTATGTATTGAAAATTTTCATAAGTATTTTATCATCATCATTTTTCATAATAATAATTACAACTTATATAACTATTACATATCACAACAATAATTATCATTATCATATGTAATAATAATCATTATGATTATTAAAAAAAGAACTCACTGTTTAACAAAAACTGTGTGGTGGAAAATAGTATAGCAAAACTAGGCGTAGACCAACATCATATACCCTATACCAAGATAAAGTTAAGAAGGGTATGTGATTTAGACATAAAGGCTGATACTATACACAAATTAGGAGAGCAAGGAATAGTTTAACTGTCAGATCTATGGAGAAGGGAAGAATTTATAACGAAACAAAAGATAGAGAACATCATGAAATGCAAAATGGATGGTTTTGATTACATTAAATTAAAAAGTTTTGCAAAATAAAGCCAATGCAACCAAGAATAGAAGGGAAACAGAAAGCTGGGAAATAATTTTTATAGCCAGTGTCTCTGATAAATTTTATAAAATATATAGAGAACTGAGTAAAATTTATAAGAATACAAGTTATTCCCCAATTGATAAATGGTCAAAGGATATGAACAAGCAATTTCCAAAAGAAAAAAATAAAGCTATCTATAATCATATAAAAAAACACTCTAAATTGAGGGCAACTAGGTGGCAGAGGGAGGCTAAGTGGCACAGTGAACAGAGCACCAGCCTGGGAGTCAGAAGGACCTGAGTTCAAATATGGCCTCAGACACTTAACACTTACTAGCCATGTGACTTTGGGCAAGTCACAACCCCATCACTATGGATTGGAGAAATGCAAATTAAAACTCTGAGGTGCCACATCCCACCTATCAGAATGGCTAACATGACAAAACAGGAAAATGATAAACACTGGAGAAGATGTGGGAAAAACAGAACACTAATGCATTGTTGGTGGAATAGTGAACTGATCCAACCATTCTGGAGAACAATTTGGAATTATGCCCAAAGGGCTATAAAAAAGTACATACCCTTTAACCCAGCAATACCACTCCTAGGTCTGTATCCCAAAAGATTATAAAATGGGAAAATGACCCACATGTACAAAAATATTTATAGTAGCTCTTTTTGTGGTGGCAAAGAATTGGAAATCAAGGGGATGTCCATTAATTGGGGAATGGCTAAACAAGTTGTGGTATATGGATGTAATGAAATAGTACTGTGCTATTAGAAATGATGAGCATGCAGACTTCAGAAAAACCTAGAAAAACTTATATGAAGTGATGCTGAGTGAAATGAACAGAACCAGGAGAACATTGTACACTGTAATAGCCACATTGTGTGATGACTGACTTTCATAGACTTTGCTCTTCTCAACAATGCAAGGATCTAAGACAACTACCAAAGACTCACAAGGGAAAATGTTATCCACATTCATAGAAAGAACTTTGGAATTTGCATGCAGATGGAAGCTTACTATTTGCTCTCCTTTTTTTGTTGCTCTGTTTTGTTTGGTTCCTCCCATTAATTCTAATTCTTTTACATCATGACTAATATCAAAATGTTTAATATGAATGTATAAGTAGAGCCTATATCAGATTGCACACTGTCTTGTAGAGGAGGAAGGAGGGAGTGTAATGGCAAGCAAAGAAGTACTTAGCACCTTGTTTCAGTTATTTATTTAGCACCTTGTTTCAGTTCAAGTGTCTTTGAGCCTTGCCCTGATTATATCAAGTCTTTGTTAAGAAATAGTACCTGTGAATCCCACAGTGAGAGGGACTTGCCAAAGACAGGAACAGGAAGGCTGTAAGAAGTGGGAGGAACAGGGAGGAGCTAATGACAGATAAAAAGCTGAGCACAGCTGGGATGGAGCAGAGCTGAAAAGGGAAAAACATGTGGTGTCCAGCACTCTGTTTGTCTGTTCTGTCTGTGTTGATCTGTGTTTGTGATACTTCGTACAGAAACCCTGAGACCTCACTGGAATCCCTGAAAGAGAATTTTCTTATTGTCTGTGTACAGAAGTCCTGCAGGAGGGTTTTAGAGGTCCTGGGACAATATTGATAATTTGTGTTGAGTTCTCAGACCTTGTTTGTGAGTCTGTGTTGATTTTACAGGCAGATAGTGAATTGATGATGGTGCTGGCAATGTGTATGAATGGTTTTTTTTGGTTTTGTTAAGCTTTGTCTTCCCAGAAACAGAAACTGCAAAAGACTTGAGGTGGACTAGACACTGTGAGTTTCAATATGGAACAAGAACTGGAAGAGGAGATGGATGAGGAGCTCAGAGCTGCCTACCTGTGAATCCAGGTGACAGTTGGGTAGATTCAGGCAAGATCTGGACCCATGGAAAAGGAACCATTGAATCTGGGAACCAGCCTCAAGCCAAGATGAAAAGACCTGTCCTTGGATACTTTGTGCTGACTGAGAAGATTATGATTTATTGTGGCCTGGGGCGGGAGAACTTTGTACTTTATACCTTGTACCCCTTAAAGAGGATTGCTTCTTAAGGACTATTGAGTTAAGGACTTACTGAATGATATCTTTTGTTTAGAACTATGCAGCCATCTCCAGTCATCCTGATGAATACCTGGCCACCTGCAAGTCATGTGACCATCTCCCTGATGTCATGGTCCTCTTTGAGAATGAAGGATAAACACAACAACAGGTTGTAAATGGAAGAACCAGGATAAGAAATCCTCCAATTCCAAATACAGCACTCTTTCTACTGTACCACACTGCCTCCTTACCTGCCTAGAATTAATATCGTAAGTTAAATTGATGTGATTACAAATTGTTTATCATCAGTTCTAAGCTATGAATATATAACTGTTCTGCTCTTCTCCAGCTTGCCTTTCTACCTTTTCTCCAACTAACTTAATCCAGAAAAAAATCACAGTTATGGTTTGCTGTTGAAAAAAATGAGAACAATATACCACTAACTTTTATTTATGTGAAGTTCTATAAAAGTTTCTTCAACCCTTAACTAGCATTTCCTTATGGAATAAAAATATCAATTTAATTTCTATTTCTCCTTAAGCAAAATATATACAAGTTTTATATTAAAAACTACTGCTTCAAAGAATATAAACTAAAACTTATGACATATTTTACTGCCTTTTTGAAAAATATTTTCCCAAAGTTTACTGCAATTTTAAAGACACTTTTTTTTTTATTTAAAGACACTTTTAAGGAATCTTTAAATAAATTCATCTTTCAGTTGAAAATATTTCTTAAAGTATCCATTACCACTAACTAGACAAAAAATAAACTTCTTTACTTGTATCTTTTTTTCCTTCCCAGTAATTGAGGAAACTAAAAAATAACCAAGAAAAATCTGTAACCCATTTTTCAATAATTATCCAAACAGTATGTTCAAAAATATCAAAAGTTCTATTTGAGAGTTTCATGTGACTAACTCAGAGATGTGTGTTTCTGTCATGCTTTAAATTATTTAGCAATTTCCCAGAAGACTGCCTGCAATAATACTTTTTGACCAGGAAACAGATATTATGGTTGATGTCTAAAGATAAGAAATAAATTCATGAAAAATAATATTGAACATTTTAGACCAACCTTTTGCTAGATTGTTAATCTCATATATAAATGTGTTGTACTTTACAAAAATATTGAACCAAGAGCCTACACTTTGTACAGAAATTGATGTCATAAATCATCACACTGAAGCAATTTTAAAAACAAAAACTGGGGCAGCTGGGTGATGCAGTGAATGGAGCACCAGTCCTGGATTCAGGAGGACCTGAGTTCAAGTTGAGCCTCAGACACTTAACACTTACTAGCCATGTGACCTTGGGCAAGTCACTTAACCCCAAATGCCTTGCCTCCCTACCTCCAAAAAGCAAAAACGAAACCCTCAAAAATTAAATTATATTCATCCCAATGAATTTGCTAATAAAGTATAATAAAACATTTCAGTACATATTTAACTATTTCAACATATTCAATGCTGCTTTACCCCAAAATGAATATTTACATCACCATCATTCTACCTCCATAATAAATTAACTAGAATACCTCATGTCCTGAGTATTCTAGATAAGCATTTTATGAAGATTTTCTTGGACTAACTAGAAGAGTCAAGCAACATGAAAAGCATTTTTTTTTTTTGCAATATTGTAAAATGCTCTAGAAAACAAGCTATTTGGAGGAGACTTTGCAAGCCTAATTTTTCATTTAATTGTCAAGATATTTCAAAAAGAAGATAAAATTCAATACTTTAAGCTTAAAACGTTTTAAAATCTACATGTTTAAATGTTTGTCAGCAGATATCTATGTCTATATATATATGTATCAGATTTTCAAATTATCTTCACCTTTCTCATTATGAATTCCTATTCATATATACACATAACTCTTTAAAGATGAAAACTTTTCGCTACATTTTTAAATGAGTAAAACATAGTATCTGTATGCTTCCAATTCAGGTAATCTAAGTTGTATGAGGTATGTTGTGCACATAAAAAGAAAAAAATGTATAATTATATGACATGTCATTTTTCTTTATTTCCACCAAAAAAACAGCTCTTTTAGAATCAGAAATCAAGTATTTAACTTCTTCATATAAGCAGTAATTCAAGAGTTCCCTTAAGTACTGCTTAAATACATTTTAGCTCACCAACTATTCAATTTATAACATAGGAAGCAATGCTTTTTAACACTGATCTCTAGTAGATAATACTTTAGTATTTGACTGACATTCATTTTTAGAATACGAAAATTAATAAGAATACAGAAACAACAGAGAAAAATTCAGTGAGAAAAAAATTTATGCAAAAATTATCTTTCATGATTCTTAGAACTATTTACTCCTTCCAAATCATCTACTAATTTTGTAGAACTTCATTTTAATTATAAAAGTTATCTCTCCTTTTATTTATCTCCACATTTCTTCCTCTTATGTCATCATGTTCCTATATGACTTAAATTTATCTTTGAGGAAGTAAGTACAAACTATAATCAGGTATAATTCTATTAAAGTAAACTTCAGGAATGACTTGTGTCTTTAAATATATTTTTACATATTAATCCTACAGGATTTTCTAACAAACAATTTATAATTAGAATACTTAAACATCTGTTTATATTTCCTAATTCTCCATAATAATTCCCCACAAATGCCACAAGTGGAAATATCACACACACACACGCACACACGCACACACACACACACACACACACACACACACACTCCATGATGTACCAGCAGTACTCACAATGGACATAGGATACTAGGGGGTCCTCTAAATTTTATTTCCTCATTGCTCTTTTTATACTTGCCCTTAACATTATGTTTGGAGACTGGATTCTCATTTATTACCTTCCACTGAAATAATTTCAAAAATCATAAATATATATATGCATATGTGTGCATGTATATAATTTTATCACAGATTTCTGATTATTTTAGGAAACATTATTGAAATTATCTACTTTTCACACCTCCCAAACATATACATACCTATATCATATGCCAGGAAATCAGCAGAAAAACATTTTGCACCATTACTCAAGGAAGTATCATTATGGGTGTTTCCTCCAAAAATGAGCATAGCACCATTGATTAGAACAGCTGAATGAAGATATCTGGCAAACCCACTTTCTTTCAAAATAGTCCTATAGAATAGAATTTTGAAAATAATTACAAAAAAGTCAAAGATCTATTGGACAGTCAAGTAATTATCGTATATAGTTTCTAATTGGATTTCAAAATTCAGCAATCTATTTTGACCTTTCCTATAATTCATATTGATGACCTTGGCCAAAGTAATGTCATTTTACTTCATTTTCTTCAGTGAATTATGAAACTGTAAATCATGTAATAGAATGTTTGGAGTTTTAAACAGAGAAAATATCATATAACAATACTATTATTATCTGTACCACACCTCATGTCTTAAACTTACTTTTCCATTCACAAATGAAAGAAACTGTCAAGAAATTTAAATGGACATTTACACAAGCAATAGTTTCAGCTTTAAATTTGAAAGATGCCAATGTTAGTTAAATAGGGTATGTTATTTTGTTTCAATTTACTACCTATGATACTTTCTTTAAAAATCATCAAACAGGGCACCTAGGAGGCACAGTGGATAGAGCACTGGCCCTGGAGTCAGGAGAACCTGAGTTCAAAGGTGGCCTTAGACACTTGACACACTAGCCATGTGACTTTGGGCAAATCACTTAACCCCAACTGCCCTCCAAAAAGCAAAAAAAAAGAAAGAAAGAAAGAAAGAAAGAAAGAAAGAAAGAAAGAAAGAAAGAAAGAAAGAAAGAAA
>CM053589.1:131774118-131800715 GCA_028646515.1 Pseudochirops corinnae | reverse complement strand
TATGCTTATTAAAAATAATCAGAAATTAAAACACTGAAATATGAATATATAGTCAAAATATTTCTATTTTGTTAAAATGATACATTAATTCAAAATAACAAATATTTTCAGTCCCTACTATGTGCAAGGTACTGTGCCACAAAATAATCAGAGAGTTATAAATTAGAAATTGATCATTGAATTTTTAAAATTCCCAGTGAAAAATAAATGTAACAGAAGGGAAGGATAATAATCTTTGGCTTTGTCCTTGAAGAACTCAATTTCCTTAACTATTAAATACGGGACCTGTTCTGCCAGATGATCTCAAAGATCCCTTGCATTTCTAAAAATCATGTTATTATAACTCATTAGTGAGGAAAGAGAGGGAGGCAAATTTTGTAATAAACTTCTATATTCCAATAGACACCTTCTACTGTGAATATTACAGTAGCACTTAAAAGAATTCAGATCATGAAACTATGATAGCAAAAAAATTTTAAAGCACACACTTCAGAGAATTTCAAGATGTAAAATTTTGGACACAAAATTTCATAATTTCAGTCATGATTTAATGATCTCTAAATCTCTTCTCACAAAATGATCATATTTTTCTCTTCAAGACGGGAAAACAGTAAAATGTTCAGATTTGACAGAGGAGGAAAGATGTACAATATAGGACAAGGAAATAAATCATTATGTACTCTAATGAAAGATTTAAACCAATGGAAATTTAAAATATAAGAAAAGTGACATGAAACATAAAGATATTTACAAAAAACTCACTAAATATCTATTAAATAATAAACATCACTAAAGATATTTATCTGGTAGATTTTTATCTGATTAGAGGCGAAAAGTATATAATTTATGAATATATTCAACTGCTGACTTGCTGCACTTTTGTTAATAGCTTAAATTCTAAGCTATATTGAAATATTCTTCCCATTAGGAAGAAAAATCATAATTTTTTATATTAAAATGTTTTAAAATACCTTAAAACAAGATGTAGACAAAAAGCATCATTACAAACAACTTGAACACTTAGAGAAATAAAAAGAATGAAGTTTCATAATTTTTTCTGTAGTTTCATTGTTTTTATATTCTTTACACTTCCCTCCATGGCTTTTAGAAAGCAGAGAACATCTGAGTACATTGGTTTTATATTTATGTAAACTAAAACATGATTTTTAAAAATGTTAAAAATTAAATTGTTATTGCTATCAGACACTGACCAGAATGCTTGAATCTTTTTCATAACATGAAAATAACAATCACAAGCTGGACAAAGATCTTAAAAGTATTTTAATTAACTGAGATTTTTTTTAAAATCTTATCACAATAGATATATCACAGTAATGACTACTAGTTGATACAAGACATGAAAAATTCTTTCTGAAATACAAGAAATTGTAAAACAAGAAGAGATAGAATGGTTTGTATTGTAACAAAACATCTACTGCTTTTAAAATTAATTTATCAAATATAAGATAAGGTGCACAGTTTTCCCTTATGAGAGAAGAGAAAAAAATGTATTGATATTATTCCAAGATGATGGCATTTAAATATATAAAATTTATAACACTATAAATAAGAATAAAGAAATAAAATATAGAAACATTCATTCTAAGGATGCATAAATTAAACACAGCCTAACTAGGCCACATAAGATACATACACCTGTAAACAACTACTGGAAAATAAACCTTATGTAACTGAAAATGTATTTATCACTTAACAGGTACACTGAAAATGTTAAATTTTCCATATGCCTCACATCATTTTCTTCATGTGTATCCATATGAAATGTATCCCAAAAATAAAAATCCTAAGAATTAAAGTTGTTAATAAAATCCGTCATTTTGGTTAACTGTATAAAAATTCAAAACCTAATACAAAGGTCAATATGTATAAAAGGATGCTTATAGACATGACAGCTTTGTATACTCCTTTTTGAAGCAGTATTTAACAATCACACCAGTCCTTTCACATAGAATTTAGATAATGACTGAATGTACAGCACTGATCAAAATGTTTTGGAACAAATAGCACATCTATAGGACTATCTTTTGTTTGTATCTTACTGTTCCATAGTACTATCTTTTACCAAAATACCAAACCCTTTACAACTATTGTTTCATTTCATTTGCAATGGCAGCTAAGTACAACAATGGTAGAATGCCTCAACTGGAATCAAGAACATGTGAGTTCAAATCCAGCCTTATACACTTAATAACTGTATGACCCCAGGCAAGTCTTTAACCTCTGTTTGCCTCAGCTTGTTTATCTGCAAAATGAAAAATATCATAGTACCCATCTGCCATGAGATAATAACTGCAAATTATTTAGCACAGTGTCTGGTACATAACGTGTGCTATATAAATGTTAGTTATAATTATTATTAAGCTATATAGAATCTATAATATTGTATGATGATCAACTGTGAATGACTTAGCTATCTGGATCAAGACAATTCTAAAGGACTTATGATGAAAATGACATACACCTCCAGAAAAAGAACTGATGGAATCTGAGTGCAGATTAAAGCATATTTTTTCCACTTATTTTTCTTGGGTTTTTTTGGCACCATGGTAAATATGGAAATATGTTTTTATGTGATTTCACATGTATAACTAATATCACATTTCTTGCCTTCTCAATGAGGGGGTAGAGGGCTGGGAGGAAGGGAGAGAATTTGCAATTCAAAAACTGTTTAAATGATTGCTAAAAACTAAATTTTTTAAAACTATGTATATATATGATATAGATTTGCATTAATTGAATTATTTTTAAATGTCTCCAAATACTTCTAAGTTAAAATACATATTATTGTAACTTACTTTAAAGAAAATTTAGTCACCTGATTTATCAAAGTATGTAGTTCCAGTAATACTTACCTTTAAAAAACTGTATTTTCAGGAACATAATTTTAGAGATATTTTGAGTACAGAATTCATATACCTCAGAAAACCAATAATCTATTTTAGCTAAAGCAGTGGGTGAAATTTAGGTATCTTCCACAGTACTATGAAATCTTCAAAAAATAGCATTATTTTTTAATTTTTATATTTCATTTTTAAAATAAGACACTGGTAAAGATAGTTAGTTTTTACTGACTACTATACAATACTACTGGTTCCAAAATTTTTAAAAATCAATATCATCTAATTGCCATACGCTAGTGGTATTTAAAATAGACTATGGTAAATCTAAATCATCACTAGTTCCTCATTGGTATAAAGAAAGCATCCTCTGGAGTGGTCACAAATATTCATATTACATTGTTTGAAATTATACTTGTATAAAATAATTTATTTTAGTCCAATAGAAATACAGTATAAATATATATTATAAATTCAAATAATGTGACCAATTTATGAGGTTTATTATATACACTAATCCCAAACTAACTGTATTTCTTTATATTCCCAATGACTTTTGCCCAGAATAGAGTAAGGCAAATAATATCTAGGGCAAATATGTCAAAGGAGAAAAATCTTTCAAGAGATCTTGATTTTGAAAGAGCTAAGCTTTTTTTAAGTCAATTTGTGTGTTAGACTCACAACACAGCAACACTTTAAGCACTCTATAACTGAGAAAACAGTTGTGATAATAAAGATAATTATAATTTAAGCCTTATTCAAAATGCAAAATAAAGTTACAACCTATGTACCTAATATACTTCCTTTGAGATCTAGGAACAAGTTACAAATTATTATTCGGTTCTGACTTCCTTATGATCTATCAAATATTACCTTTATATTACATATTTCAGAACCAAGAAATTTCTACCTAAAAGCCAGGACTACCTATGTTCAAGTCCAGTCTCTTATAAGTACTAGCTATGTGCCTCTAAAGCAAATCAATTACCCTATCAGCATCCATAGATGACTCTCAAAAACAATCAATTGCAGAATAATTGCCATTCTCTAAATATACTCTTACCAAGGAAATGATGACAAGAAGATTTTGCATTTTAATCTGTTGATAATAAATGAAACCCAAATAGCAGATTTTTTCATATACTTATATAATTTTTTCTGCTTTTAATATTTTTACTATCACATATAAAAACAAGTCAACATTATTTTTTTTTAATTTTTCATTCCAAACTTTCTCCTTCCTTCTGTCCCATACCCCCTCATTGAGAAGGAAAGCAATTTCATATGTTATATGTGTGCAGTAGCACAAAAATATATTTGCATATTAATCATGTTGTGGGAAAAAAACCACAAACAAAAAAAAAAAGAAAAATTAAGCTTATTTTTAAAGTATGCTTCAATCTGCATTCAGAGTCCAGCAGTTCTTTTCCTGGAGGCAGATATAATTTTTCATCATGAGCCCTTCAGAATTGTCTTGGATCATGGCATTGCTGAGAAAAACTAATTCACTCACAGTTGATTATCATACAATATTGCTGCTACTATGTACAATGTTCTCCTGGTTCTGCTCACTTCACTTTGTATCCTTTCATGGAAGCCTTTCCAGGTTTTTCTTAAAGCATCATGCTCCTCAGTTCTAACAGTACAACAGTATTCCATCACAATCATACACCACACCCTGTTCAGCCATTCCCCAGTTGATGGTTATTCCCTAGATTTTCGGTTCTTTGCCATTACAGAAAAAGCCATCTCTAACTCTGGATCTTACCAACAAATTAAGGCAAGCCACTGACTTATCCTTTACCAATAGATCACATGCGTCTATTAATAAATGATATTATGCTCAGAAAAATCAAATCATGTTATTTATTATTTAAATTTCCCCCGCGACAAGAGTTCTTCTCTTCAGTTATTTTTTGTACATCTTTTTCCATTTGACCAAATTGTCTTTTTAAGGTGTTATTTTCTTCAGTATTTTTGTGCCTCCTTTAACAAAGTGTTGACTTTTTATTCACAGTATTCTTGCATCACCCTCCTTTTTTTTTTTTTTCCCAATTTTTCCTCTATCTCTCTTATCTGACTAGTGAAAACCCTTTTTGAGCTCTACCCAGAAGACCAATTCACATTTTTCTTCAAAACTTCACGTGTGGTTGTTTTGACACTGTTATCTTCTTAGTTTGTGTTTTGATCTTCCCTATTCCCATGGTAACTCTTGTTGTTGTTGTTGTTGTTTGCTCATTTTCCAGCCTATTTCTTGAGTTTTTACTTTATGCTAAAGTTGGGCACAGTTCCTGGGATGGCAGGGGCACAATCTCCAGCTTTGGGTTTTTCATGCTGCTCTTTTCAGAGATATTTCTAGGGATCTGTATGTTTTTAGTTCTTCTAAGGTGGAAAGATCTGGTGCTAGTGCTCCTCCTCACCCTGGGACTGTGACCCTGAATTGCATGTAGGCAATTCAACAGAGACCTTTACCCAGTGCCAACAAAGGTTCCCCTATAATTTTTTTCTGACCAGTTGTTCAACTCCCTTCCCATCTGGGTGCTGGTAGCTCTGGAAGCCCCTGCTGCCAATTCAGTTGTCCCAAAAGCCTGCTACTGGTTTGTCAGGGTTACAGCCTGCACCAGACTGTTCCACTCTTGCTCTAGTGATACAGACCTTTCTTGTCAACCTTCTAAGTTGTCATGGATTTGAAAATTATTTCACTCTATCCTTTTGTTGATTCTGCCATTCTATAATTCATTTTGACGAGTTATTTTAAAGTTGCTTGGAGGGGAATTTAGGAGAGGTCAGGCCCTGCCTTTACACTGCCATCTTGGTTCTGTTTCATATCACTTTTTAAAGAGGTTACGGTTGGGGAGTGTGGGGAACGGAAACAGGAATAGTCCACACATGGTTTGGAAGTGAGAAATAAAGGTGGATTAGGAAAAAAGATTTCACATGATTCAGGGAGATGTACGTAAATAAGTATCAAATGAAATAAAATTCAAAAGTTTCAGTTACATAAGATCATCTATCATTAAGAACTCAAAGAAGGATAAGGTGCCTAAAAAAGAAGGTAGAATATGTTATGGTTATGTGTTTTTAAAGAGAGAAGAAGCACTAGCTTTGGAAATTTCAAAACTAAATTTTAATGTCTAAAACTATAAAAATTTTTAAAATTTGATCAGAAAATTGCCCACAATATAAACAAAGCTGAACAATTACAATTATAACAATTTGGTGGAAAACAAATTCTAACAGACTAATTGTCTTCTACAACAGAGCAACAGATCACATAAATATCAAGAGGGAGGGAATGAGCATTTATATAGCACCTACTATGTGCCAGGTACTAAAGTGCTTAGTATAAGCACTTTAGAAATATTATGTCCTTTAAGCTTCATAATAACCCTGCAAGGTAGACCCTATTGTTATCCCCATTTCACAGAAATTTTTGAGAAAACTGAGACAAAAAGAGTTTAAGTGATTTGCTCTGGGTCATATAGGCAGTAAACATCTGAGGCTAAATTTGAACTCATATCTACCTGACTCCAAACCTGGTACTCTCTATCTAATGCATCATCTAAATATAACTGAGAGTAAAACATACTGGCTTGGTATTAGTAAGACTTTTAATTGCTTTACATTACATTTTTATCAATAATTTAAGAAAATATGGAGTGGTTGGTGAATCACAGATATGACTATAATTTTTAGAAAATAAAAATGAAGAGGTTAAAAGGACAAGGATTATTAAATTTGGAGAAAAAGCCAATAGGTTATTCTCTTTCTAGTGATTCCTATATAGGGTAGATCAATAGTGTCAAACTCAAATAGAAATAGAAGCCACTAATTTATACACATGTATCCCTGTGGCTGCATATACAACTTGGTTTTTAAACAATGTTATGAATGGTTTTTTTATTCCATTGCATCATTCTCAATTACATTTTAATCTAATTCTGTGGCACTGGGCCACATATATGTTTGATACTTCTAGGGTAGATCTTTATCTTCCTATAATGCTTTAAATTTTATCATATCTGCAGTAATAATGTGGGTTATATGAACTTCAAAAAGCATCATAAGTTACAGGTCACGGTCTTTACTATAGAATATCAGTGCATATTAAAGTAGAAGGGGCAAGGATACACATCAAAAAGGAAATATGTGAAACCATTCACTATTTCCAAGGCACTATTAGTTTTCCATCGCCAGAAATGAGGGGCCATGGATGAAAGCATAGAGAAAGAAGGAAAAAACAATGCACCAATTAGAATGCAGGATTCAGGTTATAAGAGAATTCAAATGGATGATAAAGAATTTTCAAGTAGCTAGACCAATCCTGTAAACTGCCTATATTTTGAGACTGCTGCACCCATGCAGAGCCAGCTTGTTAACACAAGAAGGACCAACATCAGTTCAAAGATCCTAGCATCATAACCCTATTTCAACTTTAAATCATTCTTGAATTAAGCAACTTAGTACTATGATCAAAGAGGCAAGTTAAAATTTTCTATAGTCATTCACAGTAATTTCTACATAGAATATGGTATTTCCCTTATTTATGGGATCAATTTTTCCCATAATGACCTTTTTATGAATTGATGGAAATCAATTCAAAGGCTAATAAAATTATAAAATATCATTTTAACTGCTTTATATGCAATGATATAGAATTACCTTAAATTATGGTGAAACACCAGAGTATCTAATTCATACCCCTACTATGTTTAAATATAATATCAGTACTAACACACATTTTCACATTCCCTTTTCTTACTTCCATTCTCCTTTCCCCAAATCACATTTACTTACCATGTCTTGGTATTAACTTCATATCTATAAAGGTCATCTACTAGTCCATATTTGTTGCCTGGTAAAGCTTTATAACCACCGTGTACATAAATGGACTTTGTCATTTCATCATACACACTTGTATGGCCATATCCACCTTGCACAATTGCTCCTTTTGTTTCTGGAACAAGCCAGGTATTGGATACTATAAGAGAAAGATAATAAAATATTGAGAAAATAATATAATTCTAACAGTTAAAAATATAACTACACTATAAACACAATCTCTGAACTTGCAGGTTAATGCATTTTGTATTTTGTCAAGTAAATATGCTATACTAACTATAGGGTATACATGAGACTGAAATATGACACTCACTAGTTATAGGGAGAAAAATAAAGAAACGTTATTCTACTGGATAAGTACATACATAAATTATCCATTTAAAAAAGGTTAAATGGAATGCAGAGATTTCATTTCACATCTTGCAAATTAGTAAAGATAACAAAAGATGGATAGCCCATGATGAGGCTGTGGAAGACAGGAACAGTAACACCCTAATAATAAAGCTATAAATTTGTCCAAATATTCTAGAGAGCAATTTAGAATTATACTAAGGAAGGCACTAAAATATCTATAAATGTCCGAGTACCTTTGAGACTGAGATCCAAGGTGGTGGTTGCATATAAACCAAAATATTCATAGAAATACTTTTTGGGGTAGGAAAAAGAAACTGGAAACAAAGTAGATGACCACCAATCAGACAATAGCTAAACAAGTTATTGTATTCAAATACAATGGAATATCAGTGTAAATGGATGAATATGAATAATTTAGAGAAGCATGGGAAGATCTATATGAATGGATATCGAGTAAGGCAGAACCATGAAAACAATATAGATACTGACTACAACAATATACATGAAAAGAACAACAAGAAGACTGAATGCTGTTATTGTGGTGTTCAAGGGTTAGTACAAAAGGGGTGAGAAATAGTATTTCACATTTCTTTCTAACATCAGGTTCCACCAGTATATTAAAATACAATATTAATACACTATTAAACACACTAGATACACTTTTAAAATAAAAGTGTATGTTGAAATGTTTTTTTCTCAATCTTTTTTATTCTTTATTACAAGGAATATCTTGTTGGATTTTAGAGAAGGGAAGATCTATTTGGAAATGAGAGTGGTGGAAATACAAATAAAAATCAATTTTAAAAGATCATATTAAAAATCATTTTAGACCAGACTTGTTTCATCAGCACAGGCAACTCCTGATGAGGTAGTTCCATCTACTTATGGTCTTCCAACAGTTGCCTATGATACTTTAAGTGACTTATTCAAGATCATAGAATCAGTGTGTGCCAAAGACCCAAGTCTTTCAAATTCCAAGATTGGCTTTCTATCCACTATTTCATATATTTTATATTTTGAAAGATTTAGATATTTTACTAACTTAAGAGTAGAAGTCTTTGTCCTTTCTCATGCCATCTTCCTGAATGATGTTTTACCATGGTATTTCTACCTATCCTCAGTTTTTGCCATTGTTTCATTGAAGTTAATGTCAGAGTATATATTGATTTGAATTGAAGCATCTTATCAAGTTCTCCATAGAATTTCTCTCCCTTCTTATCCTCAGCAACTGATGCTGGCATATAAGCTGCAATTTTTTTTCACGATGCTCATTTTGCATCATTACCTGTCCTTCATAATACAATACATGATGATCAAATATCTCAAAAAATAAAATTTCTTGTTGTCAGGGCGTTGCATAAAACTCATCCTCCCAACTTCTTTCTTAGTCTCTCCAAGAAGTAAGTAGAAGCTATCCTTCCATTTATCAGCAACGTACTTCTTTCTTCTGGTTTAGATTATAGCAAGAATGTCAAGAATGATGCTATTTGGCTCTTCTATATTATATCTATTAACTGGTAATTGAACAAGGATTTCATAGCTGTGGTAATTATAACAATCAAATCAAAGCATGTAAATGGTCTAAAAACTGATTTTAATTTTGATTTTTTTTCTTTGTTTCATGGGAAGCCATTGTCAACCAAAAAGACATGGAAATAGACTACAATTTTCCACACAATGTTAGCCCATGTAAACTAACTGCTATAACAAGGAGATCCCTTGAGGCCCCCAAAAAAGTCTTAGTCACCAAACGTTTGACTTAACACATGGAGAGAGATGGCTGGCAAAGGCAGCTTCAACTTTGCAAATGAATTTATGAAATCTTATGTAAACAGATGGTGGAAAATTACGTATAATATCTGATAAAACAAAGAGAAATATAGGGTAAAAGTAAAGGAAGCTTGTCAACACATTCAATTAAGCAAAATCAACCAAGTGACATTAGAAGAACAAACAAGGAAAATGAAAAAGATTTATTTTTAAAAATCATGGGAGAGGATTTTGGGAAGATGGCAGAGTAGGTCAGAAAATTCCAAGCTCTCACGATTTTCCCCCACAAAAGAGACAAAACAGCATCTTAGGGTGAACAAAGTATGGTAAAAATAAATGAGAATGGGGCACAAAAGGTGTCTTTCTGGGACAATTTGAGAAGATCAAAAGAAAAATGCCAGGACAAGGTTAGGTTCCTACAAAGAGTAAACACCTCCAGGTTAGGATGTGCTTTAACAACAAGCAACAAGCTCTGTGGTTAGGTGATTTGGGAGGTTGCCTTGATCCCAGACACAAAAACTGTTACCGCCAGGATAACAAGGGAAATTGGAGCTCAGGAAGGTAGAGGGAACCTCTGCTGATCAGGAACACCAGACCCAGCTGTGCTGCACAGAGCTGTGAGGGTGAGAAGGCAAAAGCACATGCCTGGTGAGTGCAGAAACAGTGGGGCAGAATGCTATTGGCTGTGGGCACTCTCAGGAGGTTGGAAGTTTGCTTTGGTTCCAGGCTAGAGGGGAGAATTGAAGATCTGGGGCAAAAGGCACCATTCACCACACACCAGGGCTAGAGGTGATTACAAAAATTAAGCTATTACCACAAAAAATGCACAGGCAAAGGAGAAAGAATCCAACCATAGGAAGCAATTATGGGAATAGAGAAGACCAGGGTTCATGTTCAAAGGAGGATACTGAAGCAAAGAAGCCCACAAAGAGTAACATCAAATGGTCACCTGCCCAAAAAGAATTCATGGAAGATCTCAAAAAAGACTTTAAAAGTCAAATGACAGAGATGGAGGAAAAACTAAAAAAAATCCAAGAAAAACAAGATTAAGAAAGAAAAATCAACCAATTAGAAACAGAGATCCAGAATCTTAAGGAAGAAAATGACACTTTGAAAATTAGAATTGGGCAAGGCAAAGCTAGCAAAAACAGAAGAAATCAGGAAATAATTAAACAAAATATGAATAATGAAAAAATAGAAGAGAAAGTCAGACATCTCATGAGAAAAACAATACATCTAGAGAATAGATCAAGAAGAAAATGCATAAAAATAATCAGACTAACTGAAAGCTATTATACAAAAAAGAATCTTGATAAAATACTACAAGAAATAATTAAAGAAAAGTGTCCTAAACCATTAGAACATGGGGGGAAAGTAGAAAAAAAATTCAATTGATCACCACTTAAAAGACATCCTATGAGGAAAACTCATAGGAATATCATAATCAAATTCCTAACCCCCCCAGATCAATGTAAAATATTAAAAGCAACAAGAATAAAACAATTTAAATATGATGGTGGCACAATTAGAATCATACAAGACCTAACAGTAGAGACACTAAAGGACCACAGATCTTGGAACACTATATATCAAAGAGCAAAAGAACTGAGGCTCTGGACAAAAATATAATACCCATCAAAGCTAAGCATAATCCAGAATGGAAAAAAAATGGACATTTGATCAACTGTCAGACTTTCAAGACTTTGTTAAAAAAAAAAATCTGCACTTAAGAGAAGATTTGACATACAAGAGCCAAGAGAAACATAAGGTACATACCAAAGACTAATTACAAGGGATTCAATAAGGACAGGCTATTTACTTTTTAAATATGTAAAATGAAAAACATATGTCTATGGGTTCCTCTCAGCAATGCAAGGTTATAAGACAACTCCAAAAGACTCATGATGGAAAGGGATATCCACATCCAGAGAAAGAATTACAGAGTCTGAATGCAGATTGAAGCAAACTACTTGTGCTTTCTCTTTTTTTTGTTTTGTTTCTTATTTCTCATTGTTCACTCCATTGGTTATAATCCTTCTTTACAACCTGACTAATGTTTAATGTGAAGGTATTTGTAGATCCTAGATTTGATTGCATGCCACCATGGAGGAGGAAGGGGGAGGGGAGGGAGGGGAAGAATATTTGAAACTCAAGGGACTGTGGAACTCAATGTTCTAAACCAAAAGTAAATAAATACGTTTAAATTTAAAAAACGTATGTCTAAGATTCTTATTAATAATTGAGTAGCTCCTAAGAAAAGTTGGGGTAAACCTGAGCATGATATGAATTTAAAAAGTAAAACCATTTAGGAATAGCTAAAAAGAGTAATTATTTTATACAAATGAGGTGCAAGAAGAAGAATCAAAACAGAGGAATTAGATGGGGGAGGAGTGCAGGTAGTTCTGGTAACCTACTTTCACTGGGAATGGGTTTAAGAGGGAACTAAATATATATATTTAGAAGAGTATTTAAAAAAACAAAAGAAACAACCCTATTCATCATAAAACAGGAAGATATATACTTAGCAAAGGTAATCAGCACTGTGATGGAGCAGATCTAACACAGAGTCCAAGCTAAAGAGGAATTCCCTATGTATTTCAGGTATTATCAATGCTCCTGTTTACATATGACATTGCAATAACTTTATTAAACCCTGTGATGCTACACAGACTCCTAGCAAAATCTACAATCATTCATTCAAATGAATTTGACCTAACCATGCGCAGAATATAAAGTAAGTATATGAAGGATATCTATTTCTCATATTACAGTATGCATTTAGAGGGACAAGCTATAAACCTTGATCATTATGTATATTTAATATAGAAAGTAAGATATACATGGAGTTGGGAAAGAGTGGGCTGAATTGCCTTAAGGATATTGCAAACATCTTTTAATGACTCCAAGCTTCCTACAAAAACAAAGGCTTGTTTCTAAAGTACCAATGTTCCACCAGTGCTGCTATATAGCAACAAGACATAAAATGCAACAGTCTCTTAAGAATTAAAAGCTAATATCAGAGAGGGCAATTCAGACTACAACATAGGGAAAAGAGGAATGAAGTCAAAGAATAACAAGTGGACAAGGAGAGTGCTATAATGACATCCATGTGATGTCAGGAGAAAATGAAGAAAGCCACTAGTACATTTAATGACTCCCCTGTGGCAAACTTTTTTTTGGTGGGGGATGGGTGGGACATGGACAAGCATCACATAACACGAGCAGGCATAAATGAATTGAGATCTATACCACTGAAACAAACGTTCAAATTCATGACATCACAGACCCATTTGAGTATTTGAATAAATTAAAATGAGATGTGATGGCAAAGAACTAAAAACAAAATAAGAGCCCATAGACTAGGTAATGTTCAAAAAAATTATGGTACATGACTGTACCAGAACATTATTACATCATTAGAAATTATTGATATGAAGAGTTCAAATAAACATGGGAAGACATATCAAAGGATACAGAGTTAAGTAAGCAAAACCAGATAAACACATTTCTGAAGGGAAGTTCTACGCTGGTCCTGTCCCTACTTCCTTGGGGGTACTGGGTGTTATATTATTAGCCATGTCCTATATAAAATTTCTAATCAATGACAAGAATAAAAACCAAAATCAACCTTATCCAGTATACAAACTAATTTAAACCGGAAGGAATAGCTAAAATAGCTAGATAAGACTAGAGATCTAAAAATATTTCGAAATTTTGGAAAAGTGGGTCAAAAATAAATTTTAAAAAATAATATTGCATTTGGATATAAAAAAATCAACTGAACAAGAAAAGAATACCATAACTATAGCTTTATAACAATGTATGTTAAGAGAGAGAGAGAAGTACTATTTTCTAAGTGCCTTCTCCAAGGTCACAGAGCTGATATGAGTATAAGAACTTAAACTGAGTCCCTTTGATTACAAGTCATTCTTCTTTCCATTATATTACACTGCCACTTTAAAAAATAGTAACTTTTCAGTCAAAGGATGTTAAATTCATTATTTTATTTTTCTCTTAATCTTCTGAGGAGTAGGGATTCTGGGCTGAGGGTTAGGAATAGAATAGGGTAGTTCTGTGGGGTTTTGTCTGTTTGTTTTTAGAGGGAGACAGTATTATGTAGTGGATAATGAGCTGGCCTCAAAGAGAAGAAGCCATGGGTTCAAGCCCCACTCCTGCCATAAACTGGCTTAGTAACCCTATGAGCAAGTCATTTAACCTCTTGGTATGCTGTACAATTCTCAAAAAGGATAAATGGCAGGGAAGATATGGTCCTGCATGGGTAGAGGGAGTTTTTTTATCTGATATTACCAATGCAATGAAATTGAAAGTATAGTCACTATCTATACACCCTAGATCAGGAGTTCTTCATTTTTTGTACCCCTTTATGTACCCCTTTAGCAGTCCAGTGAAACATATAGACCTCTTCTCAGAATGTTTTGAAAGGCATAACATAAAAATACAAGATTACGAAAGAAATCAATTATACTGAAATAGTTATCATCATGTCAAATATTTTTAAAAGATCACAAAACCTAGTTTAAAAATCCAGCCCAGGTAATCTTAACCCTTATCCATTTTAACCTCTCTGAGTCTTAATTTCTCACATGTGCAATGAGAATATATTTTGTTGTTATTGTTGTTATTGTTGTCATTGTTCAATCATTTCAGTCATGTCCAACTCTTCATGATCCCATTTGGGGTTTTCTTGGAAAAAATGTTGAAGTGCTTTGCCATTTTCTTCCCCAGCTCATTTTACATATGGGGAAACTGACATAAACAGGGTTAAGTGATTTCCCCAGGGTCACACAGCTAGTAAGTTTCCATGGCCAGATCTGAAGTCATGTCTTCCTGACTCCAGCTCCAGAAGTCCATCCACTGAACCATCTAGCTGCCCTAAGAATGTATTATTTATTTCATAGTATTGTTGTTAGGTAAGTACAATATTTCAGAAACTTAAAAGTGCTATACAAACATGAATATGAATTGTTTCTATGGGAAAATGTATTCTAAATGTAGGGGGTTGGTAAAGGATCCAACTTTTCACCGAAGGAAGAATTCCCTGAGCAATATACTTCTCAGAGAAAGGAGATTATACCCTCACGGACCTGGGGCTGAGATGAAAGTCATCATCTCTGGAGCAAAGTATTGGTCATTGAACTTCACTGTGAGTTGCTAGGATAATTGTGGATCCAATGGGAAATGGAATTTCCTATCTAGCAGCTCTAAAATATGTTTCTGTCTTAGGGAAGTTCAAACCATAGAATGACATGAAAGGTCCTGGGCCAAGGACAGCATTTTGTAGGGACCTGGGGGAAATAAAGGTTCACAAAAATGTCAAGAGGTTGAACCAGGCACAGATCTCTTCTGAGAGAAATCAAAACCATGGGTTGACACTGAATCTGAAGTACTTTCGAAAACTAAAAAAAAAGTAGGACCTAACAGAGAAGGACGAGAAATGTATTGGTTTCTAATGAGCTATTTATTGAGTCCTTTTTGAGTTTTATGGCATCTTTTTGGCCTTTCACATCCATATTTTCTGTGGAATGAAATTAAGACCGTCCTGTACTTGGAAAAATCTTTGTTCCCTTGAATGCTTTACAAGAGATGAGAACCCTATTATCCACATCTGTTGAGACCAAGATGATGAACTGTACCATGAGATTTGCTAAAACATACACTGGATGGGGTAAATATTACTCACTTAATCAATCAACAACATTTATTAAGCTCTTATTCTGTGTTTAGCACTGTGCTAGCAAATGAGCCAAAGAAAGGATAATGATCTTTCAGATAAAGCTTCTAAGATCAAACCCAATTCATATAATCCCACAGCTTGGAATGCTGAGCCAAGAGTCATATTAATTTAGAATGACTGACATGCAAATGAACTTTTGGAATATAGTCCATTCATAAGCTGATGATTGCTGATATTCTGAAAATTCACAAGTTTTAGAAATCATGTGTTGTTTAAATAGGAGAGGTAAAATGATATATATAGATATAGATGAGAGAGAGAGAAAATGATAATGAATCCTCCTTTGAAGCAGCTAGTCAATACAGTGGATAGAGTACTGGATCAAGAATCAGGAAGACCTGAATTCAAATTTGACTCAGACACTTAGTAGCTCTGCGACACTGCACAAGTGTCTATTTGGGGATCCAATGGGAAGTGGAATCACCTATCTAGCAGCTCTAAAATACACTTCTGTCTTAAGGAAGTTCAAACCACAGAATGACTTCTATTTGCTTCAGTTTCCTCAGCTGAAAAATGGGGATAATTATACACACTACACAGGGTTGTTGTAAGGATCAAATGCGATATTTATAAAACACCTAGTATAAAGCCTAGCAGATATATGGTAGGTGCTATCTAAATGTTTGTGTCCTTTGCTCTCTTCCCCTTTTTCATGGGTAACCAAAGATTATCTTTTGGAAACTGATGAGATATAACATTCTCTTAGTAATGCCCTATGTCTTTAAATCACAGAAGAGCATGATAGCAAAAAAATAATTTCATGAAACCCAAAGGGAAACAAGAAGATAGATGCTATATGTAATAATACATATGTAGATACATATACATATATATAAACTTCAAAAAATAGGTAGGTATGTCATGAAGTGAAGTGAAAAGGAGAGATAATAGATTAACTTTAAAAATGTTCTATTGATAATCACTAAGAATTCAAAGAAGTACTCCATAGCACTCTCTTCAGGGGTGGGCGACTTGTGGCCTGGAGGCCAGATTTGTTTTGTGAATTTTGGATTCAGTCAAAGGGCTGCACGCATAGAGGGACGCATAGAGCTGTGAGGCGCCATGTTCTCCATCTCTGCTGTAGGTCTTCTACAAGGGATTTATAGACTCACTCAGTATTTGAAGAGGATGCTATCTCCACAAGTGAAGGGACCAGCTGCTCTGATAAGATCATAGATCAATTGAATAAGATTACAGGATCACTAATAAAGCAGAAAAGACCTTGGATTTAGAACTAGAATGGTACTTTGAAGACTTTGAGTAAATTAAGGCCTAGAGGCGCTAAGTGATTTGTGCCAGGTTACCCAGGCAGTAATAAGTGGCAGAAGTCTGGTTTGAGCCCTGGTTTATCTCCAGTCATCATTTTTTAACTATACCATGCTTCCTTCTCCAAATTCAAAATAAAATCTCATTGTGTTTACTATAAAACACATCACCTTACCTAACAATGAAGTTCTGTTGATGGCTTTAAAGCTAAAAGAAACAATGTAGTCAAAAGATATGTTATTAGTTAAGCCTAAACACACACACACACACACACACACACACACCCCAAATCTAAAGGCATGGGGCCATTTTGAAGCTTTTACTAAAGCAAAACACTAATATTATACTCACCTTGAGAGTCACATTGAGATTCTTAGAAAGTTTATGAGGTATTGCTAACCTAAAGTGAAATAAATTTCCCTCTGGACTAACCCAGAAAAGCTTTATGGTCCAAGTTAGTAAAACCATCCACATAACTCCCCTCCAGAGATTTATAGATTCCCAAAAAGCAATAACTTTAACAATAGCACAAAAGGGCAAAGGGAAGCACCTTTACTTCCACAGAAGGTCCATAGGAATTTTCATCATCTCAGAATTATAGATAAATTCCATAGAGTCAGATATGTAAGGAAACATAAACCTACTTACTCTACATGTTGTGGTTCTATTTTGGGAAAAAAACAACTATTAACTTTTTTATCAGATTGAATAAATCTTATTCCTTCCTGAGTAAATTGATATCCAAGGAATTTTGAGACAATCCTTTAGGAGACAGGTGAATTTGAAAACAAGAAGTAGATTTCCCTGCAATGCAGTAAACTATGGTACTGCATAACCATCACAGAAATAACCAAGATTCTATTGAGTCTTCTTTATTCAAAACATACCCAAATCACTGCACATTTAAATAGGGATAGCATCATTTTGAAATTTTTTTAAATTGTAATTATATTAAAGTTTTTTTATAATTTTGATTATTTCCTCAGTATGAAAACAAAATCAGAAATACCAGTTCTAATTTGGAAAGTCTATTAAATGTTTACTACATGCAAGATATTTCCTAGATGCTGCTACTACAGAGACAAAATGAAATTTCCTTCTTTCAATAAATATATCCATCAAGTAAAAAACTTTTTTAAATTACATCTTTCAAATAATAGTTTACATCAGATTGTACAAGCACCATTAAACTAGAAATTTATCAGTGGACAGAGTATAGATACTCTTCCACATATTTCATCTGTTGCTGGTAGTGACACATCTTTACCATGCAGACTACATGTTATTAAATGGGCCCCTCACTATCTCATTGTACACAAAGTCAATCTATTTGGTAACTGTTGTTCCTCAGCATTTGAAATAAGACCATATACTTGGGAGCTGCAATTCAGTGTAACCAAATGAAATTTTCTTCTAGCATGTTATTTGTGTTTATTTCAAACTATCTCACCCAAAAACATTTCCGTAAGTATCCAACTTTCATCTGACTTCCATATATATTCAGAGAAGCTGAATTATAATGAAACAAACATTTCTTCAATGCTAAAAGAATTATTTACTTTGAGATTTTATCATAATCAAATGTTTTATCATTTAAAATTCATATGTGACATTGAAAGAATCTCTTGTGAAATGGAACCCCAGAACCAGAGGATGACCTAAAAGGAACAAATACTCAGCCTTTAAAAGAACACATGGAAACCCAAATCCTGGAGGGCAACAAGGACGCACAGATCCTTCAATAACTTTATGCTATTATCACCTACTTTTTTCCCCTTAAGAATTTAAGCCCAAACCACCAGGTAACACTCATCATCCTGAGACCACTGTTATCTGTTCCTAAGGAGAAAAGCAATAGTTCCTTAAAATCATGAAGGTCCCACAACAGACAAGAATAGTCACAGACCAAGGTCAGCAATACTCAAATAGATTCAAATAGATCTGTGACTTCAGAAGTATAAGGTAATTGACTCCAATGATCCAGATCACAACCTATCATGCTTGCCTATTCTATTCAATTCATCTGTGTCCTGCCAAAAACTCCTCACAATGGGATCCATCTAGTATCCTTTCTCTTAGCATCATGGGGACAATGATGTAATGGATGTTGCCCATTTATCTCCCACCATCTGTTCAACCCTTCTTTTTTGCTCGCACATTTCTTTGATAACACCTATTACTTCTTATCTCCTAAACAATTCCTTGTTTCTAAAGTTTGCATCTGATTCATACTCACCATGGCCCTCTCTTTTACCATCTCAGTCATAGGCATTTTCAGGTCTTTGGACTTTATACTTATACATCATGTTCAGCCATTCCATACCACCAATAAAAGACTGGCATTAAAAAGATGGACTTTATTACAAGTAACAGTTTGTGGTATTTTTTTTTAAACTTAACAATTTAACAAGAGCTATCTAAACCACTATGCTTTCTTACTCAATTTTAGGTGCAATTCACTGTCAACTTGTAGTGTCTATCCAATATGTATATTAAAGGGCAATCTCTATACCAAGGATGCTTAATCTGAGGTCCACCAACCACTAAGGAATCTAGATTTTAGGAACCCTTTAAACTTAAATGGGAAAAATGCATCTTTATTTTCTTTAACCTCTACCTGAAATTCGGCATTTCCCTTGATTATGAATGCAAACAAAAATAATCATACTGAAAAAGGGTCCACAGGCTTCACCAGACTGCTACAGGAGTCCTTGATATAAAAAAGTGATGAAATTCTATTCTATAGGTCATCCAACTATACATCAACAGCAGGCATTCTTCATCCAAGTAGTTTTCTGAGCAAATATTTAGGGAAAAACATTTGAGTGACTATAGAGATTTTATTGTATTCTGTAGCTTAATGTAATCAACACAATGTCATCAACAAACAGGAGCCTTTGGAGGCCTATGAAGTCTATATGGAATCCCTCAGTGACTTGATCTCCTGGATTTCCTTCATGATCAGTATAAACATTTTGGTGAGTATATATCTCCCTATTTTATGCCTCACCTGACATTTATGTTAGATACTCTGATCATTCAAAGAGCCATAGAACAAAGCTGTATGCACTGTGATACCTTTCAAAGAATCTTATATAATTTTATATACACATAGGAGGTGTGTTCAGTTGGAAGAGAGCATTCAAGGTTGCATTTTGTTCTACCAAATTAAATATTTTTATTTTATGGTCAACAAACAATAAGCACTCTCTTCAACAAAAACTACCAGGGAAAGTAGAAAGCAGTTTGACAGAAATAAATTATAAACCAACCTCAAAAATCAACATCATCATGCCAAAATACCTTCAAGTGGATTCTTAACCTGGACATAAACAAATGAGAGGAACATGGAAGAAATTTCTTTCAAGATCTCTGGATAGGGGAAGAGTTCATGACCAAAAATCAGGGGATATCACAGAAGATAAAATGGACGATTTTGGTTACATTAAATTTTAATGATTTTGCACAAACAAAACCAATGTACCTAAAATTTAAAAAGAAACTGGAAAACATTTTGAAGCAAGTTTTGCTGAGAAGAGTATCATTTCCAAGATATAGGTCTTATTTCCAAGAATCTATTTAACCTAGGTGTAGTGTCTGATGTTAAGGAAGAAGGAAAGTACATACTATGATTTAAACAGAGTTCCCACCTTAACAACAAAAAAACTAATCTGTCAAGGTCGTAGCAAACTCCTTTAGGAAAGAAAAGAAGGATGCAGAAAATATCAGAACACATAATCTACCCCAATTACATTACTCTGAATGCTAAACGGTTGTTTTCTTTTTCAGAGTTTTATTTGTCTATCTTCCAACTTTCAGACACAATCTTAACAAAGACCATGTGCATCCTCTGGGCATGTGTGACAGAAGAAGCACAAACACAAACTCACTTTATAGGGAAAGATTAAATTTGCCTTATGCTCTACACTTACTTGAAGCAAGTTTCACAATCCTTTCTCTTCTTTATGTCAGTACCCTTGACCAAACCTTGCTACTAATGGTCGCAAACACATATTTGGGATGCTAGAATCAAGGGGTGGAAAATGACATACATCCAAGTTGTTTTGCTTTTCCCCTTACTTTCAAGTACTTTATTCTACTTCCCTGGACACTCCTGGGCACCAATTGAGTAGCAAGAGTTAACTAATGCAATAGACGAGACACAAGAATATAATACCTAACAGAGCAGGCATTTAATAAATGTTTTTATTACTCCAGTCATTAATAAAGTCATTAACAAGTGTTTATTGATTGATGATTAATGGACATAAAACAAAAAGAAAACAAATACACTATTATATAATGGGAAAAAATGCTGGATTCCAAAGGAAAAACCCTAAATTTGAATTCTAGCTCTATTATTTACTACCTGGGTGAACCTGAGCAAGTCACTAAATCTCTCATGTCCTATTTCTGCATTTGTAAAATGAAAATAATAACATTTTGCTATGTATTTCTTAGAGTGATGGTAAGAAAAGTACATTTTAAAGGCAATACATAAGAAAAAGTTTCTAAAGGCCCTTTCTTCCATTTTTGGGCAGGGTCCAAAATTAGTTATCATCATTCTCTGAACTCAGTCACCAGTGGAGGTAACTCATTCTACCTTCACACACTCACACCCCAGTGCTTTTCAGCTCCCAGTTTTTATATGTTTTCCCCTCTTAAAATATAAGCAACTTAGGGCAGAGATAGTCTTTCTTTTTGTTTGTATTGGTATATCCTTTGCTTAGCACAGTGTCTAATGCATAGTAAGCTCTTAATGAATGCCTGTCAGTGATACAGTTAGATGGCTTGGTGGATAGAGTGCTAGGGCTGGAGTATGGAAGGCTTGAGTTCAAATATGGTCTCAGACACTAGCTCTGTAACCCTGGGCAAGTCACTTAACCTCTGTTTGCCTTAATTTACTGCAGAAGGAAATGATAAACCACTCCAATATCATTGTCAAAAAAACCCAATGGAGAGTATTGGTGTGCTATGGTCCACAGGGTCATAAAGAATCAGACACAACTGAATGACTGAACACACATGAAGAAAATACTTGCCAGCTGACTAGTTTTGTAACCACAGGATCTAGAATAAAACCCTGCTTCTGTCATTTCCTGTGTGACCTTGAGCAAATAATTTAACATCTTTGGACTTCCTTTTCTTTATCTGTAAAATGAAGGGCCTAAAAGGTCCCTTCCATTTTTAAATTTATGATCTAATAATCCCATATCTACAAAAATAAAATCTACCTAATGACAGCTACATATTTCATTTCCCCTAGCCAAGGACTCAAGAACCTTCCCCCTATTATTCTGAACGCTAAATTCTTATCATAAGCTTCCCTTAAACTCTACAATATAACAGGAACTGTGAGAAATCACTAATTATATACCTATTATACACTTTTCTCTCACTGATGTTTACTAGTAATTTTTATTTTTCTCTTCTTATATATTAAATTCTTTAAGAGCTATAATAATTTCCTTTATATGGACATAGTTTTTGCTTATCCCTCAGTCTCATTTATTAAAGATTTCTATTGATCTCTTCAAAGTCACATATATTTATTTCTCTGTTTATGTACTGTATCCTCTCAATAGAATATAAGAGGAGGGTTGTATTTCTAGAGCCTAGGAGAGAATTCCACATACAGTAGGTGATTAATATTTGTTAATTGAATTCAATATGACTGCTACTTCTGAGAATTCAACACAGGCATAATAAAAAGAATATGCCTCTTGAGGTTTCAATATATTTATAGGATTCTTTTTAAACTTATGAAGTCTAATCTAGTACCATATCATGACAAGTACCCTGGATTCCTGAAGACTATGTTGGTAAAGCATAAGCTCTGAATAGCTTTACCATACTAGAAAGACTTCAAATATGCTATCAGTGGTGGGATGGATTTGCTTTCTAAGGACTAACCTTTGAAATAGAAAACAAAATATATTAATAGCAGTGGTAAATATAATAACTACTATTTAAATAGTGCTTTGAGAATTATAAAACACTTTACGTGTATTGTCTCCTATGATTATCACAGTGATCTGAGGTGTTACAAGTATTAGAATAACCTCTTTTCATATAACAAAACTGAAGCTGAGAGACATTAAGTGATTTTGCTAATGTCACAGGATATGTAATTATATGGAGTCAGGTTTCTGATACAGGTTCTCCTGACTCTGGATTTGGCATTTTATCAACTACATCATGTAGGTCTGCATATGTAGGACCTGTGACATATAAAAAGTTCGAGAGAAATACTTTCTGAGTATTTAATTATTTTATTAATTATTGCTAGCAGTTAATTAATAAAAGGCATCAGTAGCACTCTCAAATGCCAAAGACTACTCACGCAGGTCTCTCAATGCTCACATGCCCTTGGAAGAGTGGGTGTTCCCCAGAGGCAGCAATCAACTCTGATTGGTTAACAATGAGTTGTAGACCTATTCTAAAGAGGAGCCCCTCAGTATTGGACAAAGAGAATGATCTACACCCATATCAACCCACCTAGGGTAACCTAGACAAAAGCAGCAATCCACTTCTACCTATTCCTGACTAAAACACAATGGGTCAGAATTCACAAATTTACCAAAAGGAGAATTTCTTTACCTTTTGATCAGATCTAAATGTTTCCAGTTGAGTAAGTTTTGCCCAACATTTCACTTCATTATCAGCCCTGAACTTCAAAGGCTGTCTAAATAGCCTATAGGGGTTGATTTCTGAATGAGGAAATAGAAGTGAGGGAAGGGGAGGGAAACATTAGTCCTAATTCAATAATTGGTTTTTAATACAATAGAGAAGTAATCATTCTCTCACACTACCCTCTGATTGTAAATGCAAGCAAAGCACAAAATAGAGATATTCATCAAACAAATGCATGCCACTGTCAAGTAAGTCATCCAGTGCACAGTCCAAATGGAAGAAAGGTTCCTTAAAGATGGTGAAGTCCTTTATAGATGATCCCACTTAAGGACATTTTTGTGTTGACTGCATAAAGCCCCAGAACACTGAAAATAACCTCAAAGAGTTTAAACTATCTATGTGAGAAAAAATGAGGTAGATAAAGAATACCTATTGTTCACACAATTATACACAGTTAATGGAAAGCCCATGTACATGGCCCATCAAGTACACATCTTGGATAGATTTCTGCAGATATATAAGGAGGACTTAAACAGAATCAAATTGTAGTAGGCAAGTGGGCTAACCTGCATTTGGCAAAGTAGCAATGCTTTTAATGGTACTAAGCTTCTTTCTGAATTAAAGGTTCATCTTTTTACCAGTTACATTCCCTTGGAGAGACAGTGTGATAGAATGGATAGAGAACTGATCTTTAAGTCAGGAATTCCTAGGTTCAAGCTTGCCTGAGACAAATACTGCCTGTATGGCCTGGGCTAAGTCACTTAACCTCTCAGTTCCCAAGGTCTTTCTAATACTGTCATCTGTACAAGCAGAGGAAATTCTTCACTGGAAGCTTCTTACACAGAAGAAATTATAGATCGAGTAAGAACAAAACTTTTCCTGGTATGCTATACAATTTAAATGCATGGAATATCATAGTTTCTAAGGAATTGAAGTTGAAGATTAGTGCAATGGAAAGATGTTTAGAGGACATAAGATTATAACATGTCAACAGTTTTGCAGAGATATACAATAAAATATATTAACAAAAAATGTATAATTAAGAACAAGTGATGACCAACGAACTGTTAATTTCTCTGATACTTCTACATCTAGAAAGTTGGGTAAACTTCCCTCCCACAAAAGGAAATTTATAGAAGGATACTGAGAAGAGTCAAACAGGATGACATATGCAAAGATTGGAATATGAATCGACATTGATGATATTACAAAATAATGAAAGCTTAAAGTATTTAGCACCTCAACTAAAAAGGTTTTTTTGTTATTTGCTAATTCAATAAAATAATAAAAGCAGTGATTTAGATGAGTATTTTATTTTTTGAAAAAAATAGTAGTCACAGACAATCAACTGAAATTATGAGTTTTCTCTCTCTATGAGTCAGACAATCTTGATTTATCAGCAGCATCTTTTACCTAAAAGTAACACTGATAAAATTGGAGAGCTACTAATTTCAGGGAATTTTTTTAAAAATTGCTCCATTTTACAGATCATCATCAGTTCAAAGTGAAATTTAGATATCAAAAAATTCATAATTACCCTACCCTATTTCTGATTAACTCTTTTTCAATATCTTTCCCCAAATTATTAATTTCATAGATTTCATATCTTAATATGAAATTATATTGCTTCATCAAACTTTTTTAAAACTTAAAATAGTTCTCATTAGGGGTAGTATTCTTCGCAGACAAATGAAATACCATTTTAATCCAATATACATTTGATAGTATCTAACTCAGGGGTGGGGAACCTGTGGCCTCAAAACCACATATGGCACTCTAGGTCCTCAAGTGCAGCTCTTTGACTGAATCCAAACTTCACAGAACAAATTCCCTTAATAAAAGGATTTGTTCTGTAAAACTTGGACACAGTCAAAAGGTCACACTCAAAGATCCCTATGGCCACATGTGGCCTTAAGCCACAGGTTACCAACTCCTGATCTAACTCTATACTACTAAAATCAGTCAAGAAAATTAAACTTTTTGTAGCACCACAATATAATACATAACACTAAAACTAGAAAGGAAAAATAACCTCCCTATGAAGATAACCATTCCCTTCATAACTAAACTGAAAAATTACCCCATTACTTACATTCAAAACAGCCCTACTTTACTAATGATCATACCCTAATGTATTACTTTTTGGAAAGGAACTTAATTTTTCTGACAGTACTTTTATCTATATTTGCTCATATTGTTTTGTATACTTTTATTTTAGAGTGCTTCTCAGAATGAAAGTTCTTTTGTATCAGCTTCTTATAAATGAAAAATACTTTCTGCTTCAATATCACAATCATAATCAAGTCACATTTTTAATGAGATAAAGTATTATGGGAAAAAAATCAAGAATATTTTATTCCTTGCCAAAACAAACCCAGTACCTCTATGAACACAACTACAAAATACTTTTCACACAAATAAAATCAGATCTAACTAATTGGAAAAACATCAATTGCTTGTGGCTGGGTTAAGCTAAAATAATAAAAGTGACAATTTTACCTAAATTAAATTAGATATTTAGCGCCATACCAATCAATATACCAAAAAATTACTTTATAGAACTAGAAAAAACAGTGACAAAATTCATTTGGAGGAACAAAATGTCCAGAATATCAAGGCAATTAATGAAAAGAAATGCTAGGGAAGGTGGCCTAGTCATACCAGATTTTAATCTGTATTATAAAGCAGCAGTCATCAAAACTACTTCGTACTGGTTGAGGAATAGAGTAGTGGATTAATGGAATAGATTGGGTACAAAAGACTCAGTAGTCAACAATTATAGTAATATATTATTTGATAAACCCAAAGACCCCAGTTTTTGGGATAAGAACTCACTATTTGACAAAAACTGCTGGGAAAATTGGAATATAGTATGGCAGAAACTGGGCATAGACCATCACCTAACACCTTACATGAAAATCAAGTCTAAATGGGTGCATGATCTAGGTATAAAGGCTGATACTGCAAGTAATCTGAGGAAGCAAGAAATAGTTTACCTGTCAGATTTATGGAGTAGGGAAGACTTTATGACCAAAGAAGAGTTAGAGAGCATTATAAAATGCAAAATGGATACTCTTGATTACATTAAATTGAAAAGTTTCTGTACAAACAAAGCCAAT
>CM053589.1:131746713-131773618 GCA_028646515.1 Pseudochirops corinnae | reverse complement strand
AGTGTCTCTGATAAAGGCCTCATTTCTAAAATATACAGGGAATTGAGACAAATCTATAAGAATACAAGTCATTCCCCAAAGGATATGAACAGGCAATTTTCAGAGGTAGAAATTAAAGATATCTATAAGCATATAAAAAAATGCTCTAAATCACTATTGATTCAAGAAATGCAAATCAAAACAACTTTAAGGTACCACATCTCACCAGGAGATTGGCTAAGATGACAAAACAGGAAAATGACAAATGTTGAAGAGGATGTGGGAAAATTGGAACACTAATACATTGTTGGTGGAGTTGTGAACTGATTTGACCATTCTGGAGAGCAATCTGGAACCTATGCCCAAAGGGCTATAAATAATTGCATACCCCAGTAACACCATTTCTGGGGTTGTATCCCAAAGAGATCATAGAAGTGGGAAGAAGATCCATATGTACAAAAATATTTATTGCAGCTCTCTTCGTGGTGGCAAAAACTGTAAATTAAGGGGATGCCTATAAATTGGGGAATGGCTAAACAACTTGTGGTATATGAATGTGATGGAATACTATTGTGCTATAAGAAATGGAAAGGAGATGGACTTCATATTTACCTGGAGAGGCTTATACAAACTGATGCTAAGTGAGAAGAGCAGAACCAGGAGAAATTTGTACACAATCACAGACACATCGTATGTGTGACAACCAACTTTGATAAACTGGACTCTTCTCAGCAACGCACAATTATAAGACATCTCTAAAAGTCTTAGGATGAAAGGAGATGTCTACATTCAGAGAAAGATCTAGAAAGAAGAGTTTAAATGGAGACTAAAGCACTACATGCGCTCGTTCTTTTCCTGTTTGGTTTTGTTTCTTCTTTCCCATTGTTCACTCCGTTGTTTACAACCCTTCTTTACAACTAGACTAATGTCCAATGTGAAAGTATTTGCAGATCCTATACTTGATTGCAAGCTGCCATAGGGGGAGGAGGGGGGAGAAAATTTGAAACTCAAGAGATTGTGGAACTGAATCTAGTAAACTAAAAGTAAATAAACAAATCAATCAATAAAAAAAGTGAAAAAAGAATATTTTATTCTTTCTAAATTTTTCTTTAATTTTATTAAATTTTCATTCTTTCTAAAACCTCATTTTCACTCAAATAATCCTTCCTATAAATATTTTTAGTTCTATTATTCTTCAAATCTTGGTTCTGCCACTTCTTAGACAAGTGACTAAACCTCTCCATGAATCATTTCTCTCTTCTACAAAATTAGGGAGTTGGACTAGAAGATATATGATGCCCCTTCTGGTTCTATACTTATGACTACCCTTCCTATTTCCATCTTACTCCATGTTCTACAATGTGCAGTTTGTAAATGATATAATCTCTAGCATCCAATTAAAAATAATATATAAGGATTTCACAGGATCTCAAATTTGAAGGGACCTTACAGACCATATAGTCCAAGTTAAGAATTCTTTCTGTAACATCACCAACAAGTAGTTATCTACTCTTTGCCTCCTGGCCTCCAATAAGGAAGGACTCCCTCTTTCTTCAGGATACCTTTTCAAATAGTTCTACTTACTAGGTAATCTTTCCTTATATCAAACTGAAACCTGTCTCTCTGCATCTTCCACCCCTTGCTCCTAAATCTGCATTATGGGGGCAAGCACAGCAAAAGTAATTCTCCTTCCACAAAACAATCCTTCAAATATTTGAAAAAAAAAAAAGATCATGTTCTTCCTGAATTCTATCTTCTCTTTTCCAAACACCTTCAGGACTTTTAATCAGTCCATATGGCATGATCTCAATTCTCTTCATCATTTTGGTTATCCTCTTTTATATTCTTTCCAGGTTATCAAGGTCCTCCCTACAATATGATGTCACAACTAAACAAAATCCTTATACCCTTCTCAGACAAGATACTATCTAGCTACACCACTCCATCATGTAACTGTTGCAATAGTTTTTTAACTTATGTTACACATTTATTACCATTAAATTTCATGTTATTACATTCAACCCAACATTTTAAATAGTCAAGATCTTCTTAGATTTCGATTCTATCATGTAATATGTTAATTACCCTTTCCAGATTTGTGTCATCTACAAATCTGATAAAGCTGTTATTTATTCCTTTATCCAAATTAATGACAGAAATGTTAAATAGTATAAGATAAAATAAAGGTACTCGATCACTCTCCAGGAGACTGCACTAAAGTGAACTTCCAAGTTGCACTGAAGCAATGATTAATAAAACCAAGGTCCTTTCACCCACAACATCACTGTACTGACCTCGAGGTTGTTTTTTTCTAGTTTCTGAATCTAGCTTTTCTTTAATAACTTTTCAAATTGCACTTAAAAAGCAGTATAAATTATGTATTCTATGTTTCAATATTAAAGTACAAATTGTAATGTTAAAAGAATATTTATAAATAAATAGAATAAGCCTATTTTGAATTTTAATGTTTTTAAAAATTATTTCTGTAAGAAAACAGAGTTTGGTGATTTTTTAAAATAAGTCAAACTATAATAAAATAACCATATAGTCATGAGTCCAATAGGCCCCAGATTCTTAAATGAAAACTATCAAAGTGAAGTCATTGCATTTAAAATGTCATGACCAAAAATGGGTTTCTTCAGAGCATATATGTATATCTATATGTGTATACCTGCATAAATATGTATTGTATACATGTATGTACACATATACATATACTATATGTGTATGTACATATACTATTGTGTATATCTGTGTATGTGTATCTATAGATATAGATACATATAAATAACAGTTAATAAATTTGCCAAATTTTCTTATAAAATACTTAAAACTACTGATTAACTAATATTCTCAAGGCAAAACCAACATACCAAAGATATACATATCATAAATTTCAAATATGTTACAAGTAATAAGCAATCTAATTAGCATAGAAATAATTCATTTAAATTAAGTGAAACAAGAATTTTTTCCCTTTACAATAAAATTAACAAGCCTAGCTTTATAGGATTCTAACACAACATTTACTATTCTTTTCTTGATTCTTCACTACTAAGCAAGTGACTTATTTATTCAGTCTGACTTCTGACTATTTTGAAATTCTGAATTCTGAATGTTAAATGTTTATTATTAAAGAATGTGTGAGAACCAAAAAATCAGGCCCTATTGTTGATTTACAGGCAGATTTTTCACAGGAGAAAATTATTTAAATATATCCATTTATAGAATTATTCACTTGCCTTCTTCATTTATTTTTAAATATTTAATTTGCAATGCTAGAAAAAATATGATGATAATAATAGCTCACATTTATATGGCACTTTAATGTTTGCAAAGCACTTTACATATATTATCTGATTTTATGATATATAGTATGTTCATTAGCACAAATTATCAACAAGAAATGTAATTTGGAAAATTTCTATTTATAAATGTTCAGTTTTATTGTAAGAAACTTGGCAACTTGATACTAGCCCTTGACATATTTTCAATTGGAAAGAATGTATAATAGGAAAACTTTTGTCTAACTCAACTTTGTACTAAGTTATTATTTTCCTCTTGGCATTAGGCTTGTCCCCAGAAAATATAACAAAGACTTTATGGCAACAGAATAACATATTTGAAAAACCTCGTGTGTTTAGTTGTTTCAGATGAGAAAGGCAGCATGGTGCAGGGAAAGGGTATGGATGTGGAATAAAAGAAGTAGGATGGCTCAAATCACAATTCTGCAAATCACATCCCATGTCATCTCATACAAAGAAATTAACTTTTGCGGTCCTTTGGCCATCTGTAAAATTAGGGAGCTGGAATGAATTACCTCTAAAATCACTTTTTTTAGCTAAAATTCTATGATTATATGACACGTGGCACTAATATAATTATATGAATGGAAAGACTATTAGGTTTGGAAGCTGAGGATCTGAGTTTGAATCCTATATGTGCTTTTTAGTATAAATGTGATAAGATCACTGGAAAAATCACCAAAACTTTATACACAAGGCCCCACATCTACAATATACAATTTCTGATCAGGAACCACAAAAAAAAGAAAACCACATTGGAGTGGCTAGGTGGCATAGTGAATAGAGCACCAGCCCTGGAGTCAGGAGGACTTGAGTTCAAATGCAGCCTCAGACACTGTAGCAGCAAGCACCCTAGCATACTCAGGATAGCTGCTAGCACAGGTTCTTTGATCTGCTTTTCTAAGGGAAAGCAACTCAAAAAGGGTTAACAATCTTATTTTAATCAATCAAACATATATCATTTACCTAGTTCAGGGGAAAAAGTCAGCACCCTGAACTTCAGAGAATACACACAAAAGAGACAAAAGAAAATAACACAATTAAGCAGACAGAGCTTCTAGCTCTCTAACCATTACATCCATACCTAGTTAGTCACCAGAGAGAGAAGCACCAACATCTGGGTTTCCAAAGCTGGGGGGCTCAATGGCTGCCCAGGTGAGCCCCAAAGCAAAACTTTGCATCAGAGGTATAGATACCTTTCTCCTGAGCCAGAGAACATCACAACCCTCTTTACCCACTTGACTACAAAGTAACAAAAGTTGTGCCTTCCTGAAAAACAAGCCTCCCACCACAGGCTCCAGGTGAGCACATGCAGCCTGTTAGGGGGCAGAGTATATTTTCAAATCAGAAAAGGTCTTCAAGTTCAATTTAGGCTTATTAAGATCTTCAAATTTCTATTACCATTACAGACACTTACTAGCAGTGTGACCTTGGGCAAGTCACTTAACACCAATTGCCCTGCCTTCCCCCCTCAAAAAAGCAAAAGAAAAAAAAGAAAACGATGTGGCACAGTGAATAGAATTCTGGGCCTGCAGTCAGGAAGACCTGAGTTCAAATTTGGCCTCAGACACTTACTAGTCACGTGAATCTGGAAAGCCACTTATCCCCACCTTGTATCAGTTTCCTCTTTTTTTTTTGCTTTTTGGAGGGGCATGGGTTATGTGACTTGCCCAACGTCACACAGTAGTAAATGTTGAAATGTCTGAGGTAGGATTTGAACTCAGGTCCTCCTGACTCCAGGGCCAGTGCTCTATTCACTGTGCCACCTAGCTGCCTCTGTTTCCTCTTTAATAAAATTGTGAGGTAATAGCTGTAAAAGATTTTATAAACTTTAATGTGCTATATAAATTCTAGTTATCATTAAAATTATTATCATCATCATAAATAAAACCCAAATGGAGGAATGTCTTTCACCTACCTCCACCTTAACAAATATTGCTCTCCTCAGTAAACTTACCCCAATTCTATTAATAGAAAATGAGATATTGTTATAAACCATTGAAAGACCCAGTTAAGATAATATGAATGCTGGTTTTTGCTAGGCCACTTTCTAAGCCATAGTGACTTGGGAACATGGCATTTGGTTCCCCCAACCTATAGACCTGAAACTAAAACAGTCCAAACCTCAGGGAAACCTAGTCCTCATCCTAGGAACAGTAATTTGAAAAAATCCTTCAAAGATCTCGTTAGCTCTGAACTACCAGGTGGAATGGAAAAAACCAACAAGAGGTATAGGAATTTAACCCGATGAAATAGAGCTTTTCAGAGATATCCACAGTTTTGGTGAGTGAAAAGAATCATTGCTGCGTTGGTTCCAGATGTCTCGATAAAATTTCACTAATATCCCCAAAAGTTGACGATCAATCACCTTCTTGCCTACCCTTCACTTTAAAGCCATACCCAAAGGTCCTTAAAAGGAAGAGTTTAATCACTATCTATCTGGTCATCTATAACATCAAGGGACATTATACCACCTCCAGTCATACCCAGGACTCCTCTTTGTGTGGACACCACTATTTTTCTGGACAGCTACTAGGGCTACTCTAATCTCCCAAGGACTCTAAAGCAAGCTAGTCGGAAATTCCCATAGCAAAAGACAGATTACCGATGAGGTGGAGGCATCACCTAAAGGCAAGATGAAATCATTCCCAAAGCATGAGCATAAGCATGAGCAGTGTGGGGTAAGGAGGAGAAAGTATTATTCAATCCACCAGTTCTACTTCTTTTAAAAATCTCACCCCTTCTTTTACTGTCTTATATATGGGAATTAGCTGTGGAATTAATTATTTTTTCTATCTAAAGAGAGACAAAGAGCAATTCCATTTTGAGCTTCCAATTGATTTCACTGACTTTGCAAGAGCCTCATCTGTAAGTTGCCTCATATCCAAATAGCCTCTTCTCTCCCTCCAAAGAAGTTGCAGATGAGGTCGTGAGGAATGATGCATGAATTCAGTCAAACCACTGGTTATTTGGGGGAAAATGATTATTAAACAATTACAAACCATTCATGTGATTTCCTTCAGATATTTTTTTAAATCCTGTTTTGTGCACATAGACACTTCCCATATTTCCAGAGAGTTTTCTTTCCTATTAGTGGTCTATCTGTAGCAGGATCTAAAATTATTGCATTTATCCAATAATTTCTGATCTAATTTCAAAAATTAGCTACTAGTCTTAACAACTAAGTCTTGGAAAAACACGTTTTGCAATTTTGTCCAGTAGTTTTTCATGCTAAGTAATAAAGTACAAGTTTAAATTTTTTATGTCACATAGAAATTATGGTGGAATTTCTATAAATGGTGATGAAATTACAAGTTTTTTAAAAGAATCAAGATGTGCTATCAATTTTATCAGAGGATAACAACTGACTGTACAAATGAAGCATGCTATTTATTTATAATTATATTAGCTTTAAATTCATCCCACCTTTTATCTTCTGTAAGTTGTTCACTATTCCTTTTGTAATATTTTCTACTCTTTTATTACGTAACACAGTAAACTAAAAAAATAAGATTTTTCTCTGTCCTGTCAAATGTTATTACAATTATTATAGCTGTATCATTATATGTATACCCTATACATACATTCCCTCCCACCATGCACCCATAAATCTAGGACCAATACATAAGCAGATTGAGGAGGTATTTTGAGTAGTAGTTATTTAAATCCACAATTCACAAGTCAGTACTTGATATTTACATTATTGATAAACTCACTGGAGACACATAAAGCCAATTAAAAGTGCAATCAAGATGAGAAACAAAATAACTTATCTATCAATAAGCATTTATTAAGTATTTGTGTGCCAGGAATTGTGCCAGGCACTGGGGATACAAAGACCAAAACAAAATATTCCTCAAGAAGAGTTTTTATTCTAATGAAGGAAATAAAATGTGCAGGTAAACATCTATATATGTGCTAACATATATAACTACAGATAGGCATACAAAGGGATGTATGTTTGAGTGTGCATATATACCAATACACATATATACACCTACATATAAACACATATACATATAAGGAGGAGGGGTCTGGCAAAGAGGGCCCAGTTCTTAGAACATGTACAACATGTCCTTTCTGATATCAATAGAAGCTCATTGAGCCTGTTTCCAGGCACTTGTAATGGAGGGGACCTTCTCCCTATGTTAAAACACGCACAAGTATCTTCTGCTTGCTTGTTTCTTGTTGGCTACTGAGCAGGAATTGAATCTGCATACAAAAGGTTCTGTGGTGGCTTTCTTCTTCCATGGTGGCTTTCAAGGAAGAAGAATTACTTTGAGCCTCTGGAGGGCAGGGTGAGATGGGGCATTGGGCTCACTCCTTACCCAGTTGCCATGTTTCACTGAACACTTGGTGCTTCTGTGTCTTTTGTTTTCTGTAGTCATTCCTTCTTGATCCTATGTGAATGCGTTTTAGGAAACACAACATATGAGCTTCAATCTCATGAGCTTTGAAAGATGAAAGAATCATCAGAAATAGAATAAGGTATCAGAATCTTCTCTGTTAGCCACAGCAGCTAGACCTGGTAAGGAGCCAGCTTTGAGGAGCAACTTGCTTAAGCAACTTATAACTGTCAACACCATACCAAGAAGTAAATTTGGCAGGGATTTCTTGAAAGAAGAAAAAGACCTGCAGGGCCAAAAAGAACCCCCACAGAGGGAGAAGGTATACTTTATAGCAACCTCTTTGAGTCTGCTCTCTCCCAGTATACATTTGGTATATAGAAGGGAGAATTTACTTCCAGGCTAATGGGAATTTTGTATTTTAGTCCTTGCTATACTTTCTCAATAAATATACCTTTGTAAAGCTACCTGATGACACTAGTTAATGGATATTGTAAAAATAATGTCTGGTTAAGTGATGGTGGGAGAAAGAACACTAGATGGGGGCTTGTGAGTCATATGTACCAAAGAGATATACAGTACTTGCAGTTTCTGAGGAATACCAGCAGAAGATGGCCCTAGAATCAAGTCTTGGAAACCAGGGATTCCAAAAGGTCAAGGTGAAGTAAAAGTTCATTCATGGAATGGGAGACAATCATTTTTTTTAGGGGGGAAAGCAAGGCAATTAGGCTTAAGTGACTTGCCCAAGGTCATACAGCTAGTTAAGTGTCAAGTGTCTGAGGTTAAATTTGAACTCAGGTCCTCCTGACTTTAGGGTTAGTTCTCTATTCACTGTGCAACCTAGCTCCCCTAAGGGAGACAATCGTTGCAAAGGCATGGAGACAGGAGTTGGTGTGCCACATTTGAAGAATAGTAAGTTGTGAGAATTTCAAAATGCCAAAAAAAAAAATAGTTTATATTTGGTTCTAGAGACAATAGGGAGTTTAATAGGTGGGAAGTGGGGAAGGGGAGGAGGAAGGGACAGTGTGAAGTAAATAACAAAGGAAGAGAATCTGATAACTAATGTGTTACCCAGTGGGTGGATATTGCCATCCCCATCCCTCCATCCCCACAAAGTAACCATTTGGTCACAGTTCCATGCAATCCTCAGGAATCCCAAACTTTCAGGACAACACAATTGAAACTGATAGACTGATTTTAGGGTGCTAAAGGATAACATCTGCATAGAATCTCTCTTCAGTAACCTCTCTTTCAATCTTAAGCAGCAAGGTATATTGGCCCCCAGTCACCAGAGCTCTAAACATAAGGTTCAGGATGGTTCATCCTTTTCTCTTTCCCTGTCTCCAAAGAACTTCTTACACCACTGGTTTCTTCTTGGGTGTTTGTTATCCTGCCTCATACTTTCCTCATGAGATCATTTTTTTAAAGCTTATAGACACTCTCATGAACATGAGAGGGATAAGATGCCTAGCATAAGCACATCCCTTACATGTATATGTAAAATACCATCCTATTTCACCAATATACCATAGATATAGGAAACTCTCAATGAGAAAATGCCTTTTACTAATGAAGGTTAGTACTTGTTCTGCAGTTTACAATTTTAGAGTTTATCACAATATTAACAGGTTAAATGACTTACCCAAACACATTCGATATGCGACAGACAAATTGGAACCCAGTTCTTCATGATTCTCAGACAAGCTCTCTATCTACTAGGCTATATCACCTCTGAGGGAGCGAGGTAGTAAATATCTGTTTTTCCTACACTAAAGAAATTCTTATTAGTGGTAAACATTCTTTATTTCACCCTAAGATACTTTTGAATGCAGATTGAAGCAAACTACTTACTCTCTCTCTTTTGTGTTTTCTTTTGCTCCTTCTTTCTTGTTCACTTCATTGGTTATAATTCTTCTTTACAACTACACTAATTCTCCATGTGAAGGTATTTGTGGAGCCTATATTGGATTGCATGCCGTCGTGGGGCGGGGAGGAGCAGGGAGAAAATTTGGAACTCAAGAGATTGTGGAACTGAATATTGTAAACTAAAAGTAGATAAATTTAATCAAATACAATTTTAAAAATAAAAAATAAAAATACATTTGGTGAAAAAAAAAGATAACACTCAAAACTAAGAACTTTAAAACATATTTGTTGGAACAACAGATACATACATGTTTTGAACCTAAAAGGCAACTCTCATAAATTCTAAGTAGCAAACCTCAAAGAAATTTACTATCTAATTCCCCTTTTTCTCCTATATCCATTTTCACACTTGTCCTGGGAAATTACCCAAGGATATAAGATGATACAGTAGAAAAAGTCCTGAACTTGGAGTCAGAAGACATGAATATGAATCCTGGCTCTGTTCCTTGTGTGATATGGGGCAAATTACTTAAACTTCCTGAGCCTCAGCTCTCTCATCTGAAAAATATATAGGTCAGATAAAATTATTTAGATTCATCATCCTATTTCCTTTTTGCCTCATGATATTTGGAACTATAGGAAGTAGGACAAGTAGCAAAAATAGAAGAGTGACATCAATATAGGTAGGTAGACTCAAAGAAACTGTATAGGTCAAACAGAAGTCTAATAACTTTTGAAGGAAAAAAAGAAAAATCCCATTTAAAAGTAATAGATGTGCTTATATTTGGAATAAAGTCATGATTCCAATACATACATATTTATTACTATAACATAAAACTTATAACAAATATCTAATGAGAATTATGTCTTTCAACATTCATGTTCATTCATCATGTGTTTGAAGCTACACTAAAAAAAAAAAATCCATCATTATCCTAGAATCATCATCACTATTTAACTAGTATTGAGTTACTAGATTTTCTTAAAGTGGGAAAAGGAAGAGTAAAAGGGAACAGCATGTATATAGCACCTACTACAGACCAGGCACTATGGCAAGCACTTCACAATTCATTTCATTAGATCCTCACAAAAATCCTGCATGGAAGGCATTGTTGTTATCCTCACTTTATAACTGAGGAAACAGATGCAAGTGATTTGCCCACAGTCACACAACTGGTAAGTTTCTAAAGCTAAATTTTAAGTCAGAGCTTCCTGACTCCGGGACCAGAGCTCTATTCATTGCACCACCTAGATGGGAGAGGGAAGAATAAATTACCCATATCTAAATTGAAAACCACATAAATAGTTTCAGTAGCATGCATACTTCTCCATATATATTTTATTTGAAAACAAATGTTTGGTTTGTTTTGCTTTGTTTTTGTGCAGCATGGCTAATATGGAATATGTTTTGCATGATGTCCCATGCATAATAGGTACCATATTGCTTACTTTCACAATAGGTGGGGAAATAACTAGAAGGAAGGAAAGAATCTGCAATTCAAAATTTAAAAAAATGTTTAATATTTTAATTTAATTTAAATAAAAAAGAAAACAAGGGTTATAGCTCTTTAGTCAAACTTTGATTCCACAGCATACCAAGGTGATTGAAAAGTATGTATTAGGTATTGATATGATATAGTATATGATACAACATATGATATGATATTAATATGACATGTGATAAAATCTTGACAATTTTAAAAATAAATTGTCCCATAAAAACAGGAAATAACAATCACTAATTTTAAAACATAATGTCCATCAAAAATGGGTTAGTTAGGAAAATTTCATATTAACATAACTACTTCTTTTTTATAGTATTACTAAACTAGCAGATCAGAAAAATGCTAGATATAGTAATATCTGACTTTTAGAAAGACATGTGACAAAGGCTCTAAGGACATCTTTGTGGGTAATATATAAAGATAAAAACTGATAATAGGATGGCAGTTAGATTCAGTAACTAAAGATTCAATAACTATGTGTGAGGCAGCATGGCATTTTAGATAGGGTGTTGGACTTGAAGTCAAGGAGGCCTTGGTTCAAATTTCATACTAGCTATGTGACCCTGGTCAAATCATTTAACTTCCCATGCCTCAGTTTCTTATCTCTAAAATGTGGGGGCAGAGGTGGCTAGGTGGCACAGTGAATAAGGAACTGACCCTGGAGTCAGGAGAACCTGAGTTCAAATCCAGCCTCAGACACTTAACACTTACTAGCCATGTGACCCTGGGCAAGTCACTTAACCCCAATTGCCCTGCCTTCCCACACCCAAAAAGCAAGTAAATGAATCAATGAATGGATAAATAAATAAATAAAATGTGGGGGCTTGGACTAGATAGCCTTTTAGGTCCTTTCCAGTTCTAAAACTCTTATCCTATGAATATCCAGATCATGAAAGTAGTGATTAATGAATCAAAATTAAGTCAGAGAAAGCTGTTTAATGGACTACTAAATGTTTCTATGCTTGACCTTGTTCTAGTCAACATTTTTATCAATTACTTTAATGAATAGATAAGTGAATTTTTTATCAAATTTACATATGACACAAAGTTAAAGGAAAGAGTCACATTACTGGGTGATAAATCATAGGTTGATAGAGCCATGGAATTTAGAGCTAGAAGCAGTCTCAAAGGTCATCTAGCTCAATACCAGCCTTTTAAAGAAGAGGAAACTAAGGCCAGAAATATTAAGTGATTTGGGACGTAAAACAATTTCAACAGGGTAAAATTATAAGCTGATTCTAATAAGATTAAATTTAACCAAGAGTCACAAGGTAAGAAATATGTTACAATAGTTGTTTTTGACATAATTTATTCACCCTGCAACCTTAAAATAACAAGAAAACTTCAGTAAAAAGAAAAAACAAAACACCTAAATGTAAGGTACAACCTTCTGAAAGAACAATGGAAGGGAAAATAAATCCTTCTTGACCTTTCCATGGCTTTTGATATTCTCTTGTCCTTGTTCTCTGATCTGTATGATCACTTTTCAGTGCCCTTTTCTGGATTTTCACAATGAGCATACCCACAAACTGGAGGTGTTCCCAAAGAGTCTGTCCTTGGCTCTCTTCTCTCTATACACTATCTTATTGGGTGACCTCATCAGTTTTCATAAGTTCAATAATCATCTCTATGAAGATAGCTATATATCTAATCATTATCTTTCTCCCAAGCTCAAGGCTGTCATGAATAATGGTCTCTTAGATATCTTGAACTCAATATCCTATAAACATCTAAAACTCTACCTATCCAAAAAAGAATTATATCTTTCCAATTAAACCGTCTCTTCTCCTGAGCTCACCTATTATTGTCGACAGCACCATCAACTTCCCAGTCACCCAAGCTCATAATCTTGGTGTCATCCTACACACTTCATTCTTTCTCACTCTGTTCAATCAGTTGCCAAAACTTTGTTTCTACTCCTAGAACATCTTTCATATATTTTTCCTGCTTGCCACTTATATACTCACCCCTGTAATACAGAAACTCATCATCTCATACCTGGACTATTGTAATAACATTCTGACTGGTTTCACTGCTTCAAGTCTCTTAATACTTCAATCCATCATCTACTCAGCTGTCAAACTGATCTTCCTAAAGCAACATGTCTTACCATGTCTCTGCTCATTCCAATGGTTCCCTATTACCTCCAGGCTCAAATATAAAGCCCTCTGTTTGGTTATTAAAGCTATTCATAACCTGGCCCCTTCCTATATTTCTTGTCTTCTTATAGTTTATATTTCCACCCACATATCCTACAATACAATGGCACTGTCCTCTATCAAATTCCTCACATATGTCACTTTATCTCATGATTCTGGACTTCATCAATGATTGTTCCAGTGACTGGAATGCTCTCCCTCTTCCCTCCTACCTCCTGGTTTCCCTGGCTTCCTTCATGACTCAGCTCAAATCCCACCTTTTACAGAAGTCTTTTCCAAGTCACTCCTCTCTCCCAAAAAAAATCTAGTGCCTTTTCCCTGAGATTGCCTTTAATATACATTACACATGTCTTATCTGTACACTTTTTAAAATACGGTCTCTCTTTACATCCCCAGCACTCAGCAAACTACCTGGCCCATAAAAAACAGTTAGTAAATGCTTGTTAACTAACTGCCAACTGTACCCACTCAACCTAACTATACCTAACTCAACCAGATTGCAAGCCAAAGAGCTAGTGAAAATAAACCAACAAGAAGACTCAAGCTTCAAGCCTTGATGATGGTAGATTTTATACTGGTCCCTCAAGGTTCTGACTTGGTCTACTCCAGCTGCTACTCTCCCCAGTCATAGCCTATAATGGGCACAGAACATTTATTCTGCCCAGTCAAAGGATAGAAAGGGAAATCAACTGTGTATGGTAAAGAGTGGGGAGAAGAAATTGGCAGTGCAAAAGAACTAGGGAAATGGAGCTATAAACCAGCTACACGCAGTTCTTTTCCATGAAGTTTCCACATAGCAGGAACCTAATGTGAGTGCCCTTGTACCTCTGAACTCAAAGAGGCTATAGCCACATAATTTTGAGAGCCTAAACAAAAGAAAACACAACAGCCATGGACGAGAGAAATAATTAATAGTTCAGAGGCCAAGCTACTGGCAATAGAAGAGAAAGGACACAAAGGAAGACAAATAAGTCCATCCCCTCAAGAGTGGGCCTTTTGTAGTGAAATGAGAAAAAATTAGCAAGAGAACCAAGAAACATAATACCATATAAGAGATTAATTTTTTAAAAAGCAATGAAAGAGAAAGACAATAAATTCATCTTATTCCTACTCTTCCCCCCACAAGGTAATAAAATGGCAACGAGAAAGTCTAAAATGCTTAAAACACAATATAAAAATAAATATTAAAATACATAAAATTTGCGTTGGAATTGAGCCAATTTATCAATCAATATCTATCAATATCAATCAGTCATTAAGTGTTTTCTATGTCTAAATGCAAAGCGGTTAAATACATGGTAGATAAAAAAGGAGGAGCATTATGCAATATATATGGGAGTTGGAAGAGTCAGGAAAGGGTTTGTGCAGAAGGTGCTGCTTTAGGTGCATCTTTTTTTTTTTTTTTTTTTTTGCATGGGGGAAGGCAAAGCAAAAGCGGTTAAGGACTTTCCCAAGGTCACAGAGCTAGTTAAGTGTCAAGTGTCTGAGGTCATATTTGAACTCAGATCCTCATGACTTCATGGCTGGTGCTGTATTCACCGCACCACCTAGCTGCCCCTAGATGCATCTTGAATGAAGAGAAGGATTATATGACATGAACTAAAGAGGGACTGTATTTCAGGGATGAGGAATGGCCCACACAAAGGCCTTAAGATCAGAGGTGGAATATCTCTTCTGAGGAACAATGAGAAGATCAATTTATCTGGACTGCACAGTGCAAGAAAGTACAACAAAGGTTCAGAACAGATTAAGAAGGACTTCAAAAGCTAAGTGGTTTATATTTTATCCTGTGGACAGCTCAGTAGGGAAATGACATGGGTAGGTCTGTGGCTAAGGAAAATCCTTTTTATCAACTTCATGGGGGATAGATTAAAGTAGAGAGAGATCTCCAGGAGCACACTTTATAGAACCTGACAAAACAATAACAAGATTTGTCTGGATTAATAAGAATTCTATAATTTAAAGAAAAAAATTTAAGTGGGAATGAAAGAAGAGAAAAAGTATTTATTAAATACCAACCATTTCAGACACTGTGTTAAATGCTTTACAAATGTTATCTCATTTGAATGGGCATAGAAGTTCCAAATTTAAAACTGTATTATAAAACAGAAATCATCAAAATTACGTAAAGTCAATCAGTAATATGCACTAAATAAAGAAGAAGCAAAAATAACCCAGCACCGTAGCCTAGTGTTTCAGAAGCCTATAGACTTAAACTACTAGGAAGATCTCCCTATATAAAGAGAAATTATAGGAAAATTTGAAAGCAATCTGACAGAAAAATAAATTTCGACCAGCTTCTTAGATATGTCACAATGAACTCCATATGGATAGTTAAACTAAAAATAAAATAAAATATCACATAAAAAAGACGAAAGGGGTAGGAAGTATCCCACTAGAAGGAAAATCTGTAATTAAACAAGATATAGAATTAATTATAAAAGGGAAAGGATTTCACAAAAATAAAATCAATGCAGTGAGAATAAGAAAAGCAGTCCAGTGGGGGTAAGTCATTTTATTAAATATTTCTGTAAGACACTGCCCAAAAGCTAAGTGGAAAAAGGCTATAAAGTTTTTAAAAGAAGAATCGCAAATTATCAACGACCATATGAAAGTTTGCTCCAAAGCATTAATAATAAGAATTTCCACTTTCAAACAGCTTCAACTGTCACTTCACACCTTTCAAATGTGTTAAGATTACAAAAGACAGAAACAATCAATGTTGGTAGGATGTCAGAAAGTTGAGTATATTAATACACTATTGGTAGAAATCTGAATTTGTCCAGCTCTTTCAGGAAAACAATTTGCAGTCTTTAGAGAAAAGTCACTAAATTGTTCATAGTCTTTGACCCAGCAGTCCAACTATTGAACATATGCACGAGAGAGGTAAAATGCAGAAAGATATGCCCCATATGTTTCAAAATATTTATAGCAGTATTTTTTGTGGAAGCTAAAATATATAAATAAAATGGGCTTTCCTTGGCTGTAGAATAGCAAAGTATGGTTCAAGTTAAATTGAATATTATTGTTCCATAAAAAATTACGCACATGAAGAATGCATACAAACATGGAAAGACTTACAGGAAATGATATAGAATAAAATAAGTAGAACCAAAGTAAGAATAACATACCTAATAAATACAACAATGCAAACAAAAAGAACACTAAAACAATGCTGAATTCTAAATGATAAGAATGGCCTAAATTGTTCCTGATGAAAACATGATGAAATGTACTTCTTCCTTATTAGTCAAGAGGTTTATGTCTTTGGATGTTGGATGTTGTACACACTACTAGATGTGGAAGCTGTCAATTGATTTTGTTTAATTTTTAGCCAAGAGGTAGGGTTAGAAGTCAGAATGCAAGGTGCTGAAAAAGGTAGTAGAGGAACAGAAGCAATGAGGCCAGAAGCATTTCAATAAAAGGGAAGAGAGACATGGGACAAAATATTTAGGGGATGACATTGCCAAATGAAGATTTTTTTAAGCAGAGATGAATTTATTTTCCTTGGAAAAATAAATTTATACAAAGGAAACACACTATAGACATTGGAGAAGGAATCATTTAATAGAAAGATAACACATTTAAAGATAAAGGGAATTATAGGTGTGGCAAGTTCCTAGAGGAGAGAAAGGTAATGGTATAAAGATTACAAATAAAAGAGTTAGTAAAGAGATCAAAGAAAAAGTACCCCACATATGAAAAAAAAATTCATAGCAAGACATTTTGTTATAGCAAAGAAATTAAAACTATGGCAGTTTTCATCAATTGGGGAATGGCTGAAGAAATATGATACATCAATATAATGGAATGCTACAGGATTGTAAAAAAAAAATTATGAAAGGCATAATTTAAGAGAAACCTGGGAAGACTTGTATCAACTGATTCAGAGTAAAGTGATCTGAACCAAGAATATAATTTATACAGTGAAAACATTGCAAAGAAAAATAATTTTAAAAGCCTTAAGAACTCCAAACAATGCAATAATCAAATACAAATCCAGAATACAAATGGTGAATCTTGCTTCCTACCTCTTGACAGAGAGGTGATAAACCAGAAATATAGAATGAGACATTAATTTTTGGGCATTGCCAACATGTGTATTCATTTTGTTTGACTACACTTATATAAAGGTTATATTTGACTATGGTTTTTATACAAAGAAGTGCTTGGGTGTGGGAATTATAAGAGGTTAGCAATTATAGTCAAAAAAAGAGAAAGAAAAAAGAAAATCGTATCAATGAAAATTTTTTTAATACAGAAGTTCAGAGACAGACACAAATAGCTTTGAAACTCATTCTGAATATGTTATATACTTTGAAAAAAATGATAGGCTTCATAGAGATTTATGATTTTATATGAAATTTTTTCTGTTCTTCTTTGAATATGGAAATAGTCATGTTTATTGATATTTATCAAGCTCACATTTTTTTTCTAAACCAGAACATTCTACAATATAAACTCCACCAACTACCTATTAGAAAACATATTGAATTCTACCAAAAAATAAAACTTAGATCAGTTTCAGAGAAAAGGAGATGAAGGAAGTCACATCTTAATACCTTCAAGTTTATCACTAGAATAGGAGACAAAATTCTATGCAACTAGAGGGTAGTTTGAAGGTGGACTTAGGGGCTTGACAGAAAGGATTAGAAAGCTTGAAACAGCCACTTCCAAAAGTCTGTTAGTAAATTAATCAGAAAAGGATTTCTGTGCTGCAATAAGGACTCGTTTGAGACTTGATAACATAAATACGTGGTGGACTCAGTCCCAGTAGTTGTATGACTTTCTCATCAATGGTCAGCAGCTCAGGAGGAGAGAAGGCAGAATGAAAAGGTAACTCGGCATTTACAGTTGGCAAGACAAGAGCTTCCAAGGTACCTGTACTTTTGGGAACTAGTTTACTATAAGATTAAGGAAAAGGAGGCTGGAGCAAGAGTGGCAGAAAAGAAAAATGCCAGCCATGGACAGGAAATAAGTTTAGAAGTGAATTTAGGAGTTTTTGGAGGATAAAGAAATGAGAGAGGGGGATTTGACACAGGTCAAAGCGTTTGGGGTATTAACATCTGTGGTATGATCACCTACTGTGAGTGGCTATGTTAAATGAACCTAATCATAGCAAAACTAATGAATAACCCTTTCTACAGCATCAAAGATAACTGGTTAACCAGTCAAGGTTTGAAGATTGAGGTAGAACCCATTATGGATCAAGATAAGTCATTTTATTTTTTTCTCGGGATCCAGCCTGAGAAGACTATGAGTCAGGTGTTGAACTTCATGAGAAATAAAAGTGACATGGAAACCAACAGATGACTGCAACAAAAAATCTAGACATGGTTATATATCTATATTTTTAAGTGTATTTCAAAGAGACTGGTTAGTGATAGCTAAAGAAAGGGTTTTGAAGCACCTGTAGAATACAAGGTGTACAAATAATCCTTGAAGCTCCTTTCTGACTATGAAATCCTATGTACTATTGTCAAATGAATCAGTAAGGTTAAGGTTAAAAAAATAAAACTTTATATAAACAAGAATTCTGAAATCACTACAAATACCATAAAGATTTCAGGTTATTTTCCAGTCCTTATGTACATTAAAGGCTTTCTCTTCTAAAACCCAAAGGACATAGCACCACCTACTGGTACCATTTTAAAATCTAATTCAAATTTCTTGGAAATTTTAACTTCTATGGAGAACACAATCAATCAACCAATCAACATTTATTAAGCACCTACTACATGCCAGGTATAACGCTATGCTCTGGGGATACTAAAACAAAAAAAATGGAAGAAAGAAAGAAGGGGAAAAAAATCTGCTCTCAAGGGACATTTTTCTCAAAATGTAGATGAGAATATTTACTAAAAGATTAAATGATAAAGCCTAATAGAAAGATATCTAATAAGAAATTATCAGTCCCTAGCTTTTGGTCCTAATCTCAGACCACTCAGCATTAATTTCAAGACTTTATGAAAGACAAAGTATTCTCAATTATTGATGGGAAAGGGGATATCATTAAATACATTATTAATAGTAACTCACAGATATGGTATTCCTGTATGCTGCTTGTATAACCATATACTGCCGAGTATCCAAAAATTATGATCATGACAACATCTCTACTATCCAGCTCCATAATATGTGCTGAGTGTCCCTCCACAGCATACTGCTGACCGTGTCCAAGGACAGTGGGGGTTTTTGTACTCCATGACTGACTATGTATGTTGAAAACCCACAATTCATCTGTGACATTGCCATTATTTGTTTCAATTTTGCCTCCATACATGAAGATATTTTCCTGCAAATTAAAAAAAAATTAAAAGAAAAAGTTATAACTATTTTCTCAGAAACAGATAAATACTGAGGTATTAACTTTTTTAAAAATTTAGTAACCACCCATAAAATGCACAAAACAGTATCTAACCACTAAAAAAAAAATAGTGATTTTTAAACTTATCTTTTAAAAAGATATTTTTGTTTTTTATAATTTTATTTTTAATTTTTAAAAAATATATAATTGAGTGGAAAAGTATTTCTGTCTCAGGTAGGTACATAGTAAACTTATTTTTTTTTAACTGTAATGCTCTGTCTTGTCAAGGACTTGCATATTGTTTCAGAATCTCTAGTCATATTTACATAAAAAATTCTTGAATTAGCCATTGGGCTCTCTCTCTGCAATAAGAGAAACCTTTAAGTACTTGTTAGCAAATGAAAAAGACAGGTGTCTTCAGTCTTCATCAATATTTTGTAAGATATGCCTCTAATACCTAGTCTCACACTCAAATCTTCTCTAACCTCCTGGAAAAGGAGCAAAAAAGAAATCACAAAGTATGGTAATATCAGTAATCTGTGCCAAACCTCACCTTTGTCCAGTGAAACACTAATTTCATATCAATATGATTAATTTGCAGAAATCTTCCTTGCTATTTGCTGATGTTTGCATTGCATCTAGATGCATTTTATATCTTCAGCCAAGACACAAAGGATTACAGACCTTTGATTTTAAGGTAACCATATACTTTATCCTAAAATACATTTAAATATAACAAGGTTTTTAAATTGAAATATAAGGTGTTTTTTTCATAAAGTGAATATAAAATAAACTATAAGACAACTAATATTTTATGGAACCAGGTAACATGACCATTTTTTTTTATGTCCATGTATGTGTATAAAAGAAAACTGAGTAGAGATGGAAATTTTCAGAAAGAATTTATTAACAATGAAACAATGCAACAAACATTTATCAAGTACTTGCTCTATTCAGATTGCTGTGCTTGGTATTGAGACACAAAGTTTATATAACATACTCTCTCTGCCTTCCAAAAGCCTACCCTCTTAAAGAGAGATAGAATACCAACTTGGATAGCTAAAAAAATAGTTATTACATGATCAGTACCATAAAGAAATTCAAAACTAAATTGCTACATAAGGTCTTAGAGGGAATGTTATTATTAATAATGAGATCATGGAAGAAATAATATTTTGAATTTTACTTTAGAGAATAGGCAGGAAATTCAATATGCAAAGAAAGGGGAAAAGGACATTCTAGGAATAGTGACCAACATGAGCAGTCTTGGAAGCATGAGCACCTAAGCCATATCTGTAGAGCAGAGTACAATCTATTGTCAGTATACAGTTAGAGGAGTGGGAAAATATGAGATAAGTCTTGAAAAGAAACCTCACAACATATTGGCGAGTGCCTTGGTTAAGCAGAACAGCTTCAACTTGATTCAGGAGGAATTATGGAACTCCTAAAGATTTCTGGTATAATACTTTATAAAGGGTGAGGGGTGGAAGGGAATAAGCATTCACATAGTACTACAATATGTCAGGCATTATGTTAAGCACTTTACAAATATTATCTCATGTAATCCTCACCACAATCCTGCAAAGTAGGTGCTATTATTATCCTCACTTTACCTTTAAGGAAATTCAAGTAAATAAGGCTTAAGTGACTTGCCCTGAGTCTCACAGCTAGTAAATATCTGAGGCTGCATTTGAACTCTGGCCTTCCTGACTCCAGACCCAACACTCTATTCACTGTCCCACCTAGCTGCCTTTACAGCTTACAAAATGCTTTCTGAACAAAAATCCTATACAGTAAGTAGAAGTAGTATTTCTCAGTTTTAGAGATGAGGAAATTGAAGCTTAGAATAGTTTTATGCCCTGTCCAAGGTCAGTCATTGGTAAATAACAAGGTAAAACTTGTATTTGATTTTTCTGACTCTATGTCCTCAAAAACTACAATGATGATAAATTGGAATTTAATCTAATAACCATTCAAGGTTCTTAAGGAAAGGCATGACATGAATAAAAAGAATGGATTAACAAGATGATTTCAGCAACTTTGTGTCAAATGAAATGTAACTGGGAAGTCCTGGAATTAAGAAAGATAAACTGGGAAACTGTTACAACAAAGAAGGAATGAAAATTTAACTAAGATAGTGGCTACTAAAATAGAAAAGGAGGGATAGTACTGAGATGCTTTTTTTAATCTTTCATTTATTCAATGAATCTGTTATCTCATCTAGGTAAGTATTCCCTCCTTCAGAACAGATTGATGACAACTAATTCCGGTAACACTAAGGAAAAAACATAGATTGCCTGGAGAAGGAAAAGACATAAAGGAAGAAGAGGGAAATGATTCTAAGCAGCAAGACAAAGTTATGAAATCATCTGCAAACACTGCACTGAGGCAATGCCAAAGACAGATGTCATCATCGATTTCATTTCATTCCCACCAACCCTAAGACCAATTTGATTGTTGGATAGTCTTCTGAAAATGGAACAATTGATGTATATATAGTTTCTTCTTCTGAATGGACCAACCTAAGAGGTCAACTCCAATTTCATTTAGTCTCACGAATATCTGATATATGTTTTATTCTAGTGTAAATCTAGTAGTTAACTTCTCTAGGTCCTAGAGGCTTGGTTTTGTTTGAGCTTACACAGATCTGAAACTTAGAAAAGAAGTATGCCAGTAGATATTGAAATCATAGAAACAAACAATAGTGACCAAATCAAGCCAAAGTAAGCAAAATGCTTCTCAGATACACGTTTTATCAGGTAAACAGGTAAAGCCTCTTTGGGGTTATCTAGGTGGATAGAGAACAAGGACTAGAGTCAGAAAGATCTGAGTTCAAATCCAGCCTCAGACACTTATTTCCTGTTTGATCCTAGGCAAGTCAATTAACCCGTAAACTGCCTCAGTTCCTCATCTGTAAAATGAGCTAGAGAAGGAAATGGCAAACCACTCCAGTATGCTTGCCAAAAAAACCTTAAATGGGATCACAAAGAGTTGGACACAACTGAAATGACTGAATAACAACAAAAAAGTGTCTTTGGTTAGAATGAAAGTACAATACTTTAAAGCATCAACTGTATTATTAATTGCAAAATGTAGAAAATAATTTTATTTTTTATATGACTTCCTAATATAATATACCAAATGGTATCTGCAGCATACACACACACATAAAAAAAATTAACATTCTTAGTAATGCAATGATATTTTATTTTCTTAAGCATTATCAAGGATATTCAATTCAGATTTTCAGTGAGAATAGAAGGAAAGTTTACAGTTTCCCAAAACTTTCAAAATATAAAAATTCTTCCAAATTAATCTGCCCAAAAGAGAAATTATACATATGGATTTAAACTGGCACATAGTAAGAGCTTTAAAATGTTTATATCTGCTATTCTCCATAAATAATATACAGAAAAAAGATGACAGAGATCAACTATTGATACATTTGCCTATGATTCCATATAAATAAAACTTTCATGAAAATAATTTATGCATGCATCAAGGGCATTCTTGATGAGGGTATCTCAGACCAGCTTTCACAAATGATATTCCACAACAGACCACTTATTTACCTCCACATAATTCACTGAAAGATGTGGAGAATGAAATATCCTAATATGCTTATTGTTTGTTGAAGATAAAAAAGTGTCTGAAGTGCTTGAACAAAATGCCACCTTAAAAGCTCTCTTCCAATAAGTTATCATGTATGAATATAAAAATTATGAAAGATTATTTGAAAGATATAAGAGTAGAGATGAACTCATTTAACAATCCCCTCCTCTGATCATCAGTATTAAAGGAAACGAAAGAAAGGAACCATAACCATTCAAAAGAATTTTACCTAACCATACCTACAAGAAAAAAAACCAAATAAATGAAAATGTCTGTTTGTTGTAAATGGACAAACCAGATAAGTGCTCAGTTAGTATTTTAACTCAGTTACTGTTGGAAGTGATTTTGTACATACATATACAGATATGTGTGTATATATTTATCTGCATATGTGTATGTGCATATATAAAATGTTGTTCGGTCTTGCCTGACTCTTTGTGACCCCATAGACCATACATAGCATGCTAATACTATCCATGAGGTATTCTTGGCAAAGATACTGGAGTGATTTGTCATTTCCTTCTCTAGCTCATTTTACAGATGAGGGATTGAGGCAATTTAGGTGATAAGTGACTTGCCCAGGGTCACACAGCTATTAAATGTCTGGGATCAGATTTGAATTCAGGACTTCCTGACTCCAGGCCCAGCATTCTGAGCCACCTAGCTGCCAAGGAAGGAGAGGAAGGAGGAGGAAGAGAAGGAGGAGGAGGAGAGAAAGGAAGAAGAAGGAGAAGGAGGAAGAGGAGGAGAAGGGAAAGGAAGGAAAGAAGGAAGGAAGGAAGGAAGGAAGGAAGGAAGGAAGGAAGGAAGGAAGGAAGAAAGGAACGAAGGAAGGAAGGAAGGAAGGAAAGAAGGAGGGAGGGAAAGAGGGAGGGAAGGAAAGAAGGAAGGAAGGAAAGAGGGAGGGAAGGAAGGAAGGAAGGAAAGAAGGAAGGAAGGAAGGAAGGGAGGGAGGAAGAGGATAATAGGGTGGGGTTTATTTGGGGAATTTGAAAAGCTTTTACAATGATCCTAAAAGTATTTCTAAAAAAAATATTTTAATAACAAGTATTCTACCAGGTACTGTTATACCATCATGGTCCACTACAGTCTATAAAGAACTAAAATTGAATATGACTTTGAAAGTAATGTAGAAATAAACTGAAGGTGTAAACGGAATGAAACACATAACAAATAAAGAACCATAAAGGATGTTATCTAAAAAAAATATGTGATTGAGAAAATAATGGTTACATAGAAAGAGTAATGGACAACAGATGACAACTTATATGGTTCACTTATATCCTGACAATATCAAGAGAAAGCAAGGAACTGCTTTAACAAGTTCAGGAAATAGATTAGTAAGAATGGATGGACTGTTTCATTCTTCATATTTAAGTGAACATTCATGCTGATGAGATCATAGATCCATTTAAGCATTTCAGTATTCTACTTCCTCTCTTGGCTAAATATGTTGGTCTTTTAAAAATAAAAGAAAATATGCCTTCTTAATATATTTGAAGATACCTTAGTCTAAACTACAATGTCAAAGAAAAACATAAAAAGAACAAGGGATAGGAACTGACCCTATAATTTCATTGGTATAAGGAGCTCATCATCAGAAAATTTCCTTTAGCAATGCAGGTCAGCACTTTTTGTGCAATTTTTAGTTTCAGAGTACTGTCTAGAGCAGTGGTTCTCAACCTGTGGGTCGTGACCCCTTTGGGGGTTGAATGACCCTTTCACAGGGGTCACAGGGATCACCTAAGATCATCAGAAAACACATATTTCCCATGGTCTTAGGAACTAAAACACTGCTCCTCTATCCATCTCCAGGCAGGTCCGCCCACATGCAGATACGCCCACACAAGTATTAAAGGGTTGTAAGCATTAGGAAGGTTGAGAACTACTGGTCTAGAGTACTCGAGAGTAACTTTGGGGGGAGATAGGGGACATGGAGAATAGCTTAGAATCATAAAATTTTGGAGCTGGAAAGTAATATCCTCTGTTTAAGAGGATCTAAAGATAATAAGAATACAGTAAAACAAAATGAGCGTGAGTAATATACACAAAAGACTACAGTTAAATATGACAATAAAATGAGAAGAACTAGAAAAATAAAGGCTATGAATAGAATCAAGATTCCAATGAATAAGAAAAAATTTTTTAATTAATTTTCAAATTCTATTTCATAAAACTATTTTCCAACTGTTCTGCTAAAAAAAATATTTGTTTTATTTATATATGTTGTTCAATAAAAATCAGTGGAAATGTTAAAATGTTTTTAGTCAGCTTATGATTTAATCAACTGTAAGGAGCTCTTTTAAGATGAAACTCAGTCAAAGCAAATAGGTAATTGTCCTGCAAATTAAATTCCTAGTTGCATTGGGCACTGAAAGAATAAGTAATTTGCCCTGGGTCCTACAGCTAAGATATGTCAATAAATTAATATTTAGTATAATTTTAATAAAACTTAGGTTTCAAATAACATAATTATGCTTATCATTGAGGCCACTAAGTATTAACAAAATAACTATGGTTTATCAATTCATTATTGAATTCTGTACAGCATCATAGAAAACGTATCCTGAGAATAAGAAAACCTGGGTTGTAATCCAAACCATGGAACTGGTCAGTTACTTGACTTTGAGCAAGTCACTTCCCTTCCATGGGTTTCCACACTTCTCTGTAAAATGAAGGGGGACTAGACTGTAAGATTATATAAAATACCTTTCTCTCCAAAAATCAATGATTTTACTTTTCATTAGATTTTACTCTACAGTTTATATGCTCTGAACATATAAAACAAACATGTTCATAGCCCAAAAAAATAGATAAGGTAATCTGAGGGGTTTTAAAAATAAATAATTTATTCAGACCCCCCTCACATAAATAAACTTCTCCCATGCACTGCTGAATTCTAAATCTTAATGGTCATCCTATCTAGGTTCTGGTCAGAAAATGTCAAGGCAGAAAATTTCACTCTGACTGTATTCAAATTAATGCTAACTAAATGGGTACTTAAGATTATTTAACATTTTTGTTGTCACTTACAAATTTCCTAGAAATCTCCCTTACCTACTCCAAATCATTTCCTCTCTTCTCAAGGGTCTAATTCCATACTCTCCCTAAATATTCATTTCTCTGGCATCTAAAATTCTTCACAACCTAACCCCTTTCTACATGGACAAACTTATAGCACCTGACTACCCACCACAAACACTGTGATCCAGACACATTGGTTGATTATTGTTTTTCACAAAGGATGAACCATCACATAACTCCTTTCTTTGCACTATCTGACCCCAGTCCTAGAAGGCTCTAGCTTTTAAACTCCTATTCAGTGAGCTCAAGTGCCACTGCTGCAGCAATCCTTTCCCCGTCCCTTAGATGTTATTGTCTTCCCCTCTAAAGCTATCTTCCATCTTCTCTGAATTTATCTTATGTACATCTGTTTACATATGTATATCTGTTTACATATGTGATGATTACATACCCAATTAGAACATAGGCTCCCTGATGGCAGGGAATGTTTTTGTTTCTATCCCCAGCTGATTAACTGAGGAACTTCTCTATCTTCTTGTCAAATTGATGTTTCTCCTTTGCAAGAAGATCATCCATGTTCTACTTCCAAGAATAGATGTACCACAGGGTTCTGTCCCAGGGTCCTCTAATCTTCCCTCTATACTCTTTTTTTTTCTTTTTTTTTTTTTTATTTGCTCATTTACTTTTAATTTACAAGATTCAGTTCCACAATCACTTGAGTTTCAGATTTTCTCCCCTCCCTTCCCCCCCACCATGGTGGCGTGCAATCGTGTATAGGATCTGCAAATACTTTCACATTGTA
>CM053589.1:131725503-131746213 GCA_028646515.1 Pseudochirops corinnae | reverse complement strand
TATTTAATTGGAAGATAAAGAAAAAGGAAAATATAGAACTCAACAAACTGTTGGGGAATTTAGAACTTAAAGACCTAAGGTATCTCCTGAATAGAAATATTTTAAAATGTACTTATTTCTCAGGTCCACATAGAATGTTTATAAAATAGACCATATGCTAAGGTACAGAGAATTTATAAATAACTGTCAAAAAAGCAGAAATATTAAAGATAACCTTTATGGACCAAACACAATAAAAATAGTAATCAATATAGGAAGTACAAACAAAAAATTAAGATTGAAATGACATTTTAACAATGACATCCTGAATTATGAAGGGGTCAAAGAACATTATAGAATCAATAAATATCTATTTTAAAGAGGATGAAAATGAGACAAAATATTAAAACTTCTGAGATGCAGCTAAAGCATTCCCTTAAGGAAAAATTATATACCTGAGGACATATATTTAAAAATCTCAAGGGAATGAATAAAAAAGCAGGAATGAAGAGGGAAGTGAACTTCTATATTTCAAATTTTAGAGGAAAAAAACTTTAAGATGTTCTCATACTGAATTAAAAAAACAGAACAGTAGGTAAGTGGAACAGACTAAAAAAATGAGGAACAACTGAGCTTAATAACCTAATGCTCTAAATTTGAGCTTATAAATTACTTGGATAACTCCCTATTTCCCAATAATTAATAGAAAAATTAGGAAACAATTTGAGAAAAAAAATAGGTTCAGACCAACATCTTATAAATTTGTACAATGCTATATGGAAAAATGGATATGTTACCTCCATATTAAAAAGCATACCACCAAAATGAAATCATAAAATAACTCTGCCAGATGCCTTTCAAAGTTATGGCTAAGGGAAAATCCTTAATCAAACAATGACCATAATAAATGACATAGATGATTAGGATTATAGGAAAATATAATTACTACTCAAACAAAATTAACTAACTGAAATAAAAAAACAAAAGGTCAATTGGGAAAATATCTTTGTATCAAATTTTTCTAAGAGTCTTATATCCAAGATATGCATAGGGAACTACATATATAGTATATGTGTATATATGCATATATACATGCACATATCAAAATATACATATATGCATGTGTATATGCACATACACACATACATATGCCCAAAAAGTCTTAGTGCAGTTTTAAGTTTCACAGTATTGAGATTTTTGGGATACCTTATATAAGACCAAGAAGCATTCTCCCAATGAATAACTGAAAAAATGATATAAACAATTCTAAAAAGAATTTCAAATTACTAACAATTGCATGAAAAATTACTCCAAACTACTACTAATAAGAGAACTACAATTCAAAATAACCCAGAAGTTTCAATTCATATCTACAAATTAGCAAATGATAAAAAATGTGCATCTTTGATGTTGGAGGGGTTGAAGGAAGATTGGCACCTTGACACATTGTTGCATTACTAAGAATTAGTCCAATTGTACTGCAAAGCAATTTTTAATTGTACTATTAAAATAATTATATCCTTTACACACTCCCACTGCTAGGCATAAATCCCAGGTTTTATATCCCCCCAAAAAATTGTAGCAACATTTTTTGTAGTAAATAAATGTAAACAAAGTAGATGTCATCAATTAGAAATAGCTAAACAACCTGTGTACATGAATGTAATAAAATATAACTGTACTATAAGAAATGGTATGATGAATAAGAGAAGCTTGAGAATATTTAGATTAATTCGGGCAAATTGAAGTAAGCAGAACCAGGAGAACTAAATGCATAACTACAACAACAAAAATAGAAAGAACAAAAAAATATCAAAACTGGGCGCTCTGAAAATATAATGAGCAAGGTTGTCCCCAAAGAAGAATTATGTAACAATGAATCTCCCTTCCTCCTATGCAGAGGCAGAGACCTATGAATATGGACATCTGTATGTGATGCTGAACAATGTGTCAATTTTTCTGAATTCTTTTTTTCTTTTTTATTTCTATTTTAATTCTCTGGAAGGGAAAGGTGGAAGGATATATTTGGAAATGTAAATGATGTTAAACAAAAAGATATTAATAAAAATGTTTAAAGTAAGATGGGATGTGCTTCATTGAGAAATAATGGGTCCCATCTCCCTAGAAGTCATCATGCAAAAGCTGAATTATCCCTTGGAATGTAACTGAAGGGATTCCTGGTCATATATGGGTTGGATTGAATGGCATCTTTCTGAGAACATAAGCTCTCTAAAGAGTAGGACCATATTACATTTACCAATGTATGTTATTCAGCATCTAGTATGATATACAACATTTGTTCAATTGAATTATAATGTGATGAGAAGCCCCAAACTTCCCAACTATAAGTGATGAAAATAAGACATCTGATACCTTTATGAAGTGAGAACATCTCCTTAATCCAGGCGCATAATCAATTGATCAGAATCTTGAGAAATTTTGAACTGCAGTTCTCTTTGAATTACCATAAATTAAGAGTATACAATTCCTATGCATCACTACTGAACCTATTCATCAGTCAAAAGTATGAAATAAGTGTGGAGAGAATAAAAGTAGATGTGTCCCACAAGTAACGTGCTTAGTCGAAAACAATCAGTCACATCCTGTGGGGCAAGATGACAGGGCAAGCAAGCCAAGCCAACTGAAGAAGCAGAGTACCCTTAGGGGAAAAAATGAAGCAGCATGCCCCAGGCAACTCAAATCACCAACATCACCTTAACTACTATCCCCTCTCAGATACTGATGGAAACAATCCAGGACACTAAACCCAAGAGCCTTGAGAACAGCTATACTCCTCAACCATCAGAACTGCTTCCATCTCTCAAAGCCATCATTGAGGGGAGAAATAATTTTAGATAGAGGACCCACCGTCCTCATGACCACCAGAAACAACTATTAACCAACTGTCACCAACAGGCAGAAAGACACAGGAGCCCTGGGAGTGAGAGCATCCCTTGGACCATTTGTCTTACTTTCACCCCACAGCCATCATCCAGGAAAACAACTCTTGTTGGGAAGGTGTCAGGTACCTGCCATACACAGGGCAGACAAGCCATCCTAGTTGAGGCAGCAAGCCACCCCTAAGGTAGAGAGAGGAAAAACATATGCCAGGTAAATCAAACTACCATTACCACCATGACCACCATCATTCTTCAGAGCCTTAGGGAGATAGCCCATTATCCTGAAACCAAGAGCCATGGGCATAGCACTGGTTTCATTCAAGTGCACTCTGACAACACCCTGGAAAGCAACAGCTCTTGTTAGACCCTGTTACAACCTGACAACTGCTCCTCCAAGTAGTGCAGCCACAAGTACTGAAGACCCAGAAGGGAAAGTTCTTACCACAAAGTCCTTGGTTTTCAAATAGTCTTGCAGCTGATAGGGTCTAGGTCTGGCAGCAGTATATAGATGCCCCAATCAGAAACAAACCTATAGCTGTGTTGCCCAGATACAAAATGGGGTCAGGAACTTACAAAACGTGGACTAGGAGAGCAATGAAAAACTTTATTTTAGATCAAACCACACAGAGTACATTGAAAGTTTGTAGCTCTCCAGCATAAGGCACCCCTGAGATCCTTGAAGAACAAAGCACTCAATATGGAAAGAAAGCAACAGCAAAATCCCAGAAAATACTCATCAAGACCAAACAAGGCCCAATATTCCCTCCAGAAATATACAGTGTCTAGCTCTAGTCTAATATAAAGTTCCAATCTGTGAAATAAGGCTAGAAAAATGAGCATGTAAAAAAAAAGTTCTAATGATAAAGAGTTATTATGGTGCTAGAAATGTCCAAGACACAAACCCAAATAAAAAAAAATAATGCCAAAATATCTATAAGCAAAGCCTCAGAGAAAAACATTGCTTGGCCATAAAGTCAACTGTAATTTATGGAAGAATTAAGCAAAAGATTTTATTTTCAAAAAAAAATTATATTACAAGTAAAATGAGAGGGATGAATTGAAATGAGAAAGGAAAGAATTGAAAAAGAAATGAGAGTTTTGGGGGAAGGACTTGGAAAGAGAATTAATAAGCCAGATAAAACCATGTATAAGGAGGGGAGAGAGAGAGAAAAAGAGAGAAAGAGGAGAGAGAAATATACGTATATGTGTATGTATGCATGTATATATATAATTAACAAAAGAAATAATTAACAAATAGTCATTTAATAAACTATAATAAGATAATTAACAAGAGAAAAACACTGGCCAACAGAAGAAGATGGAGAAAGGCTTCTTCCTGTATATTAGATTTTTAGCTGTGACATGAAGAAAATTAGGAAAGCCAAGAGACAGAGACAAAGAAAATTACCTAGAATAGGGAGATGCTGTGTCATGTTCAAGGAACAGCAAGGTAGGCAATGCCACTGAATTGCAAAGTATATGGTAGGGTTAAGGCATAAGAAGACTGGCAACTGCCAGATTTTGAAGCATTTTGAATGCCAAACAGAAGATTTTATATATAATACTAGAGATTATATGGAGTCAATGGAGTATATTGAATGGGACGGCGTAGTGACATGGTCAGATTTGTGCTTTAGAAAGTTCAATTTAACAGCTCAGTGAAGAATGAACTGGAGTGGAGAGAGAATCAAGGCAGGAAGAACAACCAGAAGGCAACTGCGACAATCTAGATGTGAAGTAATAATGACTTGTACCACGGAGGTTTCAGCATGAGAGGAGAGAAGACGACTATTTGAGAGACGTCATGAAGGCAAAATTGACAGGACTTTGAAAGAGTTTAGGGCTTGATAAATAGATCAAAAAATCATCAACATAGATATAATCATTGAATCCATGGGGGCCCATGTGATCACCTAGCAAAACAGTATAATAGATTAGTACAAAAAGTACAAGACTTCAACCAAGCAACAAACTCTTTGAAAATTAGAATGGTTCCAATAAAAATTAATGATATAATGAAACAAGAAAAATATTAAAACTAAGTCATAGTGGTTAGGATGGGGGTAATAGAAGAAAATATAAAGTATTTTAATTTTATAAAAAATCTGACCTGGAAAAATAAATCAAGGAGAAAAAATTTTAAATAATTGAATTTGCTGAAAGCTATTATGAATATAAGACCATGGACATCTTATTTCAAGAAATAAAAAAGGGCAAAGAGCTTTGAATAAAACATTCCAAAAGGTAAAAATATATAGGTTTATGACCAAAAATAACTTACTCAACAAAACAGTACATCCTACAGGGAAGGCAAAGGACCTTTAATAAAATAGAAGAATTCCTGAGGAAAGATCAGAAATGAGTAGCTACAGGAGTCAAATGCAGGAGTCAAGAAAAATCTATCTATGTAAATACAAGGGAGCAATTAGGTAGGTATTATACAAGGATGAAATGTTCTAAAAGGATGAAATGATATGCATCCCCTCAAAACACTAATGTCAGCAGGGATCACAGAGGAGTTCAATAAGGAAGAAGGCTTTGGAGTAGTTTTTTTTATGTTTTTGTGATCTTAAAAGAAAAGAAAGGGGAAGAGGACAAAGGCTGAAGAAATGTGTCACATAACTAGGGGATAAAAGTAGAAGATTATATAAACAAGGAGAAAGGGGTGAGGAGAGCAAGACTCATTTGAATCTCACTTTTACCTAAACTGATTAAAAGAAGACAGAATGTGTACACACATGTACATACACAAAGATATTGGTGTAAAAATATATTCAACTCAGCAGGGAAACAGGAGGGAACAGAAAGAGGAAAGGGCAGAATAAGAAGGAGGGTAAATTCAGTGAGGGATTAGGTATCAACAAAATAAACTACAGTTTTGTTTTGTTTTGTTTTTTTTGATGGGGGGAGGGAAGATTGTAAGTAGTATTTAAAAAGGGAAATAAAAGAAAAGATTATGAAGACCTATGAGAAGAATAAAGAGGCAGATGAGTTGAAAGCAATTTGCATCAGACATAGAGTATGGATGCTTAGCACACTTATTTTCTCTCACTGTGCTCTTCTTTGTAAAAAGGGAATAGGAAACAAAGACATGAAAAAAATTATAAAAGAATAGGATAGTGGGAAATATACAACTATCAATAATAACAGCAAATGTGAAAAGATGAACTCACTCAGAAAACAGAAGAGGAATGTAGAATGAATTTTAAAAGAGAATGCAACAGTGTGTTGTTTACAAGAAACTCATTTGAAACAAAGACTCCTACAGTAAAAATAAAGTCCTGGAGCCAAATTCATTTTGCTTCAGTTGACCTCAAAAAAAAAAGCAGAGTGGAAACCAAAATCTCAGATAAGGCAACAGAAAAAAATAATAAACTTGATTAAAACAGGGAAACTACATTACACTAAAAGGTACCAAAGATGATGAACAAATACCAAAACATAACAAATGCACTGAATGGTATAACATATAAATACAGGAAAAACTAAATAAATTAGAAGAAGAAATAATACATTAAAACTATAATCATGAGGGACTTCAAGATAAACCCCTCCTTTTAGAACTAGTCAAGTCTGACAAAAATAAAAGAAAGAAGATAAGGACTAAATAGAATATTTAGAAAAGTTGGATATGACAAAACTTTAGTAATTACTGAATGAGAACTGGAAGAAGAATACATATTTCTCATTATCGCATAAAACTTCTAAAGAAAAAAAGTTTATATTAGGGCTCAAACACTTCAAAAACAAAAGCAGAAAAACAAAAATTTTAAGTTCATCCTTCACCAACTACACTGCAATAAAAAACATATTCAATACAGGATCATATTAAAGGTGGGGTTGAAATTAACTGGAGATTATTTAACCTGATCTTAAAGAATTGATGTGTTAAATAACAAGTTACAGAAACTATAGATAATTTCATTAAAGATAATGATAATAATTAGACAAGATAACAAAATTTGGGGTATGCAGAAGTCTTTGTGGAGAAATTGATATCTAACACTTTCATCAACAAAAGAGAGAAAGCACACATTGAGAATACAAATTGTAAAATCTAGCAAACCAAGAAATTGAAAATAACCATCATCCCTCTTTTGGTTAACAAACTCTTATCTATTTATCTGAAGGCAATCTGTACTCTTTTGATTGGCATTTTATGTTCTATATGTAGCAGTTCTGGGCATCTGGCTTTACTGGCCTACTAAACTAAGCCAACAAAGTTAAAGATCCTATTTTCTCTATCCTAGAAGGGCATAAAGGTAGAAACCCAAAGCCTAGGGACTGTGATAAAAAGGATGCTCCATGCCCTTGCTCCTTCATTCCTCCTCAGTGACTTTTGTACATGATACCTTGAAGCTGAGGAAGACTGGTGGGCTATCTTTACCAGACTTCCCTCTTAGAGAAAATCTCCAGGCTTGGGCCAAAGAGACAGGATTTTCAACCCCAACACTTCCTTTGCTTTCAGTGTTCCTGCTGGCTATTGGCTAATGGAGAAGTGCTTCTCATAACCTCAACACTGAAACACTCCCAGGCAATAGGAAAAAGGAGGGAGATACTACCCTATTTTCCTTTGCATAAATCATGCACCTCTAGACAAGTGACCTGGCTCAGTCTGAGAGGGAAACACTGATACCACTGATACCACAACTCCTGTTAGCCCCATTTCCTGGCACCTTTTTCTAGTCAAACCACTTAAGTGTATGAATCACAGTTCACCAACCCCAAGATCACCTTCCTTACCCTCTGAACCTATTGTAGATACATATATAGTCTTCAAATATGCATATTAAACCTGGGCTGCTTTTTTAAAAAAAGGTGAAGAATGTATTGAAAGTTACTTATGAAAAAATGCCCTATTTGATAAGAACTGCTGGGAAAACTGGAAAGCAAGCCTACCAGAACTTAGGTTTAGATTAACATTTTATACCATGTTCCACATTAAATGTATATGGAAACATTACCTGAAAATTAATGATCATATAACTTTAAAAGTTAGAAGAGAAGCAGATCATATACTTTTCACAATCATGGACAGTAAATTATATTTAACTAAACAAGGAGTAGAAGTTATCATTTTAAAAAATAGATAATAGTAGCTAATAGTTACACAGTACACTTTTAGGTCTGCAAATTATTTTATACAAATTATCTCATGATCCTCTGCCTTTTGACTCAAAGATCCTACTGACAAATATATATCCCAGGGAAGTCATCAACAAAAAGAAAGTTTACATATACACTAAATTACTGGTAGAAGCATTTTTGTGATCTCAAAGAACTGGGGCAGGGGGTAACCAAGCTAGGTGCCCATCAGTTGGGGAATAGTTAAATAAATTGTGGTACATGAAGGTAATGGAATATTACCATGCCAAAAGAAATAAAGAATATAGGAACATAAGAAATTTAGAGGAGTATGGAAAGACTTATCTGAATAATGTAAAATAAAGTAAGCAAAGTCAAGAAAACAATATATACAATAACTACAATGTAACTCAAAAGAACAACCATAAAACATGTAATGAATGCTACAAAATTACAAAGAACAAGCTTAGCTGTGAAGAAGATACCTTTCCTTCCTCCCTCCCTCCACTAGTTTTCAGAAGTAAGAAAGCTACGGGCATTGTACATAATATTAGATTTTTTTAATATATGCATTAGTTTTAATCGTTTTTTTTCTTCTTCTATTGTTCTCTTTTTTGTAATTCCTTGTTATATAAGATGGGTCGGGAAAAATCTAAGAAATGTAAAGATAAAAATTATCAATAAAATCTATTTCAAAAGAAAATAACATGCTAAAATTGTTGTATACTTATAAGAAAAAAACAGATTATATATGGCACACATTTGTGACTGCATTTGTAATTTTCTTCTATTCTTTTTTGTATATGGAAATGTTTGTCTTGTTTAGTGCTTATCAAGCTTTAAATTTAAAAATTCAATTAACAAATTACACCACTATTATGCATATCTGTTATTCTCTTGTCTTTTTTCATTAGGAAAATGTTTACCCAGGAATCAGCTTCACTCAACTTTATTCTAATTAATTTTTAGACTCTATAACAATTAGTTAAACATACTCACTAATATCCTTTTAACAATCTCTAGAAGCACCTGGCAATTTAAGATACATTTTTTCAATGGTTCAAGTGTTTTTTCTAGGATCTATGTGTTAAAATACATAGACTAAAGATTTAGCAGCCTAATTTTGTCTCACAATATATCTGCATATGTGTGTGTAAAAGCTAACCCTATAAAAATGTAGGAAATGAAACCACAAGCTTTATGGCAATGAAAGTTGAGAAATCCAAATTCACCATTGAAAAGACAAAGCATTCTGGGAAAACTTATGATAAATAGTGTCAGAGTGTGCTGTGAGATAGAAAATATTAAGGGCAACAAGTTCCCTACTAATTTAACTAGACTTTAAAGCCACGTAGGGGAAATTCTGAATAACTGGGTTAAGACAAAGTAACAACACTGATTTTAATGGGCACACACTAAAGGAATGATGTCCCTGAAATTCAGAGCAGAAAAAAAATGGTTTTACCCAAGTGAAAAGAAAACCCCTACAAAAGACATTCCCAAAATTTCACTAATGATTTTCTTTAGCTGTAATAATAGTGGTTACATGTACAACAAAATGCTTTATGGTTTATAAAATGCTTTGTGTATAGTATTTCATTTGTCTTCACTACAACTTGAGTTAGGCGTTGTAATATTCATCCAAATTTTACAGGTGAAAAAAATGAGGCTTAGAAAGACTAAATAAATTGTCTCTACTCTAGGGAAAAGCCAGAATTCACAAACTAATGTTCTTTTGACTCATACTCCATTGCTCTATAACACCAAAGTGGACTCACACTGGATATAATGACTTAAATCCTAAGTACCGACATTTGATTCATTATCAGATGAGAAACATAATTTCCAAAAAATGAACTATGCTGGTCTCTAGAGCTATGGAAGTAGTTAGAAATTGGTTCCTCTAAGTCCTCAGGACTTTAATTTAGAATTACTAAAAATGCTAAATTTTCCAAGTACTAATAACAAATAGAAAAAGTTCCTTCACAAAAAATAATAATTGCAGCACTTCTAACATTAATATTTAAGCAAACAGCACCATAGATCTAGACAAATAGATACAGATATAAAAATCTGGTTAAGCCTTATTGCTACTAAATGTAGTTGTTTAGTGTTACAGCTATAATCTAAACTCAAATACAAGCAAATAGTCTATATGATATATGTGTAAATTATGCCCTAACAAGACAGACAGAGTTCATTGACTGGAGGTGAGAGGTTCTCCATAACGGTCTCTAAAGCCATATGCAACATCTCCCCTGGGAACATCAGAATTTTGACTCATGTCTCTTGATGGACTCTCACCTTCCTAGTAAGTCCTTGGGCCAATAAAATATCACTGAGGGGCAAATGCTGGTTTAGTTTGGTTGGTTTTGCCTGGTCACTCTTCCCAAATGTACTTAAAGGAAATGTTTACTCCTTCATGCAGTATATTGGGATCAAACTTTTAGCACCTTTCTCCAAGTATGGTAGTTCCACTGCTATAAATAAGGAAAATGACTGTTTAGAAATATTAGAAAATCTGTTCCGTTTCCCTTCTGTTTGTTGACCTTCTAGTTTTATCTATAAATATTCTAGGGCTAATCAAATTTGCCTACATCTCCCACTAAATTTTTGGGAAATTTGTTCCTCTATTCATCTTAGCCCAGTTTTTTTAGGCAAATACCAATCAATCACATCTTTATTAAACATCTATATTTTCCAAGCACAATGCTAAGGACTAGGGATACAAAATCAAAACCGAAATGATTCCTGCCCTCACGGAGTTTACATAATCTTGAAGGAAACAACACATATACACCTAAGTATATAAAAGATTCATAAAACAAGGTGGAAACAGTGAAAGGATCCACCATGATTTTATCACTACAGAAAATTCAGGAATGAGAAACAACCTCTACCAAAGCAAGTTGGTACATTCTCCACAACTTTAGTTTTATAATACATCAAACTCAAATAGAAACAGGAGGCACAAAAGCATCCCTGTGGGCTTCATATTGACTTAGAAAAGTGAACATTAACTCTATCTATGTTCTACCATATTTTTATTTATTTTTAAAAATATTTCCCAATTATATTTTAATCTGGTTCAGATGCTACAAGGAGGCCTGCATGTTTGACACATCTGTATACTCTAACCTAGCATATCCTTGAGTCTCCTAGAATATCTAGAAAATCCTCTGTACTATACTCTAAAATTAAAAAGATTTATTCTATAAAATTTATATTCAGTCAAAAGGCTGTACTTAAGGATCTAGAAGGCCACATGTGGACTCAAGGTCACAGGTTCCCCACCCCTGCTCTAGATCCTCTATGATGTTCTACAGATGACTTCATGGTGCCTTTGGCTATCATATCTCTCTACTTGACAAGGATACCAAATGTTTGGTGAGATGATTTCTGAGTTCTATTTTGGTGATTGCTTTTCATTGGTAACCTTAAGTAAGAAATAAAAATAATTCATGTCAGTCAACCAACATTTGTTAAACACCTAGTATGTGCCAGGCCACTGTACTAAACACTAAGGAAACAAAGAAAGGTTTTTAAAAATAGTCCCTGTTCTCAAGGAGCTCACCATTTACTGGGGAAGATAACCTGCAAACAACTGCATATAAACAAGCTATACCCAGGACAAACTGAGATTAATCTCAGAAGCAAATCACTAAAATTAAGAAGGAATGAAAAAGTATTCTTGCAGAAGATAGAAATTTAGTTGAGACTTGAAGGGAGCTGGGGAAATTAGGAAGTAGAGATGAGAAGGGAGAGCATTCTAGCTGTGGGGGACAGGCTCAGTCAGGAGATGGAGTGTTGCGTATGAGGAACAGCAAGGAGGGTAGTATCACTGGATCACAGAGTATGTGGTTGGGAATGAGATATAAGAGGACTGGAAATGTAGCAAAGGGATAGGCAATGAAGGCAACATCTTTACTTTTCTTTACTTCTAATTTTTCCTCCATAAATATACTCAACAGATTAAATGTCCTGTAGATGCATGTAGTCTTCTCTCCTTTCTTCTCATGTGCTGTTAATTTTTACTTTTGTTAGAACTAGCTGACAGCCTGAATGACCCAGGCAAACGACTCTGATATGATCACCATATCAGTAACCAATGATTTACTAAGATAGTTTCATTTTTATGATGTTCAGCAATTTAGTCTCCAGCATTTTTCTAGTCTGCTCTCAAATAAATTATACATGATATAGACACAAGATCATCTATTTAAGCATAAGACTTCTGAGTGTACTACAAAATCTTGGCCTTATCAATTTCTTAATCTTGAAATACATTTTCTAATATTTTCAACTATCCACAGGAATGCCCACCCACAAGCATCCTCATAATCATCCATAAGTCTCCACTTCAATGATCAAAACACAAGAATATCTTTACCAAACCATTACCTCATATTGTTCCACTTCTCTCTATGTTCTTCATATCCTGAACCTATTTTTTGTTCTCACTGGGACATCCAGTACCTCCTTCCCTCCCTTGGGAGAAGACTCTCAAGCTATCACCCATGCTCTGATATTACTTTCCTCCTTTTCCCATGTTGACCCTACAGTAACCAGTACAACTCTCCAATGTCTTCTGTTCTTAAATCCCTTATACTCCAGACTACTGATATTTATGCCTTGTGAAACTCCAACCCCGGTTTGCTTTCATCACCCACCTTCTCCATTCCTCCCACATATTGCTGAATGGAACTGAAGAAAATCACCCAACTGGGTTTACTGGGTCCACTACAAATTTATGGCATTTCATCTCTATCAAACCCTCACAAGCATTGTCAGTCTTTTTACTTACTGCAAAGTGATTCTCTATGCCACTCTCCACAGAGGCTATCCTTGACCCTTCTCTTCTCAAGCCTCTCAAAACATCCATTCCCCAACCATCTCACTGAGGACTTTGATTCAACTTTACCAGGAAAATAGAGACAATTTTGCGTAGGCTCCTTCTTCTCCCCTTTACCACATATTGAATTCCCTAACATCCTTCATGTCAGTCTCTAAAGAGCTAACCCTCTCATAAAAGTCAGCCTCTTTACTACATATACTCTTGTTCCTGTGCCTTCCTGTATACTCCGGCAGATTGTCCCCACAATCATTATGCTTGTTCTCTCTCTCTCTCTCTCTTACTCTCTCTCTCTCTCTCTCTCTCTCTCTCTCTCTCCCCACTTATTTAGGGACATTTCTCTCCAGAAGGAATGTAAGACCCCTGAGAGGAGAGACTGCTTCATTTTTGTCTTTCTTTCTCCAGCACCTACCACAGTACCTGAAAAATAGTAGGAACTTAATACCTACTAATTTTGACTAAAGAGAATATTAATGCAAAAGCATAGGATACAAATTGAGAACTACAGGCAACTCAGAAGATTGGGTTTCATTTTGTTTTGGTTTTTTTTTTTTTTTTGATCCAACTATCTCATCTTATAGATGAGGAAACTGAGTTAATGACTTGTCCAAGTTCAGAAAAGGAGTGACACAGTTAAGAGTCAGAACCAGAACCCTGTATTCTACCTTTGGACAAAACATTCTTTCCGCTGTACCACATTGCCCTGATCATATTTTTTTTTTTGCCATCCTACTCTTTTCCCAATTTTTCATCATTGCACTGAGTATCAGAGAATATGTGGATTTGGTTTGGAGTATACTTTCAAGTCCTGCAAAGATGTTTTCTTCTTCCTCAAACTCTTCAACCAATGTTGGAACATAAACAGCAATCATCTTCATGGTAACTTTTTGACTTGTGATTTTCATGAGCATTACAAAAATAGATGACTAAATAACTCATGAAATGCTGTTTATTATTCTTTGGGCAGATGAAGAAGCCAACCCTATTAACTTTTATGTCCCTCTCTGAAGATGGCCTACAAGATAGTCTTCCATATAATTGCAATATATTTATGCCTTCTGGTTTCATTTATAGCAAGTCTGTCATTATTTACCATCCTCTAGTAGTATATCAACTTACTGGTGATTGAATGAAGATTTCATATTTAGTGTACCAACAGTTAAATAAATGCATATTGAAGCTAGGATCAGCATGATTCTTTCCATCCTGAACACCATTTTTCTGTGCCTAAGGAAAATCTAAACGCATAGCCCAAATGTACACAAATCAGAAACACAATTCACTTGATGCCAATTCCTTAAGTGTTCACATGGTGCCTGAGACTTAATCAGTCTTACAAAGCATGCTTTGCAACTTCAAAACTTTTAATTGCTGTAATTATTAAAACAACTCAAAATACTAATTAACTTATGATTATTCAAAATAATGTACTTTGAAGATTCCAATAGCTTTAATGATTAACTGGCAATTTCATGAAGAAAAAATGATATTCATTTTTAAAATAAACAATTCTCAATTTCTTCAAATCTGTCCTCCAAATCCCTCACTGAAACTGTCCTCTAAAAGTTCACTGAAGATCTCCTAATTGCTAAAATCCATGATTTCTTTCAGTCTTGACTTGTCTAAAAAAATTCACCTCATGGAACTTCTTCTTCTGGGTCTCTTTTCTCTTTTGGCTTTCTCAAAATACCTCACTATTGCTATTTTTCTCCAGCTCTCTAAACACTCCCTTCTGTGAAGAGGAGCTAAGTAGTCTTTCTGAGAATGCTGATGCTATGGGAGCAAATGGAATTGTCAAAGCATAGAGATTTCAGATAGGATAACTTCTTGCCTTCACTTTTTCCTCCCTATAATCCAGGACGTTTTAACCTTTGTGTGTGTATCATAGATCCATTTAGCAGTCTGGTAAATCCCATTAGCCATTTCTTAGAATAATTTTTAAATGTATAAACTAAAATGTATAGCATTACAAAAATTATATTGAAATATAGTTATCAAAGTGTTTTTTTTTTAATTCTCAGACCCCAGCTTAATAACACCTACTCTACAATTTGGAACTATGCCCAAAGGACTATGAAACTGCATCCCCTGCCACTGCTAGATCTCTATACCAAAGAGATTTTTTTAAAAGCTGGGAGAGGGCCTATTTGTACAAAAATATTTATAGCAGCTCTTTTTGTGGTGGCTAAGAATGGGAAATTGAGGGGGTGTCCATCAATTGGAGAATAACCATTGAACAAGTTGTGGTATGTGACTATGATGGAATACTATTATGGCGAAAGAAATGACAAGCAGGATGATTTCAGAAAAACTTGGAAAGAGTAACATGAACTAATGCAAAGTGATCAGAACCAGGAGAACAGTGTGCATAGTACACAGCAATACCATATGAAGACTTAGCTATTCTCAGCAATACAATGATCCTAGACAATCCCAAAGGACTCATGATGAAGCCTCCTATGTGCCTCCAGAGAAAGAACTGATATTGTCTCAGCAGATTGAAGCACACTATTTTTCACTTTCTTTAATTCTTTTTTTATATTTGAGTCTTCTTGCACAAAACAACTAACATGGAAATGTTTTACATGAATGCACATGTATAATCTGTATCAGATTGTTTACCATCTCAGGGAGAGGGGAAGGGAGGCAGAGATAAAATCTGGAACTCAAAAGTTTTTTTAAATGTTTAAAAATTGTATTAACAGGGGTGGCTAGCTGGCACAGTGAACAGAACACTGGCCCTGGAGTCAGGAGGACCTAAGTTCAAATCCAACCTTAGACACTTAACATTTACTAGCCGTGTGACCTTGGCAAGTTATGTAACTCCTATTCCCCTGCCTTCCACCCTCCAAAAAGCAAAAAAAATTGTATTAACATGTAATTGTAGAAAAAATATTACTTGAAAAAATAACTACTGCTCTAATTCATTCTGCACACCACTATAAAAGTAATCTCCTTTCTACATATATAAAAATATTAGTAATAACAAAAGTTTTAATCTGGATCACCTGACTTGGGCTCTATCCCTGGACACCCATCATTCAGAGGAGCATACTTCCTCCACCTGCAATGTTTCTCTCACACGTTACAGTCCTTCACTAGTCCCATGTAAAAGCACCCTGCATGACCATCTATGCTCTGTCAACTATTTCTAGTCTCCCATTCCCTGATGATCCAGACACATGGTGACCAACACAGCCCCAGTGAGCATAAAGGCCAACTTCCCACTTTTTCTAAAGTCTTTCCTCAATGCTAGTAAAATCCAACATAGTTCTACTTTACTGTCCCTTTTCCCACCAACTTGGAGGCATCCCCAACAGTAACATGTGAGTTCACTGAGAAAATGCATGTCAACTTTGAGATACCTTGATTGCTACTTTCTACCTACGTTGTAACTAATCTATAATATCTAGCTTGGTAGATATCTATAGATCTATATATCTATATCCATAGATAAAGATGAAGATCTTATTCTATATATGTGTAGTTTTCTCCATATTTCTCCCTTCTTTAATTTGAAACCATTTTATTAGATTTATAAAATTCAAAGCACATATATTTTTACCATCATTTATTGGGTAATCTTCATCCCTGGTCAGGAGCCTGCCATCCCTACATTTTAAGCCACGGTTCTGAAATTAGAGTTATATTCTCAGACACATTCTTCTTAACCAGATATTCTCTTTCCACATCTGTTTTTCTTTTCTAAAGCCATTACATTTGATGGGCAGCAGTAGTGAAAATACTATTTCTTCCTCTGCGGTTTTCATTTTCTTGACCAAGATTTCTAATCTTTCCTAGTGTTTTAGGTGACTTCCTCCTGCGACACTGCAGCATCTCCTAAGAAGTTGCAGTGAAAGTGCATAATGAGTGTGGCCTAAGAAATCAGGCAAGGGATGCAAGGATGGAGGATAATATTTTCTTGAACTGGTTACCTAAATGATAAAGACTGTGAAGGAAGAAAAGTAGGGCCAGAATGAGGTGACAGGATGGAAGAACTGGGATAAATTAAGGAATGCAAGATCAAGGCAAAGACGAGTAGAAGAAAAGGCAAAGAGTATTAAGATAGTGAGAGAGATAGAAAGACAAGTGATTGTGATCAGAGAGCAATGAGATGTTTAACTTGTGATCACTCCTGTGTAAATAAGGATCATAAGAGTTAAGGAAATTGGTGAATAGAAAGCCAAGATATTCAAAGAGGCATTAACATAAATGAGGTAGTCACTAGGGATGATGGCAAAGCTTAGGGTAGTTAAAGAAGACGACTGTGAATTAGGTGCTAGATCACTGAGGAAAGAGCGCAATACTTTCAATAATGATAATATACTAATTTATTATAAAATCAGAACATATGAAGTTTCTTTGCTCATTCTATATATTCCTTCTTAATGCAGGATTGATCCAACATAATCCTGGCCCTCATACTTGTTCTCTAAAGTATGTTCTTTTTTGTTTTCTATATTTTATTTCCTCCAAATTTATTATATTTTCTGACTGAAGTGGTCTATATTGTGCATTTTCAGCATAATTTGAACTCCAAGTGAGGTCTGATGAATAAGACAGATGAATTAATGCTCCCCAATTCTGATAATATGTTTGGCTAAAAGAAAAGCTAATCAAGATAAAACTGCATAATACTTTAGCTGTAACTAAAAGCATGAATCCATTTTATACACTTTTATATAAATGCATAAAAAGTCAATAGCATCTCAATAGTAGCTCTGATACTTTTCTAAAATAAAAAGTACAGCACTTCAACTTGAACTATAGATTCTTACTCAAGGAAACAAGCACTATAAGTTATTTTCATTCTTCAAAGTCAATTATATAGTTTCAATTTACTTTGCATCACCAAATCAGGGCACTCTGGCTTCATACTCTCACTTTGGTTTGAGTTATTTAAAAATCTCAGTTCTCAGTTAAAATATATAATAGCATTCTTTTTCTTAAAAGTCATTTGTTTTGGTTTCTTTAGCATGACACATTATAGCTAAGATACAGCTCAAAAGTACCCCCTTTAGAGAGTCTTTTGAAACTCATAAAAATATTCACTTAAGGTTTTCAGAATTTGAAATACTTGGAAATTTCAAAGAATCCATAATATCAATGATGTGGGCATCTCCAACATTGTTGCAGATCACAGCTCATCCTTCCTTCTTGCATGTAACTCCTATACTTGTCTTCCCACAAATCCTCTTTGAAGTATCACCTCAGAGTGTTGGGAGCCTTCCTATATGTCTCATAGCATTCCATAGACACCAGTACAGAACTTGGAATGCTTATCTGTAATACTCTGAACTAAATAAATTACTTACCATCTTGTTTTCCAGATAAATTATAATATCTTTTATGTCACTTTTTGCACACAAGTCATTGTAGGTAATCTTGCAAACTGTTTACCACACCGTCTTTCAGATAGAATGCAATTTTTATTCCTCAAAAATTGCAATAACCCATGACTTGCAGCCATATAGCATTCTCAGTATGATAGTGGCTTTATAAATATCACTTTTCATTTTGAGGGAAGCTTGGGATCATTAAAAGAAATATTCTGTTTCCTAACTGTATTTCAGCTGTGTTCCCTATCCGATTTTTTCCTGGACCCAGCTCTTGTTTCTTTGCAATGTCTATACAATTTATGTGTACTGAAAGGGCAGGTAAATGAGCTGCCAATTCCCCTTATAACAAAAAATTTTAAGAAAATCAACACATTTCCCATGCCTGACAACATGTGCCTTATTCTATATCTATAGTTCCTTCCACTATACTGAGAGAAGATATATCAGTTACCATTGCCCTGGAGTCAAAATTGGTTCATCGATCAATTACATAGATCAGAGTTCTGAATGTTTTCAATGTTGTTTTCTCTACATAAATTTGGGCTTTGTGTAAAATGTTCCTTCATATGATTTACCCTGTCATCAGTTGCTATAAGTGGTCCCATATTTCTCTGAATTCTTCATACTCATTTTTTCTTAGAAAACAAAAAATTCCATTTCTTTAATATAACGTTTTTCCTTAGCTATTCCTGAATTAATGAACAACAACTTTGTTTCCAGTTGTTTTCTACCTCAAAAATTGCAATTGTAGATTTTTTTAACACATGGGACTTTTTTCTTGGTCTCTGACATCTTTGGGAGATATGTTCAACTGTTTGAATACAGTCTAAAGAGTTTGGGTTCATGACTTTTCTAATACAGCTCTGAATTATCTTCCATAAGGGACAGATCACTTCACATAATGATAGTGAGAATTTACATAGTGCCATTAGGTTTACAAGGTTTATAAATATTATCTCATTTGTTCATTACAACAACTCTGGGAGGTAGGTGCTATTATCATCCCCATGTTACAGATGAAGAAACTGGGGTAGACAGAAGCTGAATGACTTGCCCAGGGTTATACACCAAGCAAGTCTATGAAACCAGATTTTAATTCTCTAGTAACAGTGCATTAATGTGCTTGCCTTCCCATAGCACAGTCAACATTTGTCATCTTTGTCTTTTATCATCCTTGCCAATTTGATTAGCTTGAGATGAAGCCTTAGGGGTGTTTTTTGTTAACTTCTAGTAAAGATGACTACCTGAATGAAGAAAGACCTTCCATTTTTCTCATACTAACTCCAACAAATACTTGAAATTTGCAGCAGACCAAATAACAATCAAGAAATTCAATGAGAATTTATGATAAATTATTTCCTTTCCCCGGAAGTGTACAAAAACTTAGAACTTCATACGTAATAGGAAAAAGGATGAAGAGGAAGGCAGAACAATCACAGATGCACCAATAGTCTTTCTGCTTCTCAGCACAGAGCCCCAGGGTTGTCAGAAAGCCCCAAGGCAGGAATGCTAAAAACCCCATGGAGGCCCAATGACTAACTCAACATGACAGAATTCAGACTAAGATAGTCTAATGACTCCTAGGTTCCTGGCAATTTGTCCAGAGATAACACAGAGGGCTCTGAATTTCAGAAATCCAGAAGGGGAATTTTTGTGACATGGAACTAACTCTGTGAGGTAGACATCAGTACAGGGACCCTTGTGAACCATGATGAGCCAAAATAGGATCAACCCACTTCATTCAAAAGTGCAAGAGGGGTTGGAAACTGGTCCTGGCACAAAGACCCAATTCAGCCACAAAGGTTAGAAATATAAGCAAAACAAAGAAGGCCTATGATCAGAATTTAAAAATTAATGCAGTTCTGGAGATCTATAAAAAGAGATAAGATAACTGTAAAAACTACAAAGGAAAAAAAATGTTTTGCTTTGTTGTATTTTATTCACAAGGACTACATGAGTATCTAGAAGAGGTAAAACAAGAGATTAAAAAACAAATAAAAGTTCTTGAAGAAGAAAATTGGAGTAAGAATAAGAAACTTAGAAAAGAAAATGTTAAATCGTGGCCAAACAACAAAGCTTCCAAAAAGTAAAATAGAGCAAAAAGAAGTCAATGGCTCCATGACATAGCCAGAAATATTACAACAAAAAAGGAAGAGGAGAAGGACAAAGAGGAGGAAGAGAAGAGGAAGATAAGGATGAAGGATGACAACAACAACAAAAATGATTAATGTAGCTGATATTCTTTTCAAAACTCTCCTGGAAAATACATAAAGGAGAGGCCATTTAAGAATCACTGAACTCCTGAAAACCATATTGTGAGGGATAATTTATAGTGAAGTTTCCCCATTCTGAAAAATCTAGAATTGCTTCAGTATTCACTAGGCCTAAGGTCAAGTCACCTGACCTTCAAGCATTAGAGCAATGGAGACCCTCCCCCAGAGCCAACACAGCAGAAGATAAGCCAAATAAGGTTAAGACTGTTTTTATTGGACACCCACATGTTTCCGGGTCCTTTGTCTCAGAGAGATCCCTGCACTTAGGTTGTGGCACAGCCC
>CM053589.1:131705793-131725403 GCA_028646515.1 Pseudochirops corinnae | reverse complement strand
GAAAGAATAAAGACCTTTTCTGACCTTAGATTCAGACTCCAAACTCTTTCATCTCACACAATATCAAAAAATATGGACATAACTTTTAAAGAAGTAATAAATGATAACACCCCAAAAGATAAAAAGAATTCATCAATTACCAATTTAAAGAAGCATCAAAAAAAAAGTTACAGGATTATCATGAGCAAAATTTTTCAATTATCCAGAAAGAAGTAATTTAAGTACCGAAGAACCATGGTCAGGATCAAACAAGACCTGGCATTTTCTATTATAAATTAGAGGAGATCTTAAAACAAAATATTTCAAAAAGCAAAATATATAGACTTAAAACCAGGAATAACCAACCCTGCAAAATCAAGTATAATCCTATAGTGAAAAAAATTGAACTTTTAATGGAAAGAGAACTTTTAAACATTCCCAATGAAAAGATTAGTAGGAATTGTGAAATGTAAATCCAAAAGTCAAGAGAAATTTAGAAAGGTAGATTTACTTAAGCAAATGGAAGAGGTTATTTGATGATGTAGTAGAAATATTCCAATAGGGAGAGATGAAACAAGTATTCCCTTATAATCTTAATATATTCAAAGAGGATAGAGGGAATAAAATAAGAAAAAAACAAAGGACCTAGGGATGGACTTCTATTCTAAAGTTTTTAAGAAGGGAAAGGGAAGGAAAGATTTAAAATTAATATACTATTATTTAAAGGAGGAAGAAGGAGTTTGAATTTGCTATTTCTCATATTTGAGGTACTTGAAAAGAAGAGGCTACAAACATTGAAAAAGGGATCAGGGTAATGGGTACCAGATGACCCCCACTCTTATCTGAAACAGAGAAAGAAGGGTTGAACACACAGTCTTGTATAGAGATACATAAAACTCAATAGGAAACAAGCAGCAATAGAGAGGGGAGAGCTAAGAGGAAAGATGATATTAGGGAGGGAACAGACACCAATAAAATAAGCTTCCCAATCCTGCAGAAGAGATTATAAGGGAGAAAAAAACAACAAAGACCTAGAATCTAAGGGGACATCCATCAATTGAAGAGTGACTAATTTATTTTTACATTTGAATGAACTATATTGTAAAAACATAACAAAGGAGATTTCAGAAATCCTGTGCTGAGTGAACTGATATAGAGTAAAATGAACAGAACCAAGAGAATAATTTATAAAAGGACAACAATGGAAACCTTGTGAGTTTAAGGAGCAAAGGAGTAATATGCTCAGAACTGGACTTAAAGAAAATCACTTTTATAGCTACAAGAAGGATGAACTGGTGAAGGAAGAGAATTGAGGCAGGGAAACCAAATAAGTATTTTAATAGTCAAGGAGAGAGATAATAAGTGCATGAACCAGGATGGTGACTCTGTGAGTACAGAGAGAGACATATACAAGAGATGTTATAATATTATAATTTAAAAAGATAGATTGGACATGGGAGGTGAGAGAGAAGGAAGAATTAAGAATAAATCCTGGGAAATTAAGGATGCTACTGCCCTTCACAAAAAGAAGAAAGTTTCAAACAAGGGTGGGCAGTATTAAGAAAAGTAATGAATTTTGTTTTTTACATATCAAGTTTAAGAAGCCCACAGAATATCTTACTTGAAATTTCCAACAGGCCATTCCCCAAAAGATAAACTGCTAAAGTATACAACAGGCAGATCTCAAAAGAAGTAAGCCAAGCTATCAATGACCATATGAAAAAATACTCAAAATAAGTAATTAGAAGAGAAATGCAAATTATATCAAATCTGAGGTCTTACTTCATTCCCATAACATTGACAAAGATGACCAAAAAAATGAAAGATAACAACTGTGGGCTATGGAAGGACAGGTACACTAATGAATGACCAGTTGATCTGTCAATTGATCTAATTGTGGTGGAAAGTGCTAAATTGCAAATACTTTTGCACCCACCAATAGCACATACTACACATATGTGCAAAAATATTTATAGCAGTAGTTTTGGTTGGAGTAAAGAACTAAGAACAAAATGGGTGGGTATCAGTTGGGGAATGCCTTTAAAACCTAGGGAATATTAATGTAATAGAATATTATATGAACTGATGCAGATTGAAGTGAACAGAATCAGTAGAACAATTTATAACATAAATACACCAATTTATAAAATAAGTAAAGGGAAACAACTGTCAAAGACTTGATCAATCATAACATCAGAAAACATGATAAAGTAAAATTCTTATCAGAGTTGATGGATTTGGAATTCAGAATGAGACATACATATTCAGACAAAAATAATGTGCAGACTTGTTTGGTTTAATTATATTTCTTTTTTAGACTTTTTTGAGGGAGAGAGAGCTATAAGGGAGTTGAATGGCAATAATATCAGAAAAAGAAAAAGAAAAATTATCAATGAAACATCCAAAGACCAAAAGGAAGTTCAGAGAAGAACAAAGAGAAGCAGAATAGTGGAACTATTATGTTTTTTAAATGTTGCAATGTCATAGACATCAACAATATCATATACAATTTTTTTGCTCTTCTTTGTAGAAAGAATTATTCATGTTTGTTGATTTTTTCAAGTTCATAATGATACAAAGAAATTTTTTAAATAAATGTTCAACAAGCAGTTGAGCAGCTGATGATTTAGAACTGAAGCTCATAAAAAAGTAACTAGGGATAGATATGTAGATCAGGCTTGACTTGGGAAAAAATAATAGTTTACATTAGTTTACAGGGGAAGAAAGTTAGAAGTAACAATTAAGATTTCGGGTACTCAATGAAATGTAAGCTCCTTGAGGGCAGAGATTATATTTCATCTTTGTATCACTAGGGTTATAAATCCTGTAAATAGTTCTTTGCACATATGAGGAACTAAATTAAACACTTGTTAGATTGGGATTGGATTGGACTGGATGGAATTACTAGTATTCTGAGTAATCTGAGGAATGATATTTTCTAATTTTTTGTTATCCTTTCTACAGTTCCTGACATAGTAAACTACATGAAGCAGATACTAAAAAAAGGCATTGTTCAATAACTGGAACACTGGTATTGTTCATTTAGTTCATTCAAGTTATGTTCCAATGATTTGATTCTAAGAATTTTGGAAGAAAAAAACACAAGAGGGACTGAGAAACTCCTATTTACATCCCTAGATTAATATTATTTTCTCTAAAAAGCTATAATTTAAAGTAACTTTTTTATTTCTAAGATATGAGTCAGAACTCTTTTAATTCTTGGACAATTTTCTGCCATAATTACGGGAAATTGCACTTCAAGGTTTTGGTAATGACTTACACTATACAGGAATAAGAGCAACACAGGTCCCTGAACTATGTGTGGCAACATTAATGGATATTTAACTTTTGTTTGAGCAGTTCAATTTAGTCTCAAGTGCTTCTTTTAATAAATCTACATTTGGCATTAAATTCACTTCAATTGTGTCTAGAGTTCAGGAATAAAGGGAAAGTACTTAGCTATGAAAAATATTTAGGAAAGAAAATAATAATATTGATAATTCATTCTATAATGGAATTTCTCTATATGAAAACCAAAACAAATAAATTAAAATATCCTGAACCATTCAGAAGGGATGTTACCAACTTCTCACAACAGTTTTTCCTTCATAAAATTTTTATTTTGAAAAAAGGAACTATTGTCTTTTTCAGAAAGACTGGCTTTCTGAAATATAGGCATAAGTCTGAAGGTAAAGATATATGAATTTATATTATCTGTAAGGGATTTAACTTGCAGAAATGACAGCTCAATAATCATGGTCATAATGATTTAAAGTGACTGGCCAAACCCCTGAGAATTCTGAAATTTTATTATCATTTGAACTACCTAAATTTCATGAAAACTGCATATACATGCATACAGTCATACATGCATATACATTAATTAAAAGTCAAAGAGTAAAGTCCAAACCTGATATAAAGCAAGAGAGTGTCCATATCTCTGAAGAGGTCCCCTTGATATAGGTGCCACGTTCCATATGCTGCTTTCTAAATTATAACTAAAGGATACATAAAAAACATGAACTAGCATATCTTTTAATTCAACTTTTTTAAATATTTGATTGTTTTTATTTTTACTTGTATCCCAAAATATATTAAATTTAATAACAAAAGAGTAACTTCAACTTTTATCCTATAAATTTGTATAGGAAACAAAGTAAAAATGGAATTGTCCTAAGCACATAACATTCATTATCTTAATTTAAGGAATTCCTTGCTCTGCTCATATACTTGACTGTTAGAGTACCATTTACTCTCAACCCAACCATTGGCAAATCTTAAATCATCAAGGAAAATCAAGAGCTCCCTGGTTTATATCCAGATACCATACTGCCTCACCTTTAGATGAGGATGATATAGTAGGAAGAACTTAAATTTCAAATCAGAAGACCAGTGTTCACTCCCTGCTCTGCCATTTACTACCTGTGTGACCTTGGACAAATTATTTCACTTCTATAAGTCTCAGTTTCACCATTTGTAAAATGAAAGTACTGGGCTAGATGATCTTTAAGATCACTTTCAATTCTAATATCCTATGAAATGAGAAGTATCTGAGGACCGACCCCTGGAATAAGAATTTTATCTTGTCATTATTTTCAATTTAATCTTTATTTGGGGACAACTCAAAATAAATTTATATGTTTATTCTGTACTAACACATTGTACCCAAAGACCATTTTTAAAAATGTTTTAATAGATTATTGGTACAATGTACAAAAGTGGTACAATGTACAATTTTCAACTGACTAATTTTGACTTGGAATATTACCATTATACTTTTATCCATATTGACAAGTCTTGATTTCTTGTATTAACAGCTTTAATCTCAGAAATGAATATAAATCAAGTTGTAACTGCCACTACTTATCATTTCTAGAAGCTATTAAAATGACCTATAGCTGAACTACATTCAGAATAATGAAGAACATATTCTGTCCATGAATTCAGCAATAAAATTACTTCTAACATGATTCCTAAAAATGTTTTAAAAATACAAATCTGAACAAATACTATCCCACCATGAGAGCAAGATTCTAAAAACTAAAATTGAATCCATTTGCTTAAATAAGTAATGTAAAAGTTTAAGACAAAAATATTCAGTACTGATTTTTAAATATATTTAATTAACTCAAATAATGATATACAACTATCCCTGTCATTTTTCAAAAACTATGCTTATTTTCACAGGTTGTTCATTTTATTTCATTATGTCTCAATTTCTGCCTCCAGACTCATGTTTTCTCATGTCTTCAGATTCATTTTACAGTTTCTTTAACAACTTTCTTGAATTTATCCCACAAGCTTTTTCAGTATCTTCTTTTTATTTGACCCCCAGTATCATTTATTTAGATTTCTTGCTGATCACATATATCTTCCTCAAACTATATCCCTTCATCTCCCTAGAATCCCATTTCCTTTAATTTTATATAACACATTTTCAATCAGACCTTTGAATCAATACATTCCTTCTTCCCCATGGTAAAAGTTTTCATGTCCTTAATGTAACTGTTAATCTTACACCTCATTTTGCTGAATCCTCCCCTTTCTGATTCCTGATGTTAGAATCATAGACTATTAGAATTGGAAAGGGCCTTAGAATCCAACCCTTTAATTTTACAAAGTAAAAAACTGAGACCCAGAAAGGGTATATGGTTTACTCAATATTATACATTGTCGCAGAGCTGGATTGAAAAAACAGGTCTTCTGACTCCTAGTAAAGAAGTGGATTCCTGCCCCTCCACCCACCCACCCAACACACCATGCCAGATAGTACACAATCACTAGCTTTAAAAAAAAAAAAAACAGCAGCAGTAACAACAAAAACACACTTTGTCCACTAATATAAATTCCTACATTGACCATTAATGAAGGAAAAGTAGAAAATTTTTTCTAAGAAAAAATTCCATTTTCCCCTAGAAACTGCCATAGTTCATTGCAGAAAGGTACTTATTTTTAATTTAAAAAAACTTTTTAAAAGCACGTTTGTATAATCAAAAATTGTCACCTAAAGATGCAAACTTTGGATAATTTCAAAGTAATTTCATAATAAAAAAGTTATCTCAAAATTACTAATAATGAATGAAGTTATGACTTTTCTAACTTGAAACCAGCATCATCTAGGTGTTAAGTTAAAAATAAATCCTAATATCTTGAGAGTTTCAGGGTTTTTTTTTTAATCTCAAATTTCAGAGACTCAAATCTAAACACTGATATAATTTGGCAACTCTAATATAAACATGCCAAACAAGTAGAGATTCATGAAATATATAATATATGCATATATAGGTATATTCTCCTAATTAATCTTATGTCCCCCAAAAGACACTATGTCAAAATAACGAAGTATTCACTTTAAAAGTAAGTTAACATGAAAAATAAGATAATCATATTTATATAATAAGAAACAATTTCTAAAATGATTCAATACAAAATATGAGAAAGACAACTTACTTTAAGACCATTTGAAAAGAACTGTAGTTAAAAGTATATCCACCAATCACCCACATATATTTTCCATGTAAAACTGCCTTATGTGAAGCACGACCAACAGAAGGACTGAATGGTTTTACATTTGGAAGAATCCAGAAAGACTCCGTGGAAGGTACATTCAAAGAACAATCAGGGCCTATTTTTAAAAAGATATCATGCAATAAAGTTTTAAGTAGCAGAAATACAAATATGGATTAAAAGAGTTAAAATGATCAACAATCTTCACACTGATAAAATGCAATTTCTAACATTCACATGGACCACAATTTATTTTTTAAACTGACAAGATAATTATATAATAAACATTTATAAAATAAATTCCATCACAATCAAAGTTTAGAAGAAAATTGTTTGTATTACACGCAAATTCCTATTTACCTTGGTACATGCTATATTATACATATGACAGGGAAAGGTAATATTACTATTTAGTTCAGAATACATTCTCCCATGAAAGTCCTACTCCTTTGCCTCACTGAGTGAAGCAGAGGGAGATGACTTCAGATTTTCAAAGACTGTGCCAACATAGCACAAGCTAGGGTAGATCCTACACCATGAAAATCTTTCCAGCATAGTCCTTATAATAGACTATGTCTCTTGCCCAAGAACAAGTTTATTTAAGAGTGTAGAGGTTCAGCACCAATTATTTTGGCAACTGCAACCCTGATAACAACAACAAAAGAAAAATACAAAATGGCCATCAGTATTGTGCAGCCCTTTCAGTTCCTTCTGAGACAATAGTTAAAGAAGCAAAAAAATAGACAGAGGATGCTAAGAATAATTCAAGTTTTAATACAGTCTATAAATATTGACTCTTGTTGGTCTAAACATAAAATCCTAACCCAATAATAAGTAAATAACTAATGAATCTGCCTGAAGGATAGAAATCAAATCAATTTTGATATCATCATTATAAATAAACAAGAAAAACATAAGAAAGATGTGGCTAAATGAAAGTATCATTTCATATGTTCTCCTTAGAGAAGCAAACAAAGGAGATGGTGGAATTGGTTTCACTGTATATCTAAAGGTGACAAGAAACATTTCAAGGGATGCTTGATCATCTTACCTTTCAGTGATCATGGTTAGCATAAGCAAAAAAAAAAAACAAGACTATAATGAAGATGATTGTAGCTTATGCACTAACATCCATTGCAAAGGATGAGGAATTAGAGTTATATGCAGAATTCAATAAAAAGGTCCAAATTAAATCAACATGTATTTTAAAAGTTGGTGACTTCAATGTAAAAGTGATCATAAGGAAAGATGATGAAAAAAGTGTTGAAAGATATAATACAAGATAAAGAAATTATCTTCCCTTCTCTGATTCTACTTCTCTAAGTGAGTTCATCTACGTTCACAATATACCTCCATCACCTCTATAGACATGACTCCAAATATATTTCCATTATGAAATTCTTTCCCAAAGATCAAATCCAACCAGCACTTCCAATTTAATATATATCTCCCAAAACTTGCTCCTTTACTCACATCCCTATTTCTTTATGGTTATAACATTCTGGATTCAAAAATCTTAGAATAATCTTTAATCCCTTCATCATAATACCAAATCTATTGTTTTACAAAATCCCATTATTTCTACACCTCTGGTATTTCTTGCTTCCATACAACCTATACATTCTTTCTTCCAATAACCTGGTTCAAGTCATTACCTCTCATCAGGGTTAGAACAATAATCTTCTGCTGTCCTCATCTTCAGAATCTTCCCCTTCCAATCAATCCCATACACTTTAGTCATATTAATTTCCTTAATACAAAGCTCTGACCACATCATTACACTGTTAAGAATTTTCATAGGTTGGTCATTCTCTAGCATAAAATACAAATTATTTAGCCTAATATAAAAGGCCTTACAAACTTTGTCTCTACATTATCCTTCCAGACTTATCTTACATTTCTTTTATGTACTCTATGTTCCAGGCTAATCATCACCGTTCATAATCCTGTATTCTTTCACTTCAGTAGTTCTGCTCATATCATTTCCTATATGTAGAATATCTTCCCCCATCTGCATCTGTTTAAATCCTGCTAAACTTTGAAGGTTTGATCAAATGAAAAAAGTCAACTTAACCCATTTATTAAGCACATGTACAAAGACAAAAAAAAAAACCAGTCCTTCCTGTCAGGAGCTTATATTCTATGGTAAAGATTTCCTTGATCCTTTGACTAGAAATGAAATCTCAATCCCCTTAAGTCTTTATCTTTTTCTTTTGTAACTTTCTTATTCCCCTCATTACATTTAAGGTATTTTATTGGTTATTTGTATTCATGTCTTATCTTCCCTAAAAGATCAGTGATTTATTTGTGGTCAGAAAAGGTGTTTTACTCATCGAGTTGTTCTACTCAGCATCCATTTACAAGCACTAGTCTATTAAGCTTTCTGAACTGAATTATCCCATTCACTTCCTCTAGGATATTCATATTTGGGTAAAAACCAATGCCATGTTGTATCCCAAAGAGATCGTAAAATGGGAAAAGGACCAACATATACAAAAATATTTACAGTAACTCTTTTTGTAGTGACAAAGAATCAGAAATTGAGGGGATACCCATCAATTGGGGAATAGCTGAACAAGTTGTGGTATATTAATATAATGGAATACTACTATACTATAAAAAATGATGAGCAGGAAGACTTCAAAAAAACCTGGAGACTTATATGAACTGATGCTGAGTCAGGTGAGCAAAACCAGGAGAACACTGTACACAGTTTATAGCCACATTATGTGAAGACTAACTTTGATAGACTTAGCTCTTCTCAGCAATGCAAGGTTCTAAGAGAATTCCAAAAGGCTCATGATACAAAATTCTATCCACATCCAGAGAAAGAACTATGGGAGTCTGAATGCAGATCAAAGCATACTATTTGTTCTCTCTCTCTTTATCTTTTTTGTTTTTTTTTTTGTTTCTTCTTTCTCATGGTTCATCCCATTGGTTCTAATTCTTCTTTACAACATGACGAATGTGAAAATATGTCTAAAATGAATATATATGTAGAGCCTATATCAGATTGCACACCATCTTGGGGAGGGGAGAGGGAAAGGAGGTAGAGAAAATTTTAAACTCAAAAACTTGTGGAACTGGATGTTAAAAACTAAAAATAAAGAAATTTTTTTTAAAAAAAGAACCAATGCCATAAATAAACATTTGAAGATATATTTCCATAGGTAAAATTTTCAGTAGTAAGGGAGACATTTAGGGGCAAATGTGATTCACAAGTCATATCAAATATGTAACCATGGAACTACCTATATGCAAGGCTTTAATTTTGCGACTGATTATTAGAATAGGTTTTAAAAGAGTAATACTCAGGAATCAACAAGCTCTTATTTAGAATCTATTATATGGCAGGCAGCATTCCAGGCACTGAAAACATAAAGGTAAAAAGGAAACAATTGCTGCTTCAAGGAGCTTACATTCCATGTAAAGGGGAAGATGACATGCACACATACCAACACATAAAAAATATATGCAAAATACATATATTGTTAGGTTTTGGGAGAGGACATAGGAACAACAGGAAATTAAGAAAGGCCTTGCATAGCATTCAAAGAATGGATGAGTATAGGAGTGGAGAACCTATGGCCTTGAGGCCATATGTGACCCTCTAGGTCCTCAAGCAGGGCCTTTAGTTAAAGGGAATATTTTTGTTTTGTTTTGTTTTACTCTAGAAGGAAATGAGAAGTGGGAAGCCCTTAGTCAAAGGGTCACTCTTGATATTAAGGCCACAGGTACCCCACCCCTGGATAAGTAACTTCCAGCAAACTTTGAAGGATACCAGGAATCCTAAGTGCCAGAGGCGAAGAGACAATACGTTCTAGGCCTAATGTACAGAGCCAGGAAACAGAATTTTGTCTGTGAGGAACAATAAGAATACCATTTTGACCAGAATGCAGATTGTGCAAGGTAGCCTAATGTCTAAGGCGGGAAAGGAAGGTTTGAGGGAGAATGGAAAGAGATTTAAATAAATTATGTTTATTCCAATTTTAGTAAAGAAAATGTTATTTTCCTTCTTACTATTTCTGTACTGATTGTCAGCAATATATGCTTTATTTATCATGCTTTCCTGACTTTTAATTCTTTTTTTGCCACTGTTCTCAGCCTTCCCTCCCCACTTCTGTCCTGCCTAGACCATAGAAATTTTAACATTCCTAGGTACCACTGGATTCCATAACCATAAGAAATTTGCTTCCCTTTGTTTGAATATTGATAATCTGATAGAATCAGGCTGTTTCAGTAAGCCTTAATAATAGTTGTTCTATTTCAGTCTGAAAATATCCAAATTCAGGTCTCAAGTTATAGAACCTCATTTTGTCAATTCTAAAAGTCTGAAATTTGATAAAAAAAAATTAGTTTATTTTAATCAAGTAAGTGGATAGTTTTCTCTAACTTAATTCTGCTACTAATGCAAACTATTTTAAAAGGAGACTTGAGTTTGCTTATTCCTTCTGCAATGCCCAAATGTATGTATTGTAGTTCATGTCAAGTCAATAGATATTTATTAGTGCTCACTCTGTGCCAGGCACTCTGTGCCAGGCATTGTACTAAATGCTGAAGATACAAATAAAGCAAAAAGAAAAAACAGCATCAATAACAACAGCCCTTGATCTCCAGGACAAGAGGACACAGATTTTCCTGGCAACCCACGATGGCATATTGCACCTTAATTTGCATGTCAGGGCACTCTTTTTTTTAAAATCACTTCAAGACCACAAGCTACCACTTTCTAATCACTCATAAAAGGCTGCATAGATACAAACTAGATGATATCTAAAGTTTCTTCCAGTTAAAAAAAAAATCTATTATCCTATGATTCTGGCCTAGATAAAAATCTAACTAAAGTTGAAGGTTTTAGCTTCAACTAGTGGAAAAGTCTTCATTTTGTATAGTACTTATGTTTTTCAAAGCCAGGTTGAAAATGACGTTGAGTTTGTGAGATGGATTTGATGATCCAGACCATTAGAGTAAGAAGTCCTATTTTTCCATTCTTTATGAGTAAAGATATTGACCCAGAAATCACAAAACTATAAACATTCTACAACAAAGATCAAACACCTATGCCCATAAGAGACCAATTAATATTTTTTAAGGCTTACCGCAGCTCCTTGTTGATTTGGGGTTTAAAATTTCCATAGCAATAATGATTTGGTTGCTGTTTAGGCCCTTTTATTAACTACCATTTCAATTTCTGAGCCATCCTTAACTGGGACCTGGGCGGGGGGAGGTGGGGGGGGAAGAGGAGTGACGGGAGAAGTATTTTTGTTTTGTTTTTCTCCGGAAGGGGATAAGGAGTGGGAGGAAAGAATAGCCTTATTTCTTATTTCTTAACATTAGAAGAATGGTGTAGTGGATAGAGGGTAAAGGAAGAACTGGGTTCAAACCCTTTCATTTATACTAGCTATGTGATTCTAGGCAAACCATTTGACCTCTTAGACAACTCTCTAAGCTCATACTTGCAATGCAGTTGTAACTTTAAAAAGAGGATCTTCATAGGAAATGTCCTTTTAAAAAAAAAAGTGGTGAAGGAGGGAAAAATAAACCCACTTTCAAATAAATTTGCTATTCCCAGACCACAGAGTATTTGGGGGGGGGGGGAGGATTACAGGTTTTCATGGAAGAGAAAAGACATCCAATAATGCAGATGTGTGTATATGCCTTTGCCTAGCATGGTTTAATTCAAATTAAGCTTTTGATTTAATTTGAGACACAGGAGCATGAGGAGGAAAACACAGGAAAAGATAAGAAAAAATAGCCTGCTCAACTAGCACCCAGGGTGCACCAGGCTCCCTTCATGGCTCCCTGTGTAAATAATGACGATAGTCAATGAGGCAGCTGGGACAAAGATAAGAGCATGTATATCGGAGAGGTCTTGGCTTATGTATATCTTATGGGTTTCTCATTTCTAATCTCATAAGCAGGGAGGTACCTAATTAGATATGTTGAATAAGACATGAGAATTTCAATTATTAAGGGTTTTAGGTCTAGATTTCAGAAAAACTTGGAGGGAGATTCAGGCAAAGTGAAAGTATGTCGCTAGAAACAGAACAATCTATGGCAAGAAAGGATAGAAAAGTTTTCTGGACTGCCACACTTACCTATTTACAAATAAGTCAGACTTCTCCAGATTTAAAAAGCATTATGAATCTTAATCCTTAACAAAATAAAAAGCTAGAGTCTCTCTAAAGCGACATGTTAGCTATGATTAAAGTATCATGCTACGTATATATGAGATAAACATAATAAAACCATGAAAAAGAAATTTTAAGATTTTCGTTCTGATGAATTAAAAAAGCAAACTTAAACAAGTAGTTACCACGAGGATAGAAATTTCTTTATTCTGCTAGTCTGAAATGAGAGTTAATATTTTTTGCTTATCAGGGAACATTCATTATTGCCTGATGTTCTTAAGGAAAGGAAAATGCTACCTTGTGCTTTTCTTGAATACTTGAAATTTTATATAAAATATATAGGAGAAAAGGTTGGGAAATGGATATAGTATTTCATCAATATAGGAAACTATTAATTCAAGTTGGTACCTAATTCTAAAATGTAAATTATTAACTCTATAACATTTGTACATCAAATAGTTAAATTTTGACTAATAGAACTGTGTAAAGATTATATATTATCAATAAAGATTTGTAAAGAATCAGCTTTCCTAAGTTAAATAAACCATAAAATGTTTCTGTAACATAAATGTTAGTTATAAAATGGCATTTTGGTGGTCAATACTGCCATCCTATGGCAAATGCTGAATTCTATCCCCCAAGAGATTAAAACTAGTATTTTTAAATGTTTTAAAACTCCAAACAACTACAGCTTGGTAAACCAATATTTGAAATATTGAAATAAAACATTTCACCCAATATTTAGGTCCAATACTTCACATAAAGTAAAATGTTACTTGGGTGATGATCTCATATAATATTTCTTAATGTAAAACTCTAGAGATTATCTTGATGGTAATAATTAATTTTTAAAAATCATTATTTTCCAACCTCTTTACTAAGGTTTTAACTTATGTTTAGTCAACAAGAAAATCAGAGATTATATGCAAAAATAAATTGACATTTCACATCTTACATTTCTTCTTCTCCCTTCCCCCTTTTATTGTAGGAGGTACCAATGTGTCATTGGTACAGGCAATTTAGAGTAGGAAATTCCCTCTAAAATTTCAGAACCAAAATGACAACCCTTCTGCAATTTATAATCTTGCAAAGTTGACTGGTGCCCTGAGAGCCAAGTATGTGATGTAGTTGTATGTGAACACAAGTCTTACTAACTTCAAGACTAGCAGAGTTTGTCTTGCATCTTAGAATACTAAAATAAAACGGTACTTGAGGCCACAGTTACAATTTCTGAGAATCCACAAAAGGACAGGATTAAAATCTGAGCTAAAGTTGCATATTTTAGTTTCAAGTAGCAGAAAGATAGAATTAAATGCATGTGTGTGTGTGGAGAGAGAGACAATGAGAAAGAGAGATTCCTTCTCTCCTTAACTCCAATCCACATTAACACATGACTTTTAGACATCTGGAAATGGATGTCCCATAGGCATCTCAAACAAAATACGTCAAACAAACATATGTCAAACCTCCCTTTCTCTTCTGAACTTCTCTAGTGCTGTCAAGGATACCATTATCTTCCTGGTCACCCAGGATTGCAGTCTTAATGTCATACTCAACTCCTCACTGTCATTCACCTCACATATCCAACCTATTGCCAGATCTTTTCATTTCTTTCACTTCTCTATGTCCCCTTCTTTTTACTCGTGTTGCTATCATTCCAGTGCCTTTATCCCTGTGCTACAATAGCCTTCTAATCAGTCTCCCTTTCTCTTCCAAGAGCCTCTTCCCACTCAAATACATCCTCTGCTCAGCTACGTTCCCTAAGGTATAATTCTGAGTACATCATCCCTCTCCCACCTACTTAGTAAACTCCTGTGACCCCTTGCTAATTATTTTCCGTCATTTTTCAGTCATGTTTGACTCTTCATGACCCCATTTGGGGTTTTCTTGGCAAAGATACTATCTTTATCTTCTCCCGCTCACTTTACAGATGAGGAAACTGAAACAATCAGGGTTAAGTGATTTGTCCAGGGTCACACAAGCAGCAAGTGTCTTAGGTCAGATTCAAATTTAAGAAAATGAGTCTTCCTGACTCCAGGCCTGGCATTCTATCCACTGTACCACCTCTACTAACTATAGAATTAAAAAGTTATCTGCATTTCAAGCTCTTCATAACTTGAGACTTCTTACTCCAAGTCTGCATTAACTTTATTCTCCTCCAATAATACAGCTACACTGACCTACCTCCTGCCCTCCACACACCATCTCCTGTATCTGGGCCTTCGTATTGGCTAAATCTCATGCCTGGTATGCTCTTTCTCACTTCTGCCTTTTCATTTCCTTGGATTCCATCAAGACCAATCTGTAATCTCACTTCCTGCAAGGGGTCTTTCCAGATCATCAGGGGTTAGTACCTTTCCCTCTATTTACTCTGTATATAGTTTGCATGTACCTAGTTATTTATATATTGTCTCTCTCATTAGAACATGAATTACTAAAAGGTAGGGATTGGTTTTACCTTTCTTTGAATCCTCACCACTTATCACGGTGCTAAGTATATAGTAAGCTCCTAATATTTGTTAACTAATGCATGTAAAGCAATGCTCAGCAAATATTAAAATGTTATATAAATGTCAGTTGTTTTTACTATAATGACCAATTAAAGTCAAAAAAAAAAAAGAAAGTATTGGCCTACAAATTACAAAACTATAAACTTTTCCTGTCCAGCAAAATTTTAATGCCTAGAAAATTCATCAGTTGTAAACACCATTAAAAGAATAATTGACATGGCTTTGCAAAGAAGGAAATACTTCTAATAATTTTCTATAGCAATTTTATACCTACCAGATGAGGAAAATATAAATGTAAATGATCTTAAGTAAAGCACTTATTTCTGATTCTGCCTTGACTAATATAAATCACCATTATATTCTATTTTGAGCACACAAGTTTTAGTTGGCTCAACAAATGGATATATTTTAAGGGTATGCATATCAACAGTCAATGTAGTAAATTTAACTGAAATTTTTGTAAGACTTTAAGGTTCACAAAGCATTTACAGACATTATCCCACTTAAGCCTCACAAATAACAGTGTGAAATAAGTTCTACAGCTAACTGTTACCCTCATTTTATAGATGAAAAACTGAGGTTCCAAAAATTTAAGTGATTTGTTTATGATCATTGCCTCTCTAGGCACAAATTTCATCTTAGATTAATTATTGCTTAACATTTTCATCAATGACCAGGATAATGGATTTATTATGTTTATTAAATGTGTAAAACTTGAAGGGATATGACCATTAAGACCTTAGAAGATATAACTAAAATTCAAAATGATGGAAGTAAAACAGAGATCAGAAAAAAAGCCAAATAAAGTGAAATTCTTTCTTTTTAAGAAACAGACTACAGAGGAATTTCCCACTAGAAATTAGTTGATATATTTCGTATTTAATTTTCCTGTGTATATACCTTTCCACTCCCCATTTCTCCCCCTAATATAATGCAAGTTCCCTGAGGGCAGGGACTATTTCATTTTTACCTTTTGATCACTAGCACCTATCAGATGCTTCCTAAATGCCTGGTGAATGAATATGTTGCTCACAGGCCAGAAAAATTAATTAAGAATATATTAGGTAATAAGATATTAGATAATAAGTTTACATGAAGTTATAGTGCCATAGTTAAAACACAAGTGATTAATGGCACACATAAGCATAAATGAGACTGTAGGAATTATGAGATGATATTCTCTGAAAGGAGCCTAGCCAATCCTAGCTAGGTAATTAAATTTCATAAAAGCTTTCAAGTAAAGGACACAAAGTATGGTAGCCATTTATTCTTATAACTTTAATATAAAGCATTAAGGAAAAACATCTAGATAGTGTGCTGTTCTTAAAGCCCTGGAAAGTCCACCTCAGAAAACTATAAAAGCACATTCTCTGGAAACTTTACAGAAATAGAACAGTATTATCTCTATGGGAAAGTCTAAGTGTTCTCCTCTCTGAAAGAAGATAAGTGCCTGAAGCAGGGGATTCTTTTTTTGTGTCATAGACCTTTTTGGCAGTCTGTCAAAGCCAATGAATCCTTTCTCCAAATACTGTTTTTAAAATGAGAAAAAAAAAATCCTAAGATTATAAAGGATGAAATAATTATTAAAATATTTTTTAAACAAGTTCATGAACCCCAGGTTAAAAACTTGTTATGCATCATCTCTAACACATTATACTGAATCACCTAGGGAATCATATTGAACTTACAATTCATTTTCTCCTCCTCTTCCCTGATACAGACAATTCTTGTGAGAGGACATGAGAAGACCACTCTCTCCAACAGGAGATATGCGCTACCAGATGGAAATTACTGATCTCTTCAAGATACCATATTATTAATAATGATAACAGTAATAATAATAAACAGAGCACTTATAAGATTATGAAGTGTTTTACCTACATTATCTCATTTAGACGCTATATTATCTCATAACAGTATTATGAGACTAGTGCTACATCTCCACTTCATAGATGAATAAGGGAAAGGAATAAGCGTTTATATAGGACCTACTATGGTGCCAGGAACTGCACTAGGCACTTTAAGAATACTATTTCATTTGATCTTCACAAGAACCCTGTGAGGTAAGTACATTTATTAGTCCTATTTTACAACTGGGGAAACTGAGGCCTGTGGAGATTAAGTGACTTATCCAAGGTCACACAGCTAGTAAATATGTAAGGTGAGATTTTAATTCAGATCTCCCTGACTCTAGGCCCAGTAGTTTATCCATTGTGCCTATTCTATAATTGTATGGTAAATATCGAATTTATTACCAAAGAAGTCAAAACCAAAACATGATTAAATATTAACTCCTTAAAAATAAATAACTAAAGGTAAACGCATCTAATGAATATTATTATAACATCTAATTTTATTTAAAATAGAGGTCAAAAGTAAGACTAAAAGGTAATATGGTATAGAACAAAAGGTATAAGAATATCCTGACAAGTCACTTAGCCACTCTGAGTCTAATTTTTCTCATTTGCAAAATAAGGAGTCTAGACAAGTTCCCTTCTAGCTCTAAATCTATAACAATATGTCATGCCCTAGAATGGACGAAACAAATTCTATTAAATTTTTTAATCTCACCTATCTTATGTATGTCACTATTTAGCCGTATGTTTGACATTTTCATTTTGTAATTTATGTATTATATGTATAAATGAATAACATATAGCATACGTATAGTGCTTATATATGCATACAAATATAATAATAAAAGTTTTAATAAACTTTTTTAGTGATGTTTCATGTACCAAACTTTTAACTCTAATCCCTAGTAAACTTGGACAAGTCACTAAGAAGTTGTTGCTTTACTCATAAAACAAAGATAATTGTTTCACTCCCTACCTCCTTGATTTTTTTTCACAAGGAAGCACTTTGTAAGCCTAAAAAAAGTGCCAAACTTTATAAATGTGAAATATCTGTTTGCTTTTATGAAATATATTCCATGTGAGAATTAGAACAACATAGCTAATTCCCACGAATGACACATCCTAGCTAAACTCAGCCTTTGCCCTAGAAGGAAGAGGAACATACAGACAAAAATGGCTGGATAGAGTGACTGAAGAACTGATAAATATATTTTCAGGTACCAATTGGATTCCACTAATCTGTGTATTGATCTTTATCTGACATATTCAGGTATGTCAGATATTCAGAATTTTTTTCAAAGGTGCCTGGAGTATACATAATCCTATCCTGGTATACTTGTAAACAATACTGACCTTGAATATCAGAAGAGTTGGATTCAAATCCCCCTTCTCCCTTTAAGAAGCTGAATGGGCACCCATGCTCAAGCCTCTTGATCTGTTTTCTCATTTATAAAATGAGAGAGTTGAGCTAGATGACCTCCAAAATTACTTTTAACTAGACATCTCCTATCTTAGGATCCAAATATCTTATTTACCACTGTTATCACCATAATCTCCTTCAGACAATTTAAAAATCAATCTATAGTTCTGGATGGAACCAGTTCCCTACTAGAAGTCTGTTGAACCCTATGAATGAATCCCTTCTCCAAATACTGTCTTTAAATGCAAAATTTTCATAAGATTATTAAGGATGAACTAGTTATTTAAATGTTTTTAAAACAAGGTCATGGAACCAAGGTTAAAAAATATTGTTGTATATTATGTCTAACACAGCGGTTCTCAACCTGTGGGTCATGACCCCTTTGGGGGTCAAACAGGGTCACCCAAGACCATCGGAAAACACATATTTCCAATGGTCTTAGGAACAAAGACACCGCTCCTCTATCCATCTCCAGGTGGGTCCAGCCACATGCAGATATGCCCACATACAAGTATTAAAGGGTCGCAGCATTAGGAAGGTTGAGAACCACTGTCTAACACATTATGCTGGATCAGCTAGTGTATCATATTGTATTTTCAGTTCATTTTCTCCTCTTGTTCCTCGATATGGACAGTTCTTGTGAGAGAGTATGAGAAGATCATTCTCTCCAACAGGAGATATGTGCTACCAGATGGTAAAAAGTACTGATCTCCTCAAAGCATGTTAAACATTACAAAGTGCTTTACCTATGTTATCTCATTTAGATCCTCTATTATCTCATAACAATGTTGTGAGATAGGTGCTACACTAATATTAATCATGTCGTGGTTTTGACTTTAGTAATAAATTCCATATCTATCATGCAATTATAGCTAATTCCAGACAACTAGGTGGCAAAGTAGATAGACTGCTGGGTTTGGAGTCAGGAACACCTGAATTCAGCATGTTAGAGGGTCATGGTCAGGTGAAAATACATTTATTCTTGTATCTTTTTGGATGTAAATGAGTGTTCTACCAGTGATTTATATAATATTAATAAGTGTTATAGTTAAGTTTCAATTGGCCTGATAAATGGTCAAAGGATATGAACAGGCAATTTTCAGAGGCAGAAATTAAAGATATCTTTAAGCATATGGAAAAATGCTCTAAATCACTATTGATTCGAGAAATACAAATCAAAACAACTTTGAGGTACCACATCTCGCCA
>CM053589.1:131672720-131688845 GCA_028646515.1 Pseudochirops corinnae | reverse complement strand
GTATATATATAAACTTAAAACATTTAAAAAGTTGATGTTTGACTTTTTATATTGTTTTCATTTCTCAATAAACTGCCTCCACTGACTCTTCTGTTAAAAAGAAAAACAGTTAAGCAAAACCACATAATATGGTGACTGTGCCTGCCAGTATATGCAATATTTTGTTGTTCCTCACCTCTCTATTGAGAAGAATGAAATACTTTTGATCATTCATTCTCTGTGACCAAGATTGGTGACTAAAATTAGTAAGGATTCAACTATCTTTGAGTGTTATTAAACCAGTGGTATCAAATTAAAATAGAAATGGTCCCACTAAACTGTGTTATCTCTGCAGTTCACATATTAACTTAGAACACCTCATGTCAACATTATCCATATTACCTATTTTATATTATATTTTCATTTATTTTGTTAAAAATTTTCCATTTACATTTTAATCTGTTTAAGGCTATACTTGCTGGTTCATCATGCTATGTGTTGGACATCTCTGATTTATGTCATTATAATCATTATGTTTCTTATTCTATTTCTGCTTACTTTGGTCTAATATAATTTCTATAAGAATTCTTATGTTTCTTTGAATTTTCCTTATTTATTATTTCTTAAATTATTGTTGTAGGCTATTGCTTTCACATACCACAGTGGGATGGATACTTCGTTCTAGCTTTTTGCTACCAAAAATGTACCACGATGAACATTTTGTTATATGTGGGGATCTTTCAATCTCTGTATGCCAGTAATGGCATTAATTTATTTAATGAATACAGAGTATTATGTTGCATGGATTGCTGTTAACAAAGTTTCATGACCAAATGAAGGTGTATGGATAGATAGGTTGTGATCTAAATAGTCGAAATAGATTATTTGTATTGTTGGAAACAGATTTGTAGAAATATAGCAGCTAGAGTGCTTGTATTTGTTAGGGGAAAAAGTCTCTAGGGAAAATAGGGGATTTAGAATGAAGTTAAGTTAACAAGTTAAGATACCTATACATTCTATTTCTTCCAGTAAAATGGTGAAATTTGAATTCTTCCATTATTAATGATAAATGAATGAAAAAGTATTTATTAGGTGCTTACTATATGCAAAACATTGTGCTAAATATTGGAGAGAGAGAAAGGGAGAGAGACGGGATTGAATTGTGATTTCATTGTTGTAGGGAAATCTTAAGAGAGGAAATGCCATCTTCTAACGCAGATTAGCCTCTTCTCTGAAATTATAGTCTTTGAAAGCTACCTAGGGCATTGGTGTCAAACCTAAATAGAAATTTGGGGGACCACTAAACCATACACGATGAACTCTATGGGCCTTATATTTACTTAGTTTTAAATATATGACAAGTCTGTTTTATTGTATTTTATTTATTTCGTTAAATATTCCCCAGTTAAAATTTAAAATGGATCCGTCTATACTTGAGAGTGTTGTAGGCCACATATACACATAGACCACATGTTTCACACCTTTGGCCTAGAGAACTGTTAAGCCACCCACAAGCAGCTTTCCAGAAGAATGCTACTGCGAACAGCTTTTGAGTTCTGATTACATAGTATAGTGAACACTCTATTTATTCAAAAACAAATCAAAGCAAAACATTCACAGAAAATTAAAATATAGCATTCACAATGACTTATCACTAAAATGGCCACATAGTTTTCACCACAGTGGTCACAATAGTTTTCAACAAAATATAATCATTTAGTCAATCACAAAATCCTTAATTCAGTCACAAAGTACAAAAGTCAAAGTTCTCCATCCCTAGGTCACAACAGTTAACTGACTCTCCCAGGATCACATTGTTAATACATAGAGGCAACATTTGAATCCAGATCTAACTGCCTTTGAGGTAGGTTTGCTTTCCACATTTCAAGTGCTGGTAGAACCTATGTTTTGATTGTGCTCCCAGTTCAATCCTCTGGATATGTTGGAGATATTTCAGATGAAAAGGTTCCATATATTGGCAAAGCATATGATAATCCATGTTTTTTAGTGTTATTTCCATTAATAAAACCATAGCTCTTTCTAACATTTGACAGTTCCAAAGACTTTGGTGGCAAGAATTTTATTTTCTGAATACTGAGTTGTGACTGCTAAGAAGGCAGGGGCTATAGCCTCTCAGATGAAGTTTTCAGCTTATATCTTCCCTGGTTGATTACTGTGGGACCTGACTGGAATCAGAACATGGTAACCTGATATGGTGTGCTGCTGTTCTCAGAGCTCTTGGGTTTAAGATTCTAGGTTTTATGCATTAGGTTCAGAAGAGAGGTGGTGGTTGCTACATTCTCTCTCCATTTATGAACTGACACTATCTCTCTTGAGGTATCTCATTGCTTTAACACAAATTAGTGGAGTAGATCAGCTTTGCATAGTAGATTGAGTTAGGCTTAGGAGTCTGGGAGATCTGCTTCGGGTGTTTAGTAGCAATGAGACCCTGGACAAGTAACTTAAACTCAGTTTCCTTATTTATAAAATAGAAATAGAAATAATAATAATAATAATAATAATAATAATAGTACCTAGCTCACAGGGTAGTTGGGAGGATCAAATGAGCTAGTGTATATAACTATATATTTTAAACTTTATATATATTTTAACATATAAATTATGTTTTATATATAATATATAAACATATTACATATATAAAATATATTTTAAACCTTAAAGTACTACATAAATGTTAGTTTTAATTAGTGATAGTATAATTATAAAATTCTAATATAATTATAAATTAGGGCATAAAAGATTTGCCTTCTCTGATATAGAATAGTATCAGTTAATAGAAAAATGAATATAAGTATGAAATGTAATGAATGAAAGTAATACATAGAAGACGATTTGACAACAAGGTATAGCATATATTTTTATTTCTGACAGTGACTGTTGACTAGGATTTACTAGACTCACATTTTAAAGCATATTTTATTGGATTTTTTTGTTTTTTGCAGAGCCTTCCTCTCTCACTATATATATTATGTCACTCCTTCCAGAGTGCCATTCCTAATAGTGAAGATTTTTTTTAAAAAATAAGAAAAAAGTTCAGCAAATTTACCCACCATATTGCAGAAGTTTGATATTATATGAGTGGTTCACACCTACAGTTTCTAATTTCTGCAAAGAAATGGGGGAGTTATCTTTTCAGATTTCTATTTAAAGGCCAAATCTGGTCATTATAGTTTCGCAACCTTCACTTTCTATTGTTTTTTAGTTGTTTATTCAATTTACACTTTAATAATCATTGTGTATATTTTTCTAGTTTCTTTTTACTTTACTTTACATCAGCTCATATGAACCTCATGCTTCTCTATGTTAATTGTATTCATTCTTTCTTATAGCATGGTAATATTCAATTACATTCATGTATACTACAGTTTCTTTAGTCATTACCCAATTGATGGGCATATACTTTGTTTTCATATCTTTGCTACCATAGAAGTGCTCCTATAAATGTCTTGGTGTATGTGGGGCTTTCTTTTTTTATTGACCTCTTTCTGGTATATGCCTAGTAATGATATCTCGGGGTCAATGTGTATAGACATTTTAGTCCCTTTCTTTGAATAAATCCATATTTCTTTCCAGAATAGTTGGCTATTCTCATACCTCTTGTTATGTTCTGTACATAGTGTATGTTTTCTTCTCACCTCAGACTAAATATTGTGCACAACTCATTTTTTCATCTCCTGCCATCAGTTGCATCCTTTCTTATTAGCTTTTTTCTTGTTTATGACACCAGTATTATTTAAGTTTCCAAGTAATTTGTGCTGTGATGATAAAGTAAGAGGGACTCATTTTCTAAAATGTGCTATAACATGCATCCAGTGAATGTTGTCCTTCAGAACTGTCACGTTTGGAGGCTTCAGACTTATTTCAGGAATTCTGTATCTGATTCAGTTTGTAAACCATGCAAGAAAATCAGTTATTTTATATTATAGTTCTAACTTAATTTTCATGACCTTGGGAAAGTCAGTTAAACTCTGTGGATCTCAATGTCTTTATTTTTGAAAATGAAGAGGATAGTTTCCTTGCTTTCAAGACTTACTCAGAATTCCATGAATCTATAACTTAATTTTGATAAAAGATGATTATGTAGCTGGATCTTATTTATAGGATTTCACTTTCAATGGTTGTGTCTCTGGTAGCAATTCCAAAAGAATATTTTAAAAAGTTTTTGATGTCAGTTTCATTGGAGGAATTGTATAGCCATTCAGAAGGAATTATGTGCTATATTTGTTTGTTAAAAATCATATTCTTAGGCATATTTTGTAACACCTTGGACCCATTGTGTATTAATTCTTTGCCTTGCAATTGATAATTTTAATACCAAATTCTGTAAATTTTTCTTCTACACGTGGTCTTGGTGTCAAGAAGCCTTGGGTTCTTTCTCTTTTCTGACATATTAATGCTGTTTGATCCCAGGCAAGTCATTTAACCTCTCTGTCTCTAGTCAATTCTTTAAGATTATAAATTAACCAACCATTGCTAATTTGCATTGTTAGAATGAGTTTTTTCACTGGAAGTTCCCTATAACAGCACAGTCACAGATCCAGACCTTTGTACATGTACACCTCTGTCTGTATGACTTCATTATAGTTGTTTAGAGAAGTAATTTATGAAAAAGTTATAATTAGGAGGATCAAGAAAACCCAGAAACCATGTCAATCAACAATAATCTAACCCCTAGTTAAATGGAGGTTCATGTAAGCCAAGGATAATATTAGCTTAGTGTAGAAATTTGTTTGTAAAACATTAAAGAGCAGGAATTTTAGAAGATATTGCTTGTAATACTCTATCAAACAGCAAAAGGAAAGCCTACCTACAGAAATCTCTTTGTGAGAGTCTGTTAAATCAGGCTGTTTGAGGGTATCTATATTTAAAACTGGATGTCAGTTTTCATTACTTATAGCAGTGTGGTATAGTCAATAAAGAACTGACCTTGGAGCCAAGAAGACCTGGATCCAAATCCTACCTCAGATATATAGAAGTGATATAAGTGTATTTAAAGCAAGTACAAAGTAATTTTGGAGATGAACGGTATGGAGTGCTGAGAACAGTAATAATTTATGGGATACAGAGGACAGTAAGCACCTCATGTAGAAGATGACACTTGAAGGGAGCTAGGAATTACAAGAAGCAGAGACTGGAAGGGAACAGGCAAAGGGGATAGACAGTTTGTTAAAACCTAGGTAGGTAGATGAAACATAGAGTTAGGCAAGTTTGATTGAAGCTTGGACTGTGTAAGGCTGATTTAAGTGAAAACCTAGAAAAATAGAGTGGAACTCTATCGTGAAATGTTTTAAACGTCAAATAGAAAGATTTAATTAATTAATTTTATTATATTAATTATATTATATTACATTATATAATATTTATTATAAATTAATTTTATCTTATCGGATATATAAATCAGATTCTTGGGCAAGGGTATGTGATCTGACTTGTATTGGAGGAATATCAATTTGGCAGCTATATGGAGAATATGGACCAGTGAGACTAATTGGGAGGCTATCATAGTTTAGGCAGAAGGTGATGAGGAATTGAATTAGGGGGATATCTGTGTAGGTAGAGAAAAAGGAATAGATATAAAAGACGTTGTTAGTTAGGAGAATATATTGTCTGAATGAAACAGATGCAATAGCACGCATGGGAAAGGTGAACTCTGTGTCAAGAGGATATAAGCATCCATAAGCCTGAATCTGGAAGCATTGTTGAGAACATATGAATGGAATTGTAAGACCAATGTTCCAATTCTGTGGTAACCTTACACCAAAGAGAGGATCAAACTTTTTTTTCTCACACTTGCCAGCTCATTATCATTTTGGATCCAGAGGGAAAACTCTCTTAAATCTTAGGTTTGGTTTTTGTTTAGGCTTCTAAAGGGATTCACAGGCTCCTTTCTAGAAAAGTTCCTCACTGTACACAGTAGTAGATAACAAGTATAGGGCAGCTATTTGTTGTCTCTGCTGCAAAATACATGCTTAAAATCCTAAAGACTCATAGGTATGCACTGAAAAATACTTAAAACAAGATTTAAACACTCCTATTCTAATTTCTCAGGAGATAGAAAAGACTCCTTGGAAACCTGCGGGATTATTGAACAGGTTTCATTTTTGACTCAATCTAAAATGTCCAAGCAGCATCTCATTCAATGTCCAAGTGTTTTGGCCAGTTGAACGCAGAAAGGAATGGCTGCAGGAAGAGCCTCCTGCTGAGTTACCAGCAACCTGGACCTCTCAGTGGTCACAAACCTTTCATAGTTGCCAAGACTAGGAACATCCAGCTCAAGATTCTTCAGTCACCTGTGCCCAGGGAAAGAAAAACAAAATAAGAGATGTAGCTGGAAAGTTAAGACTCAGCTTTCATTGTGATACAACTTCTATAGCTACTGCTGAGGAGGAAAATCAATTTTACTCTTTCCTCAGATAAAAGACCCTCTTTAAACTGTATGTTACCAAAAAAGCAGGTGAAAATTTGAGTTAATAGAGGAAATTTCTATATCAATGAAATCATAAGTCTAGATCAAAGCGATAAAATCTCACCTTGGCCTCCATTGATACAGGACAGCCCTGTCGTCTTCAGCAGAGGAACTTGCCTCCTACCCAGTCCAAGACAAGGCAACACACATTTTTTTAAGCATTTACTATGTATCAGGAACTGTGGTAAATGCTAGGCATATGCACAAAATGCAAAAACAAAAGAATACTTTGCCCTCAAAGAGCTTACATCCCAGTGGAAGAGGTGTGTGGAGGTGATGTACCTGCTGGAGGCATGGAAAGTCAGATACACAGCCTGGGGAAGGGAAGATTTAGGATGGGATATCATATCTATTGTCAAATATTTGAAAGTCTGTTACATAGAATACAGATTAGGCTTATTCTTTTTACTTTGAGGGCAGAGATAGGATAGATGGAAACCCTAAAATGCATTAATTAGTATAAGGTAGATTTTGACTGAACTTAAAGAAATTTCTAATAATTAGAACTCTTCAAAAATTTGAAATCCTTCCTCATATGATGATGAGCTCACTGTTCTTAGAACCATTTAATCAGTCTTACTGCAAATGCCATCCTTAATAGAAGTTGGGAGAAGTAATACTGTAAGGAATTGTGTCAACAATATGGCTATTAATGAATTTTACAGGGGAGAAAGGGGATCTTAGCTCTTCAAATCTACATTTTGGTGAATGGATAGTAGTAATGGAAGAAGGACCCCCAAACACCAGTTGGCAGTGGTTCAAGAAAGAATAAGAACTAAGATGATATGTAGTTGCTGGTCTGAGTAGTGTTCACATAACCTATGTTGAATTGACCCTCTTTTTGCCTGGTGACTTTAATCTAATTACTTTGTAAATTTTTGTTTTTCAGAGATGTGTTAAAAAATCACATATGTAATTTATGCAACAGTTACTTTCATTTGTTCATTTTTTAGTGGCCTGATAGTCCCTGAAGTACGAGGTAATGAAACGGTACCTGAAGTTGTTACTACATCTGGCTATGCACTGCTTCACTTTTTTAGTGATGCTGCATATAACCTAACTGGTTTCAACATTTTTTATTCGTAAGTATTTTCATTCAAACTCACAATTATTCTTGTCATTTAGGAAGATTTATTTTGGGGGGATTATTTTACCAATACCATGTCAATGTACTAGTCTTAGGCTATAAAATCAAAATAATTTCCAGCAGAGGACTATGACAAACCATGTTGTGCCAGATCTTTGGTACTAAACTAGAGGAGTAGATTAATTACTCTTGAAAATGCATAAATATTTTTAAACATTGAATAAAGATTCTTTTTCAAAAATCCTTCCGATGCCTCATTGTAGAAGAGAGGTGTACATGGGTTTTCAAAGCAGCAGTAGGAGTTCTATAGAATTCTAGCAAGCCAGAAAGACTTTGAGTATGACCTCTGTGACTTTTCAAAATGCAACTTTAGTCAAGATTCCAGAGGCTCATTATAAGATGGCCTAAAATTTGATGAATTTTCCTAGCTCCAGTACCTTTCAAAGAATGTATTCTACCTTTTAGACAGATCGACACCTGCCTTTTTGGAAGGAATGTCCCCAGTGACAAAAATAAGCTCCTAGATGTATAGAAGTGTGAGGAAAGGGTAAGGTTCTTGGGTGTGGCTACAGAAGAAATACTGGACGGTGAGTACCAAGAACTCACTGTGGAAAAGGACTGCTTCTTCTGTGCCTGCCTTGAACAACTAGAACAGTAACCAGAAAATGCCATCAAGCATTACAGGGACAGGTAGAAAGGAACCTCTTCTTTTGCCTTAGGCCCCGTCCCTAGGGCTTAGAATAGGACAAGGACAAGCATGAGTGAGGAATAATAATAAACTTGATCCAGGCCAGATATTGTTTCTAATCATGATCTAGTACAGAAATGGGAGCATTATTGTACCCTGATGGTCTGACAGTGTTAAACGACCTCATCTTGCCCTTGAGCTTAATAAATTTTACTCACCTGAGCAGAAGCAGGCCAATTAAGTCATATAAGATATTAATCACAAGAGTTCATTTTGATAAAATTTATTTCTAATATTTTAAAAATGTTGTAGACCTTATAGCAGTCTCAGAAAAAAAGAAAATTAAAGAGAAAATCCTAGATAATCTGTGAAGCTGTATAATCAGAAGCACAGAGCAGGCCTTTGCTAAACGTTTGTTGACTGTCATTAATGAACATTTTATTCTGCTCCTTCAATTTCCATAGTGTTCGTACATGCATATAAAATGTTTTACTTATTTAATTGCTGATGTGTATGCTCTTCTAGTTGCTATTTATTTGATTTATATGACTTGTTTTCCATGTTTATGTTCCATATATTATTATTTTAATGTAACAATAATAGTCTTTTATGTTGTTATGTCATAATTTGTTTAGTCATTCCATTGAACATATGGATATAAAGGTTATTTTCACCTTTTTGATGTTGCACATAGAAGGGCTACAGATATTTTTGTACACGTAAGTATATTTTTCATTTTTAATTGCATTTTCAGAATATAGTCCTTATCACTGGATCAAAGGGTATGACTAGTTTTAATTTTTATGGTAAAGTATATTGCCAGATTTTACTCCAAAGACATTGTATTTTTATAGTTCTACCCACAATTAATGCTGTTTTCCTTGTAGCCCTGCCAGTATTGAATTTGGATACTTTTAACCACTTTTGTCATACCTAATGTGTGTAACTTGGCACTTCAGATTTGTTCAAATTTGTATTTCTCTGATTATTAGAGTGTTTAACATTTTTGAAAATAATTCTTTATAATTCGTGTTTCTTTTTCCATAAATTTTCTTTTTTGTCATTTGGCCACTGAGGGGAAGAGAAGGGATTAGGGAAAGAAACAAGCCTTTTTTATAGTACCTAATGCACTCCAGACTCTGTGGTGAGCCCTTTACAAATATTATTTTACTTGCTCCTCTCTACAGTCTGGTAAGGTTGGTACTGTTATTATTCCCATTCTCAGGGGACCCTGAGCAGTTAGTTGGTATCTTAATGCCAGATTCTACCTTGAGACTTCTTGACTCCAGGCCAAATGCTGTATTTGCCATTCCACCTAGCTTAAATGAAGTTAAATTAAATGAGTTGTTAAAAAAATTCAGCATTTAGTGATTTTGGAAACCACACTTTTATTAGATACATTTATAGCAATTCATGCTTCCCTTCTTGCAATCTATGACTTTTATTTTGGTTATGTATTTTTTTGTTATGTAGAATTAAAATTTTATATGATCTTTGTTATCCTCAATAAACAGATAAAGTTTGCTTCTGTTTTACAATTAAGATAAATATATTATTCCTTTGTTTATATTTGCTTAATATGTATAAAATAATAGATCAATGATCCAGTAAAAAACTTCCTTTTAAAGTTTTAAATAAAATTGCCAGACTGTACTCCAAAAAAGATTGTATCCATTTATAGTTCTTTCAATACTGATGCTATTTATGTTAGCTCCCCAGGTTGAAGGGTGACTTAGAATCATATCTAAGTACTTATTTAAGTTGTGGGGATTATTATATTATATTATAAAAGATGTGGGGATGAGCTAGTTCTGTATACAGTTAGCTCCCTTGTCATCTGAATACAAAGCATTATATATACATTGTCACAATTTATTCTTCCTTTCTTCTTGTTAACTATCTCCATCATTCCTTTTGGATATACTACTCAGTTTTTGTTTTGTTTTTACAGTTGCAGTTTATACAACTTCACACATGAATTACTAGAGTCTAAGTTCCATTGTCTTGGTAGCCACCCTATTGTGTTTGCATATTGACTTTTACCCATTCCTAGTTTATACCTAGTTCATCTTGGATACTGCTGATTCTGTTTCTCTGGGCACTTGCGGCTATTTCTTCTTTAGTATCTTTTACGTAGGAATTTGTTCCTATGTCGGTTTCTAAGATAAAGGATCCTATTCTTTTCCCCATGCAATCTCTCCTAATTTCCTAAAGTTAATATGTTTTAAAGTCCTACATTCTGAATGTAAAACTAGCTGAGTACATTCCCTTAAGGGACTTTCTTCCTTCTATCCTGAGTCTTGGCCATTAGGTCTTTTCATGCTCTAGCCTTTGACCATTTTTTATGCTTTAAACATCATAAAAATGTAAATATGAAAATTCTTACATAATGCGACTTATTGCATGGATTTAGACATATAAGAGTAAAATCTTCCCAAAATATGAGGACATTTCCCTCCTCTTCCCCCAGACTTTCAAGGGCCCTCTAATGTTCCCAGAATGAAATACAAACCCCTTCACAATCTTTATTAATACCTTCCTTTTCAATCTTATTTCATAAACATCTGCCACACATTTTAGTCTCTGTGTCTTCATACAAGCTGTCTCCTATGCCTAAAACATTATATTTTCTTATTTCTACCTCTCAAAATTTAGATCTTTTTTCAAGAATCAGCTGGGGTGCCATTTTGTTTATGAAGCCTTTGCTGGTCCCCCAGTTCTTTCCTTCCTCTGATTGACTTTTGTTTACTTCTCTGTACAGATGTTGTATCCCACCAGTAGAGTGGTAGAATTAAAACTCCTTGAGGGCAGACATTATTTTATTTTTTCTTTGTTTCCGTTATATTTAGCATAATGGATTGCACATACTAGGTATTTAAATATGACTTGAATTTGTTGAAATTGTTTTATAAAATATTTCAGAAACATTTATTAATTGTCTACAATGTACTCTTCTAGGCAGTGTGTGTGTGTGTGTGTGTGTGTTAGAGAAAGGGGGAGAGGAAAGGGGAGGAAAGAGGGGAAGATGCACAGAGAGGAGAGAGAGGGAGAAAACTGGATTAGGAGAATTAGAAAAAATAGAATGTGTGGTCCTTACCCTTAAGTTTGCAATCTAGGAAGCAAAACTAGATACATGATTTTTCATGATTACCAAGTATTTGTTACATGTTTCTTATGTGCCAGGTACTATGCTAAGGTCTGGAGATAGAAAGAAATAGTGAAGATCATTACTGATCCAAGGGACAATTTCATTCTAATGCATAGACATGTACATAAATAAGCATATACACAGAGAAGATAGAAGATAGCTTTAGAGAGGAAGATACTGCAGCTGAGGAGACTTGAAAAGGTGACATTTGAGGGGCCTTAAAATTACTAAAATAATTATAACATAATATGTTTATATGTAAAATGGCATATGTTGCCTGTGTAATGTTAATGATGAAAGTATAAAGGTTTCAAGCAGTATTCTAGGTCCCTGACTCATGATTTACCTACAATTGTAAGATTTTCAAATGTTCCACAAAATAATTTTCAAGACAAATCTTGACTCCTGCTTTAAAAGCATGATTTTGAATGTTTGCTGTCATTTATTTATTTATTTTGCAGAATTAATTCCTGTCCTAACAATTGCTCTGGACATGGGAAATGCACAACCAGCATTTCCATTCCAAGTCGGGTATATTGTGAATGTGACAAATATTGGAAAGGTGAAGCATGTGATATCCCTTACTGTAAAGCTAATTGTGGCAGTCCAGATCATGGCTACTGTGATCTAACAGGAGAAAAATTGTGTGTCTGCAATGATAGCTGGCAAGGTAAGTAATATAATATGATAGTTTTTAAAGCAGCAATTAATGTTTCCGTTAGACTAAAAGAGCATTCTACATTTATTTTTTTTCCTTTAAAATTTAATACTCTAGTTTGGATTTCTGATTCTCATATATTTTGCCATGATTCTTCAGAATATTTAAGTTGCCAATCTATTTTTTAGTCTTTTTTTATATCTTCATATAAATGAGAAAAGATAATTTTTCTTCCATAATTCCTTCCTAAGTTTTTATATTGTTCAATGGTAATTTAGCCATAAAAACATGATAGTGCTAATTTGATTAATAGTAAATAGCTTAAAAAATGAATTTCTAAAAATGTGTGTCCAACTTATTGGGCAAAATGTATTAAGTATATTTCTTAAGTAAGGGTGACCTCTTGTGGATTCTTGGAAAATCAACCTAACTACAAAGCTAGAGAATTCCTAAATAATTATTTTGTAAATAACTAGCATCAGGGACCATTAGTTTTTGATATTACGTGTAATTTTAGCTCAACATTTTTATTTAGTTTAGTTTATTGATACCCTTTCTTTTATATACCATAATCACTTTCCAATATCCCATCATCTGCAAATTTTCCCTTGTGATAAAGAAAAACAGTTAAGGAAAGCAATCTGCCATAAGGTCTATATCTGAAAATATGTTCAACAAGCTGCTCCTGTGGTCTTCCACCTGTCTAAGAAGAGGTGTTTCATCATCCCTTAACTGGAACCTTGTTGTCCTGGAGTGTCAGCCATTGCTTTTAATATGAATTTAGCTCCCTTGAAATGATGTTTTTGTTTATGTCATTGTCATTGTACATTTTGTTCTCTTGGTTCTGTTTTCTTCATCTTTTTTTATGTCTTCCCATTTTCCCCTCAATTTGTCATGTCTTTTGTTTCTTATACCATTTCATCGCACATTTTGTTTGTTAATTATCCAATCTTTGGATACCCATTTTGTTTCTAGTGTTGTTTTCTGTTTCCACAGAAGTTATGCATATTTGGTATATTATAAATTATGAATATTTATATACATATTCCTTCTGTGTTTGATCTCATTTTCACCTATGTGTATATATATATATATATATATATATACATATATATATATGTATATTCCAATAGTGGATATAATTGTCTCAAAGGTTATAAATAATTTACTTTTCACATTCCAAATTATTTTCCAGAGTAGTGAGATCATTTCATTGGTCTAGATTTTAAGACGTGAATGACATGAATTATCTACCTTCAGAGCTGTATTGCAGCTCAAGAGATTTCTAGAAACAATACAACATACAAGTTCCATTAATGGGGAGAACCTTTGCTCAAGAATAATATGATCAACAAAGTCATTATTTTTATAAGATAATTCACATGATATCAGTGATTCCAGTTAGAATTATTCCAAGCACTTGCCTAGAGTGGTGTGCTATTCTTTTTTGGGATATTTATCCTAATGAGTCCACTGTTAGGAAGTTAGAATTGATAAAGTTAGAAAAATCTGTGGTTTCAGTCTTTTTTATAAATTAATGAAACCTCTTATATAACTCAAACTTATGTCACCTTTTAAAGATTAAGGAAGCTGGAAAGAATAGAAAATATTTTCACATTGTCTTGAAATTGATATGAATATTTAAAATACAAAAATTAACTTTTCTACTGCTAAATTTCTTAATAAATACAAATTTTTCTCTAAGATTCTCTATTTGGATAACTTGCTACGTTAACAGGTTTTCTTAAAAATCGTCTTGAGTATTATTTGCCTCCAGTCCTGGTGTTATCTTGAAAGTGAAATAAACATATATATATATATATTTATAATGAGATTAACGCACACATCTGTAATATAGCTACACATACATGCACAATACCTACCGCTATATACATATTGCAGTGGTGTTTTTCAAACTTGAACAAATGGTTATTTCACTGTCATTATTTTGTTGAAAATAGGCAGACATTTTATAACATTCTCCACGAACTGTCATGTTTCATTCCTCTTTTTGCCTTCATTTTTTCAAGTTGTTCATTGGCATATTTTGTTTTCCTGTAGTATGTAATGTGGTTCTCGTCTTAAGATGCTGCCATTGTTTACTGGTCATTTTACGTTGCGGTATTTTCATCCTTGCCTCTAGCCTCTAGAATAACTAAATTCATTTAGCTGCAATTATTTACTTGCTGGGATGCAGTCATGGCAAAGCTGATTTTGCTATGTTGCTTTAGAATTAATAATAATATTTTAGCAATATGTAGCTATTATATTTTCCTTTGACATTTTTGGCATATATTTCATAACAAATATACCTGCTTAATTAACATGGCCTGTGACATTGTGAAAACATTGTGAACTTTAATTTTGATTTGTTCTTTTATTTAAATATTACAGGTAGAATTTTGTTTTAATTAATATATTATCAAGATTACTGTGTTATATGTGAATGTTAGTAATTTGTTACTTTGTACTTACAGGGTTATGTTTTCCTTCATTTAAAGGAAGTATGTATTCAACATACATTGTATTTATAAACATTAGTTTCTTCTGCTTTCTGGATTGTAGTAATTAATTAAAAGAAGTACCTAAAATATTGATATTCCCTGGGGGGCAAAAAGCTACTGTATTATTAATGTTTTATTAATAAATTTTAGCACTGAAAACATTTTATTGGTGGTTTCTGTTTTTATTCATTTTCTATGGAAGATGGGATGGAAGGAAGCATGATTCCAATAAGAAATGGAGTACTGTTATTATGTAGGGTGGCTCCTTCCTTTTGCCTGATCCTAATCCTAGTGTTATTTAGTAATAGATCCTTGAGCCTTAGAAAGATGCAGTCAAAGTAGATAGGGTAAAAATCAAAGTTATTAATGGAAAGATATTAGGGAAAGGGACAGAGACAGATATTATGTAGGTGGTCATCTTAGGGAAAAGGGTTTTAAAACTGAATGGTGGAAGAATCAGGAGATAGGGAAATCTAGACTCAAATTATTTCTCAGTAAATATCAAATGGGAAGGAGGATATATTATAAAGAAGGGCTTTTTCACTTAATGTGCTCCTTGAGAACTGAATTCTTCAGAGTTCAGTGGCAGAATAAATTGTCACCTATTTCTCTCCGTTTATCTTTATAGCTTTATTACTCTTTAATATTTGTTATGTGTATAAGTCCATTAAATCTAAATGCAATATTTCACCAAGGCACAGAGATTTGATCTCAAGACTATTGAAGTCCGAATGGGCAGAGGAGTAGGTCCATCAGGTTTTACCAAGTTGGTAGACCATGATATTGGCATGGTCTCCATATCTGAAGTATGAGGTCTGTATGTAGTCTAGCTACATTCAAAGAGGTCTAACAACATTTTGGCTGGAGGCTGATGACATATTCAACCTTATCAACTATTGAAGATCATCTACTAAATTGTCAAATGGTTGCAATCTGCAATATAAGTACAGGGAGTACCTATATCTACCAAATTAAAGATCCTTGAAGTATTGAAACACACATATATTAGAAAAATAACATATAGAAAGAAAAACACATTAGAAACAAAAGACAACCATAAAACTTTTTAAAATGCTATATTACAATAGCAAAATGATTTGAATCATGAGAACACATTGCCAACTTGATGATAAAGCTTGGATTCCTTTTTTCATAATTTCTCAAGTTTTTTCCCTTTGTTCCTATGACCATTATAATCTTCATGTACTCATGTTCCCATTACCTTTTCTCTCTTGTTCCCTCTGAAATAATTATCTTTGAATTATTTCTCCCTCTCTTTTTGACTCATGCCTCTCTGTTAACTGTGTCATTATTATTTATTTCCACCATCTACTCTTTTGATTACTTCTGTCATTTTATATTTACCTATGGATGGGCATTGCAGAGAAACCATATTGCTTTGATTAGTTCATTTGGTTCTGGATCTCAAAGAGTCCTGGCCAATTGAAATATTTTTTTTTTAAATTTATCTTTATTTATTTATTTATTTATTTATTTATTTATTTACTCATTTACTTTTAATTTACAAGATTCAGTTCCACAATCACTTGAGTTTCAGATTTTTCTCCCCTCCC
>CM053589.1:131654324-131672220 GCA_028646515.1 Pseudochirops corinnae | reverse complement strand
AATCAATAGTGATTTAGAGCATTTTTCCATATGCTTAAAGATATCTTTAATTTCTGCCTCTGAAAATTGCCTGTTCATATCCTTTGACCATTTATCAATTGGAGAATGACTTGTATTCTTGTAAATTTGAATTAATTCTCTGTAAATTTTGGAAATGAGGCCTCTGGACTATTTCTTAATGGAATAGTCTGAGGTACATATGATTAGCCTTTACTGTTTTATAGTATCTGAGTTCTCTCTCACATCTGAAAGCTACTGCACATTCACAGTACCTTGTAAACAGCATCCACTGAAAACTATTGGTCCTGAGCCCCCACCAATGAGTTTACTTTTCTTTGGCCAACAGGAAGATACATTAGTTCAAAGCAAAAGATGTTTGATCAAACAACTGAGCAAAGTTGCATAAATTATTTCCTCCATACAAAAAGATACATTTTCCTATCGTTACCAAGATAACAATGGGGAAGAGGACACATATAGGGAATGTACATAGCCAGATAGCATACATGGAAGGTCAAGTCAACAAGCATTTATTAAGTGCCTACTATAAACTAATTAGATCACACACATAGGGGATATGTATGACAAGGAAATGTGTGGCGAGTACAACTGACAAATGTTCTAGAACAGTGGTTCTTAACCTTCCTTATGCCGTGACCCTTTACTTTCCTCATGTTGTGGTGACCCCCAACCATAAAATTATTTTCATTGCTACTTCATAACTGTAATTTTGCTACTGTTATGAACTGTAATGTAGATATCTGATATGCAGGATGTATTTTCATTGTTACAAATTGAACATAACCCACAGGTTGAGAACTGCGGTTCTAGAACTTACGATGTTCTCTGGTGATATAATTTTGCTATTCTCTGCCAGACATCAGTGGAGCTGCTGATATTCTCTGCATGATCTTTCCACTGAAGTGACGCCCTCTATTCCTGCTCGCTGTTCATAAATTGTCCCATGGCTTCTTCACTAAGCCACTGCTCTCTCCCACCATCTTGGTTTACCTGTAGGTCCTTGGCTACAATGTAACTTCCTTATTGCAACTGTTGTCTGCGGCAACCAGCTGACCTTCAGCCATAATATAACTTCTTCCTGATATTGGGGAGAGCTCTTTAATTTGTAGAAGTATCTTTAATTCATGATATAAACCGCATCTAGTCAACTAACTACAAAAGCCCTTAGACCTATTTTTTTCCAACCTCTGACCTTTGAAAGTCTATCTTTTGAACTCCTTTTCTCTCGCTACCAGTCAAGACTCTCTCAGACTAAACACTTATTTGAGTTACATATCAAATTCCTTTTAATTATTATCATAACCCTGTCCCACTAGCTAGAATCCACATCTAAATCATCCTGGGACTCCACTTAGCAAAACTACATCACACTCTAGATGAAGATGAAACAGGTGAGGAAAGTCTTCTTAACTCCTATAAAGCCCCTGGTTTCTATGCTAAGTGACTCAAGAGGCTTGAGTGGAGCTTTAAAGTTGCCAACCTATGGTCTGTCTACCCATCTTCTACATCACTTCCCAATCAAAATCACTGTATTCCCTACAGAAACATTTAAAATGGTACTATCAGCAGATGGGTAGGTGGTGCAGTGAATAGAGCACTGGCCCTGGAATCATAAGGAACTGAGTTCAAATCTGGCCTCAGATACTTAACACTTACTAGCCATGTGACCTTGGGCAAGTCACTTAACCCCAATTGCCCTCCCTTCCCCCCTCCAAAAAAAAAAAAGCAAAAATAAAATGGTACTATCTCCCCTTGTTTAACTAAAGTATAAGAATAGGAAGAGGAGAAGTATTTATATGCTTACAAAACACTATATTTTAACTTTTAATCTTCACCACAATCCTGGAGGTAGGTTCTATTTATTTTCTCTACTATACACAATATACATCCCTGGTTAGCAGATTGTCACTCATGGTTAGTCTGTAGTCCTAGAAGAACTGTCCAATTTCTGGTTGGAGCTCACATGCACCATGGCATGTCCTAAAATCAGAACAAAAGGAACCTGGGTAACTGTTAAAGACTGGCACACGTACCTTTCCTGTAGTCTTTGCTTTGATAGCAATACCTTAGAAGGAGCTAAGTTCCCTGTAAGCCTGAGTTGTGTGTCTATTCTCTACATCCTAAAATCTCATTCACTAAATCTTGTCACAACCATTTTCAATCCCTATAACCCATCCAACATTTCTAGAATGTTCCCTTCTGAGAATCAATCAACATGTATTACTATACACCATTCTCTGTGCTTGGTGTTTAAGACAGAAAGAAAAAAAGCAAATATCCCTGCCCTCAAAGAGCTTAAGTTCATTGGGGAAGACAAAACATGCCTCTGTAGCTACATACAAAATGAACAGAAGGCAATCTTTGAAGATGAATGCACCCGGCAGAATGGGTAAATGAGAACAATTTGTTCCAATGGCCATGAAGGAGGCTGAAGCAAGGGCTATGGAATACTTAGAGCTTTGTCAGGCATCAAAGATGCCAAGGTCACTCACTGCATCCTGGGCCATCGCCAGTCTTCCTGACTTTTGTCCTGTCACTGAACTTGGATGACTCAAGGGAGAAAGAGACTGATGACTTTGTGCAACTCTGCCTCACTTAAATCCAATTCACGCATAAGTCAAGACATCATCCTTGATGTCACTGATCCTTTTCAAAAACAAAGGAGAAACAACAACTAACAACTTGGAAGGAACAAGAAAGGATTCATGCTGAAGTTGAATTTAAGAGGCAGAGGTGATGAAGGAAAGCATTTCAGGCTGTCATCCATCACCTACAGTTTATTTCCTGTTATATTTTTTTTTTAATTAAGGTAGTCCTTCTTCCCCCTTAAATTTTTCCTTGTGTACTCAGTCCTCTCTGGGGTTGAACTATTTCTCTCCCCTTATAATTTTTCCACCCAACTTACATAATATTTTCTGAAATCTACTGAATTTGCTAGTGTTTGGCTTTAGCCAGACTTTTTAATGTGGCTTTTGATATGTTTTTCTTAGCTTCCAAAGAGAATTCTTTATTTCCCAGTCATACCACTCTCCTAAGTCATCTCAGCCTTGAACTAGGTACCAAAACCAATACATCCATTCCTTGAGAGAGGCAATTCATAAATATCACCTGTTTTTAATTTAAAAATCTACCCTGAAGTGCTTACTACAACAGTAATGTATCTTGAGGATGTTTACAATAAAAAACCAATTCATACTAAGTGTTTGGTGTCATTATGTGAACAATAACATTGGGAGGAGAGTGAAGGGAGATAGAAGATAGGATAGTAGAAATAGACGTGACCTAGGAATCAGAAGATAATAATAGTGATAGCATTTATATAATGCTTTAAGGTTTACTAGCACTTTGCATGTTACCTCATTTGATATTAACTCATCGAATAATATTATTACTATTAGTAACAATAGCTAACAATTATACAGTGCATAGTATGTGCCAGGCACTCTGCTAAGTGTTTTACAAGTATTATCTCATTTGAATGGAGCATAGTATAATAGAAAGAGCATTAAATTCGAAGTGAATGGGATTAGTGTCAAATCCTGACTTCATTCTTGAATATGGTACTTAATGTTTCTGGACTTCAGTTTCTTGAGCTGCAAAAGGAAGGGTTTGACCTTTATGATCCTAAATTCTATGACCCTTTGTCTCAGCTTGGGGAGAAGGCAGTGAAGTCCAGTGGAAAGAGCACAGGTTCTAGGCAGAAGACTCCCCAGAGTTCAAATCCCAATGCTTATGCTTACCACCCGTGTGATGTTGGCCAAGTCATTCATCTCCCTGATCCTCAACTTCCTCATCTGTAAAATGGACTAGCTGGCCTCTGAAGTCTCTTCCACAGATCTAAATCTATGGTTCTATGGAAAAACAAACAAAACAAAAAACCTAAGACCCAACTGGGCTAAAATTACATCTTAGACATTGACTAGCTGTACAACCTTGAACAAGTCATTCTACTACCTCTTCAGAGCCTCTGCTTTATATAAAACAAGGATAAGTCAAATTAATAGGAAGTATTTATTTAGTGCCTACTGTATGCATTTGAACTTACAACTTCCCAACTACTAAAGGGTTTAAACAAAAAAATAAAGAAAGCATTTTTAAAGCATAATTGGCTATAAAAGTGAATTATTTATGATTGGATTAAACTTTGTAGCAGACATTTTGCTACGCACTGGGGGTGGGGGAAGACAAAAATGAAAGCAATACCGCCCTTGGAGGAGTTCATAATCTACTGGGGGGGGCGGGGCAGGTGTGGGAATGAGACAAAAATAGTTTGATAAATGCAAAGTATGTACAGAGTAATTTCTGGGGAATTCCAAAGGTCAGAGTAAAGAGAAAGCATTCTAAGCACATGTGACAGCCTATGGAAGACAGGAAACAGCTAGAGGCAGCTAGGAAATGCCGTGGGTAGAGTGGACTAAAGAAGAACCAAGTTCAAATTCTTCCTTAGACACCAGCTCAGGGCATGCCACTTCAGCCCTGTTTGCCTCCATTTCCTCATCTGTGAAATGGGGATAATAGCACCTAGCTCCCAAGGTTATTGTAAAGCTCAAATTGTGAAGAGCTTAGGGCAGTCCCTAAGACAGAGTAAGCACCATATAAGTGTTACCTGTTATCAGCTATTATTATTAAAGGCAATGGGGAGCCCCTTGAATATGACAGCAATGTGGTCCTATTCATGCTTCAGGAATAGCAATTTGGCAGCAGTGTAGAAGATGAACTGGAATCAGAGGACCCAGTTAGGAAATTATTGTGATATCTAGGCAACAAATAGTGGTGGCCTAAATGAGGGTTGTAGCAATTTAACTGCGGAAGATGAGGCAGATTCAAGAAATGATGTGGTAGCATGAATGAAACATGGCACCTGATTGGATACAAAAATAGGGAGATGAGAAAAAGGAAATGGTCAAGGATGATGCTAAAGTTCCAAATCTGGCTGTGGTAACCCTTCCCCAACCCTACCACAGATAGGGAAATTAGGAAGAGGAGTAAGGTGGTGTTGTTTTTGTTATTTTGGTATGCGAGGGGAATTCTGTTTCTGGTACATGGAAACCATTATAACTACTAGACATCCAGGTGGAGAGACTGAGCAAGAAGCTGGTAATCGGAAACTGGAGCTCAAGAAAGAGAGGAGGGCCAAATATAGAGATTGTTTTAATAGGAATGAAGTAGAATAGGATCAACAAAGCACCTACTATGTGTAAGGCACCATACTACACTCAGGATACAGAGACACAAATGAACAACCACACCCTCAAGGTGTATCCATTCTCCTGGGGAAGACAAAAGGATGGTGGGGAATTTGTCGTTTTTTTCAGGGCTGTCTGACTCTGTGATCCCATGGACCATAATACAATAATACCGTCCATGGGGTTTTCTTGGCAAAGACACTGGAGTGGTCTGCCATGTCCTTTCCCAGTGGATTAAGGCAAACAGAGCTTAAGTGACTTGCCCAGGGTCACATAGCTAATAATTGTCTGAGGCCAAATTTGAACTCTGGTCTTTCTGATTCCAGACTCAGCACTCTGTCCACTGAGCCATCTTTGCATCCACAAATAAGTATAGCAAAAGGAAAATTGAAGAGAGAATGAGCACCAATAATGGGAGGCAGGGGATTGCAGAAAACCAGATGTCACAGAGGAAGCAGCATCTGACCTGAGCCTTGAAAAAAATCAAAGATTCAAGGATTTTAAGATGAAGAGGGAGTGCATCCATGAATGGAAGACAGATTGGGGCAAGAAATGGAGACCAGAATGGAGCATAGAACAGCTAGTAGTCTAGTTGTGTAGAAGAAAGTTTATAAAGTATGAGGAAATAGCAGGAAATAAGTTTGGAAACATAAGTGGAAGCCAGACTGTGGAGATCCTGAAATTACAGACTGAGGAGCTGGTAATATTTTATCCTACAGACAATGGGAAATTTGAGTAGAGGAATGACATGATCAGAGCCGTGCCTTAGGGAAGATTTTTCTGCCATCTCTATGGAGAATGGATTGGAGAAGGAAGAGATTGGATACAGGGAAGCAAGTAAGAGGAAATTATAATAATATAAGCATAAAGTAATAGGAAGTTGTCCTAAATCCCATGACTCCTGACTTCCAGTCTGGTGTCTACTGTAACAGTGATTCTCTGGTCCCTATTATCTGAAGTCCAGCCCTGTTACATTCCATCCTTCTCCCAAGTTTCTCTGGTTCCTTTATGAGGTTGGGTGGTATCTGGTCTCTGCCAATGCCTCAAACCACTGATAATTATGTTACTACAATTTTGGGAGTTCAAGTACCCAAGTTCCATTTAAGAATTTAACAGTCAGATTAGCTTTTAGAAAGGAATATTTACTTTAAAGACATAGCAAGAATATGCAAATATTGCCCCCTAACACCTGAGGGGGCTATAATCCCTCTATATCACTTTGGTTCTGGGAAGGGGATTAAGTTCATAGCTCAATTCAATTCCTATATAGTGTTAGTCCCACTATCTTCTAAGGTCATAGCTCCCCAGGACTTCTACCCTGGGACCCAGGCTTCTCAGGGCTTCCCTAATGGACTGACAGCAATACCTGGTTTGGAATACTGGCTTCCAAGGTCTTCATGGCTGGAACTCCCAGTCTAGGATGCTATTAGCTGCACTTAGAATATAAAGAGGTTCAAACAAACAAATCCAAGACTCTTTCTTGGGCACCCGGGCAAAAGGTGAGGGGAAAGGTAGCCCTTCCCTGCCCAGCTTACCATGACACCCCTCCTGTGAGTAGAGTCCTTCACCCCTAGACCCACTGGAAAGAGAGCAACTCTGCCATCATCAGGTAGATTTAAATTCAATAGCCTGTTCTGGCTACTCAACCAATGGAAAGATGCAACTCCCACTCACGTGGGAGACCAACATAAGGAATCTCCCAGTAGTAGATGACTGTTATTTCTCCCAAGTCCTTTCATCCTAGGTGGTCTGGCCCTTCATCAAAGCCCTATTATGCTACTGATTTCCTTGTATTCTCCTCCCTTTGACTGCAAATTCCTTCAGGGAAGCATTGAGTCTTGTTTGACAGTGTTCTTAAGAGTCTCATAGTTATGTAGTGTATAGCATACTTCAGATGCCACACCATCATGGGATGGGGAAGGGTCCTTTTCTTCTAAAAGAAAAGAAAACATGACCTAAAAGTCTGAGCACATAATGGGAAGCAGGCAGGAATTTTGAATGCTTTGTTCTGATTTAGCTGATTCTCTACTATGAGTCTTCCTACAAATCTCCCTAAAATAATTCCTGCTGAAAGAATGACTACTTACTGAGTGGCCAGTTTGACACAATACCTCATCACTGATATCACTTGCACCATAATAATAGTAGCTAGCATTTATATAGTACTTAAGCTTTGTGAAGTATTGAAATATGACAAATATTATCTCATTTGATCCTCACAACAACCCTGGGAGGTAGGTGACTATTATTATCCCTATTTAACAGATGGGGAAACTGAGGCAAACAGGGGTGATGTGACTTACCCAGGGTCACACAGCTAGTAAGTGTCAGGTATTCTTGACACCAGGTACAATGCTTTATCTACTTTTCCATTTGGTTGCCTCAACATTTGGACCCTTCATGTAGACACAGGAGGAGAATTGGGTCTAAGCATTTTACTTTCTATCTCACAAAAGGTTTGCCTTGGAGATTTGTTTTTTAGAGGAAAGAAGAAATTCCCTATGCCCTGGGCAGTTGGCAGAATGATTTTGGAAAATTCATTTTAGCTCTGCCTTTATTGAGCAAACGTGTAAGATTAAGACTAGAACACTAATTCTGCACGATCTTGGGGTCTTATGAAAGAGGACTAGTTTCAATTCAACAACTATTTATTAAAGCTTACTACTACTGTCCATGTAAGGCACTAAGAATATCAAGATAAAACCAGAGCCTCTTTTCTATAACGGTTGTCCTGCAAACATGCAGATAAGTTAACACAAGATAAACCATTTGAGAGAGAGTACTCACATCTTGGCAGAGTAGGGAAACATTTCACTGTAGGAGGTTGGTACCTTCTTGAAATTGAAAACTAACTTGAAGGTAGTTAGGGGTTAGGAGGCCAAGTTGGTCTTAGAGTTCCCTCCCAACTCAAATCAGATAACATACCTAATACTTCAGTGGATTCTAGCTCTCAGGGATCACAGGATCCTAGCTTGAGAGCAAGAAGGGCCCTTATAGTTCATCTAGACCAATGGTTCTCAACCTTCCTAATGCCTGGACCCTTTAATACTCATATGTGGGCATATCTGCCTGTAGGCAGACCCACCTGGAGACGGATAGAGGAGCTATGTCTCATCTCAGTTCCTAAGACCATCGAAAATATGTGTTTTCCAATGGTCTTAGGCGACCCCTGTGGCCCCTGTGAAAGAGTCATTCGACCCCCAAAGGGGTCGCGACCCACAGGTTGAGAACAGCTGGTCTAGACCAACCCTGTCATTTGACAGATAAGGAAACTGAGGCCCAGAGAAATGAGGTCATTTGCCCCATATCATACAATCAGTCAAAGTTCTTTCTAAAATGCCACACAAACATGTGTAAAGTGGTTCACAAACCTTAAAACGCTATCAAAATGCCCATTATTCATAGGGACATCAGCTCCGCTGGTTCCTCATTGCTTTTATTTTTATTTTCTGTCCTGGTTTCCTCTGGAGAAGTTTTAGCCAGATTTAATTCAAGTGCTTCCACACTTAATGCCTCTACCATTCAGCTCCTCCATGACATCAGAAGGAAAGTTCTGGATTTGTGAATTCCAATTAAAAAGCCAATCTGGCAGCTGCTGCCTGAGAGACCAGAAGGCTGTGGGAGACTGTGGAAAGCAGGGTTTTTTTCCATTGACCTCATTGTGCCCTTTGTGAAAGCCAGTTTAAGTTGGTTAGAAAGCCTTGTGGCTGCTCATCTTCCCCGGCCATTACTTCCCATCCAGAAACAAGTCCTGGGCCACGTAAGATGAATGAAAATCTGTGTTGCTCTTCCTTCAAAGCATCTGCCTGCTCTCCAAGTCATGCACTAGCTCTCTTACTAATTAGAGCAGAACAAAATGTGCTGGGGTTTTTTTTTCCCTTTTGGTAGAAAATTGAAAACCCAGAAACTATTCTCCCAAAGCCTTCCCCCACCCTTTTGATGTGACCTTAGGAGAGTGTGAGTAGGAAAGAAACTCATCCATATTTCAAGACAAAATAAAGAAAATGCCAGGATGTTAATCAAATTCTCAATCTCCTCCTCCGGCAAACAGTCCCAATGAAAGGAAGGCAGTGGGGGCTCTCCGGATCAGAATAATTGGTAATTATGATCACTTGCCTCAACAGAAAATTTTATATACACATATGGAACCACCCACATTTGAGGACTTCCAGCTGCAGTATAGACATGTTTCTGAGGTGGTCAGTAACAATAATATTATTTTGGCAACTGCATTCATTTTTCCCTCACCTCAGTGCATGTTTTATAAAAACTCCCAATGGCATCTGTAAGGGATGAAATCATCGCTGTTGGCATTTATACAGCCACTTTAAAATGCTCAGATATAGGCTTCATATTCATGCTCTCCTTGGAGCCTCCCAACAACTGGGTGAGAGAGAGGAATGATAGGTGTATTCATTATGGTACAAGTGAAGAAACTGAGACTCAGAGAAGGCAAAAGACCTTGCCAAGAGTCACAAAGCTAGTAAGTGTTAGATTTGAACCAGGTCTTCCTGATTCCAAGAACTACTCACTACTCTCTGCTGCCTGACTATAAAGGCCAAGCCAATAATGGAACTGACTTTCTTAGATGAAGCTAGAAAGTCAATCAGTAAGCATTAATTAAGCAATTATAATGTGCTGGGCACCATGCCAGGTGCTGGGAATACAAGCACAAATAATGAAATGATCTCTCTTCTCAAGGTACTTATGTTCTATTGCAGGAGACAGATAAATATATAAGTCTATACAGAGTAAATATAAAGAGAATAAATTGCAAGAGAATTAAATACATGGCAGTCATCAGGGAAGGCACTAATGTTGGAGGTGGGAGTGTGAAACTCCTTTCCCCACAACAACTTTGCGAGATAGGTAATGGAAATACTATTATCTCCCACTTTACAGAGGAGGAAACTGAGGCAGAGGTCAAATAACTTACTCGGGGATATAGAGCTTGTAAATGTCAATGCAGAAATACAAAGCCAGCTCCTCTGATCCCAAGTCCAGGCCCCGCTCATTCTGCTATACCAGAATGCCTCCTTGAAAACGAGTACAATGCCTACTGCTTACTAATTACAGCTCAAGCCAATTAACTTAATTTAGAGGACTACAAGTGAATGGTGAAGACATCTGAATTTGCAACCCTCAATTAATCTTCAAAAGCCACACGCAGACATCTGTCATCTCTCCACCCAAACAAACAAATCCTTCCAGATTTCAATGCTTTTCCTATTATCTCCTGGAGAGGACAGCTAGGGGGGGTAGGGGTGGGGGTGGGGGAAGATTGGGAGGACAACCTAACTGAAGGCAGCAAGGTGATCATCAAGTGACCATAGTGATAACTGGAGGCAATGAGGAAGGTGGAGTGAATTAGAAGAGAAGAGATTAGTAACAATTATGGATGGACACTGGAGATCACTGGAGAAGGAAAGGAAAAGCCACTCCAGTATCTTTGCCAAGAAAACCACATGCACAGTATGGTCCACCAGGTTATGAAAAGTCAGATACAATTGGACCGTGACATGGAGGAGCAGCCCAATACCATTAGGGTAGCCTATCCTAGTTCCACCCTTCCCTCTTAAATTCATTAATCATTCAATTCTGATTCATGCTTAATTAAGAAACATAGCTCTCCATCTCTCATGTAAATATGCTCAGAGAAGTAGCTATAAAATCAAGTTGAACTGGAAGGGTGTATTTCATTCAATCGTTCATGTCACTGTAGGCTTTTCCCCCTGGGGTAGATTTCCTCGCTCGCTTGAAGGCTAAATCAATGAAGGGCAGCTCTGTGAAGAGTGTTCAGAAAATGGAAAATATTTCCAATCTTTCCAGGGAGGGAGCCCAGGGGAAGGAGGGTATCCCATGGTGGCAGTAGACACTGTACACTCTGCCAAGTATTTCATGTGTACAATGGAGTTTCCCAGCTGGATACAAGGATGAGCTCAAGACAGATTTGCACTTTCCATACAGCAGCTGATGCTCTCATAGCATCACAGATTTTGAGCTGGAAAGGAAGAACCTTAGAGGCTCAGAGAGAAAGTCACTAGCCAAAGGTCACACAAGTAATAAGTGACAGACTTGGGATTTGAACTTAGCTCCTGTGATTCCAAAACCAGCATTCTTTCCACTTACAAAAACCTAGAGCAGCACAGGGAAATGGGAAGAGACCCAGATTTAGAGTTACACTTGGGTCTGAACACTAGCCTCTCTGCTGATAACTGCTTATGTGACCTTGGCTAAGTCATGTCAGTTTTCTGGGCCTCAGGTGACTCTTGCAAAATGGGGTCATTATCAGCTGTATGATTCTATTAATGCCTTCTATTCCTGCCTGGATCAGTGAATTCCTTCAAATAATAATTCAGGGTTCAGAAAAGCAGTAACCCTGCAAAAGTAAGCATTGCTATTTGGGCTGGGCCAGTAACAGGGTACCATAAATCTTGTAGGATGAATTGGAAACTTTTCCAGATGAGCTGGAGGCACCTTTACTTTCCTACTAAAGCAAAAATAATAAAAGGCAGCGGAGACAAAGAACAGTACTAGTTCACTGCATGGGCATCAGGGTGGAACCAGGGTCCAAATTTAAGTTCCATCTGTTTTTGCTTCTTCACAAAATGAGACTAGCCGTGCCTTTTTTTTTCCCCTTTTAACATCCTACCCAATGTATGACAGAATCAGTTTGGGTTAAAAACTTTGAAATTATATGTTAATGCACTCAGCTGAAAGCACTTGCAAATTCCCAAAGTCTCTACAGTAGGAGCTAAGTAGGAGACGTTAGGGGTGAGGAGAGGGAATTCTATCAGAAAACTGGGGGAAGAGAACTTGAGTAATAAATTTTATGATTGGCCCAGAAATGTTTCTTTTACTTGTGGGGCCATATCCATGTTTCATAATCCCTCTGAACTATAATATCTTAAAATGAAGATAATAATATTACAGTACCTGCGGCTCAAATGAGATGGTGTTAGAAAAATACTTTGCAAACCTTAAAGGATATATAAATGTCAACCAATCGTCCTCCTTAAGATGATATAATGCCAATTTTGAGCTTTCCCCTTCCCCTACCCCCATTTTAATTCAATCCTTCCTCACCATCTTCTTGCTGCCCTTTGGCCCAGATAAAGTATCCATTGTTTCTGACTTGACATCATGAGAATTTAGTACACCAGTGTGGTTACAGCTTCAAAGGGGGAGAGGAAGGAGTAGGGAAAGAGACTGGCAAAGATGATGATATAGGAAGGAGCAGCACAGCCCAAATCTACTCCAGCAAAGATTGGGGAGGAGCATCAGACCTAGTATTGATCAGAAAAGCCAAAGAGAAACAACAGTGGATCATTTTTCCAGCCCAAAGTCACGGGCTGGAAAATATATCTGACAAAATATATCTGATATGTGATGAGCAAGAGTCTAGCTGTGTGCTTCTGACCCCAGAGCAGGATCTCAGACTCAACCCAGGGGTAAGCGACCAGGGCATGAGCTGTAGACCAGGAGTAGGCCTACATTTGTGTCCCTCTGAACCTGCTGAATCTTCCAGCTAGCTGTCATCAGCTGCTTCCAACAACTATTTTTTGGTGTGCCAACCAGGGCCAAAGCTGCAATTGCTTTGCCCAGACCCAAAGTGGTGGAAGCAGGGCTTGAAAAACTCATACCTACTGAGGAAAGTACTACTCATGAGAGTAGAAAACACACTGTGACCTACATCAGACTGCTTACCACTGAAAATTTGCAATTTCTCAGCCTCAATCTCCCCTGAGATCCTTGAAGAACGCAGCTTGAAATACCCAGAAACCATAGCAGTAGGACCCTACACAATACAGATTAGGATCATGGGAGACCCCAGTAATCCCTCCAGAAGTTCTGAAGCCCATTAGTCCACCTGGGGTTGACCTGGAGATCTGTTCAACTCTAATTTCTTATTTTTTTAAAACTGCACTTATCTCTTCACGTTTGCCCCCTTCTCTAGCTGTGGGTAAAATCTATCTTGCTTCCCCTTTCCCTTTTCACTCTCATACTTCCAAGTCTAGGAACTGTCCCTTTAGACACAGGATATCTCATTGGGTCCTAGTCCTTTAGGAAGCCTGACTCTTTGTGGGAATACAATAAATGCCCAGTGATATGTGAGATACAGGCCATGTCACAGAGGAAATAAAGCTGGCTCCTTGCCCCTAGAAATATACATTTAAAGGAGGCCATTATAATTTTCAAAATGATCTGAAGTCAGCCATGACATAACCTTCAAAGATTACAAGAAATCGGGAGGGGGGGGAAGAAGCCTTTAAGAAAATGACTCCAAAGAGAATGCCATTCTGACAGCTTTACTTTTACAGGTACATTTAAGATGATTCAAGCTGTCATCTTTTCCAGTAAGAGTTTGCTTTAATTATACAAAATATTGAATATTTTTCAAGATAAGAATGTAAGTAGAGAATTTACTTTGTAGTCTTTATCCTTCAAACTACCGTGATATAAAATCCTCATTGAGCCAGGGAAGAAATATGTAAACCTCAGTACTGAGTAACAGGGAATTCTAATGCCCTCATCTAACAATGATTTCTTTAAGGGGCCAACAAAGATGCTTTATTACTTCAAATATCACAGATCTGGGATTTGTCTGGGGGAAATGAATAATAGATATTAAAGAAATGTCAATGAAGAGAACAAGTGAAAATGGGTAAATCATATGGATGGGTCAGTCTTAAAGGCAATGAGTTTTTTTTGTCAACAAAACCAATAAGAAATAGAAGGGCAAGTTCAATTCAATTCACTTGAGTACCTACTATGTCATTTCACTTTTCTGACCTTCAGGCTCCTAATCTGTGAAATGAGGATCCATGAGGTGAACTCTATGGTCCTTTGAAGCTCTAAATCTATCATCCTAAGATCTTGTGTACAAGGCAATGCTAGGAACTCAAGAAGCAAAAAAACAAAAATTAGACAATTACTACCTTCAAATGGCTTACATTCTACTATGGAGACACAGCTTGTACATAGGGGAGGAAGGAATGCACACCAGATATGGAATAGCAGGGAGAAGAGAGGTGGAGGACCTTGGTGGGGTGACAGCTACTATACTAAGAGAGAGGAATGACAACTAGGTAATATCCAGTATTTATATGGCACTTTAAGGTCTGTGAAGTGCTTTGCATAGGTTATCTCATTTGTTCCTTGTAAGACTTTGTAAAATTATTATCCCCATTTTACAGATGAGGAAACTGAGGTAGAGGGAGGTTAAATGATTTTTCCAGGGTCACACAGCTGGAATATGTCTCAGGCAGGATTTGAAATTACATTTTCCTAACCCTATCCACTGAGACACCCAGCTGCCTCCTGGGTAAATGGATATAGGTAAATAGGGATACAGAGAGATAAAGAGAAATGTGTGTGTGTGTATGTGTGTGTGTGTGAGAAAGAGAGAGAGAGAGACGGAGAGAGAGAGAGAAAGAGAGAGAGAGAAATATAGAGACATAGATGGATGACAGATGTAGATAAATAGGTGTATAGATATAGAGTTGGGTAGTAGGTGGATGGATGGATGGATGGATGGATGGATAGATAGAGGATAGATAGATAGATAGATAGATAGATAGATAGATAGATAGATAGATGTGTAGATAGTGATATAGATGGGTAGATAGGTAGAGACAGATGGACCAAAAAAAAAGATAAAGCATTTAAATGCTTACTCCGTGCCTCTGGGGATAAAACTATAAACTAACAAATCAGTCCCTAGCCTCAGAGAACTTAATTTGGCTGGAATGTAGGGGGCATGGAGAATAAACATAAAATGTATGGAAAGGTAAGTTGAAGCCAGATTGCAGAGACTTTGAAACACCAAGCTGAAGAGTTTGCATTTTGCCCTTGATGAGTAGGATTCGAAGTGGAAATAGAAGTGGGAAATAATTTCTGGAGTATACAATGGCATGGAATTGTAAATGAGCCTTGCAAGACAGAATAGGATGACATATTCCTGCTATAAGGTTTATAATTTTTTTTTGAACACAGGATATTAAAAAAGAGACAGGGTGCTATATGAGAAAAACCATGGGGCATGGAACCAGGTGACTTGGGCTTAGAATCTGGTTCCATTACCTTTTAGCTCTGTGACCCTACATCCCAATTTCCTCTACCCTAAGATGAAGGTGATAAAATTCCCATCACCTACATCACAGAGTTGTTGTGAGAGACACCTTCTGTAAATTTTAAGGACTATATAAATTTGAGCAACTAAAGCCTGTGGGGGCAAAAAAAGGTATTTGACATAGTGGATAAAAGATTGAATTTGTAATATGAAAAACCTGGGTTCAAATCTGACCTAAGACATTCAATGACTGGGTGACCTTGGGCAAGTTGCTTACCCTCTCTCAGCCTCAGTTTTCACATCTGCAAAATGGAGATAATAATAATAATAACATCTACCTCACAGGGTTGTTATACGGTTCAAAGAAGATAATGTGTGTAAAGTACTTTATAAACCTTAATTGTTACATGCATTCAAGTCTTGCACATCCTAACTCTATGACCACATAAAACTTAATCTCTTAGTGCCTCCAGGCACTAACTTTCTAAGACTATATGTCATAAGATGAGTTGTTAATCTGTGTTAGTGAAAGGCGTTCCCATTCCTGTAGTTCCCCACACTGCTTAAATAAAAGATCCAGAACAACAACAACACCAACAACAAAAACCACAACCCACAACTGTAAAAGAGAGAGAATAATACGAGACTATATGTCAACCAACCAATCAATAAGCATTTATTAAGACACTTTGTGCCAGGCACAGTGCAAAGTACTGAGGATATAAAGCAAAAGCAAAAACAATTTCTGCCCTCGAGGAGCTTACATACTTAAACTATAGGAATAATAGTTAAGATGGCTTATAATTGTAGGATTCAAATGAGAGGTTCTGTATGACCTGTGATTCTGTTGGAATGTTTGTTGTCATTAAATGGAGGCCCTCAAGAGGCCTCAGAAAGGACTACCTCTTCACAAAGCTGAGAAGACCAACCCCCAAACAAACCTGGGGTAGATGAGTAATAGTAAGGCAATGGAAATTGGTCAGCTGCTGGCTGAATGCAGAGAGAAATCTGCTCTCTCAACAGCAGCTTGTCATCATTTGTCATTTCTGCTTGGAAAAAGCTCAATGATGCTTTTACACCTGACTGAGCCACCATTACCTAGGACACACTTTAGATGTTCATTAGCAAAATAAAAGAACAGAAAGTAAGATTGGAGAATTTAGTGAGAATCACACTGTTCCCCCCCACCCCCATTGTCACACCACACTGTGGGTGTCTGAGACTTGCGGGCAAGAAAGAGCTTAATTTTTACATCTCCTTCAACTCTCCTCTTGATGGGATGTTGTTGTTTATGTTGTTGATTGTCCTTCATCCTCAAAGAGAACTATGACATCATGATGCCATGACTTGCAAGTGAATTGGATTTAAGTGAGGAAGGGCTGGGCAAGGTCACGAGTGTAATGCCATGCACTGCAGATTCCCAAAAGAATGCTACTGTGAACAGCCTTTATGGCTCAGATTACACAGTATAGTGAACACTCCATTTATTCCATTACAAATCAAGGCAAACATTCACAACAAATCACAATATAATATCCATAACATTATATCTTATCACAGAAAATCATAATATAGTGTTCACAACACTTAACATTAGAATGGCCACACGGTTTTCACTACAGTGGCCACAATATTTAGAACAAAGAACAAAAGAATAATCATCTGGTTTCCCTGTGGGTTGTGGTTTTTGTTGTTGGTGTTGTTGTTGTTGTTGTTCCGGATCTTTTATTTAAGCAGTGTGGGGAACTACAGGAATGGGAATGCCTTTCACTAATACAGATTAACAACTCATCTATGACATATAGTCTTAGAAAGTTAGTGCCTGGAGGCACTAAGAGATTAAGTTTTCTGTGGTCATAGAGTTAGGATGTGCAAGACTTGAATCCATGTAACAATTAAGGTTTTAAAGTATAAAGTATAAAGAACGCTTCTTACTTAATCATTCAGTCATTTCACAACAAATCACAATAATCAATTTTCCTCTCATGGGGCAATTATAGATTAACTTAATCAGTCACTTAACTAGATTCACAATTACTAAGTATCATTAATCACTAAATACAATCATTTGAAAATTACATAAACCCTCGGTATCTAGTACACTTCAATTTCATCATGTGTCCAAGGGGAGGCTTATTCTTCATCTTGACTCAGGGTGGTCTCTCAGATTCTCTGGATCCCCTTCCATGGTCCCAGCTCCTACCTGAATCCACCAAACAGTCACCTGGATTCAGGGACAAATAGCTCCCAGGTTCTCATCCAGTCCTCCAGGCAGTTTTTGGTACATACTGAAGCTCACAGGGTCCAGCACATCTCAAACCCTTCACCTCTTCTGTTGGCAGGAACTCAAGGATCCGCCAAGCCACAAACAAAGTCTTATCCCAGTCATGCTTCTTCAGTCCTCCAGTAGTTCAGCTGGCCCTAGGAAATCTAGGCTTTCCAGGTGCCTTCCAGGCAGCCCTCTCAGCCTTCCAGGTGGCCTTCCAGACAACGCCAGTCTTCACCAGATTCTGGTATCAATAAAACTCCAACTCATTTCTCAGTCAGCTTCCAGATACTGGGAGAGAAACTCTCTCTCTCTCTCTCTCTCTCTCTCTCTCTCTCTCTCTCTCTCTCT
>CM053589.1:131626334-131653824 GCA_028646515.1 Pseudochirops corinnae | reverse complement strand
ATGGGAATATTGTTAGCGTTAAAAGTTAAATGTTGGCGAAGGAAGTAAATTGTGTATATTACAACACTGGGTATCTAGATTGATTGGGACTAGGCATGAGATGCACACACACAGATACAGATCATTTGGAAAGTGAACCATGGTCTTTGTACAACATGAAGAAACATTTGACTATGCAAGCTGACACCACTAGCAGCCTGAGGCAAAATTATAAAGTGGGAAGAGTTAACATTACATATTTCCAGCCCCCTTCTTGGATGTGAACCCCCTGAGAGCTTATGAATACCCTTGAATACCACAGGCAACTCTCCAGTGCATTGGGTGGCTCTCTCTCTAATTCAGTTTCCTCATCTATGAAATGAAGATAATTCATAACAGAATCAGAGAATCTTAGAGTTGAAAGAAGTCTTGGAACTCATCTAGTCCAACCCATATCTGACTGAGAATCCTTTCTACAATATCCCTGACAAGCAGTCATCCAGACTTTTCTGGAAATCCTCAAATACCCTTCCTCTTGAGAAAGTCCATTCTCCTTTTGGATAGATCTAAATACGAGGAAGTTTTTTTTTCCTTTACATGGAGCCTAAACCAACTTATCTGTAAATCCTACTCTTTGTTATTTGTTCTGTTCTCAGATGTCAAGCAGAACAAATATTTTTACCCATGAAAGCCCTTCAAATATGTGAAGACAGAGGAACGGAGTAGTTCTCTGGATTTGAAGTGGATCTAGATTCAAATGCTTTGTTCCTTCCTAGAAGTGTACCCTGAGGCAAGTAACATCTAAGAGATTCATTGCCCTCATTTATAAAGGAAAAGGGTTGAGATTACCTGTAGGATTATTTGTAGCACTAAATCTTATGATCCCACTCCCAGAAGACTTCTCCGAGCTAAAAATTCCCATTTTCTCCCATTGACACTCATATGGCATGATCTCAAGGCATCCTAACTGACTTCTTTTGGGTACTCTCCAATTTATCAACGCCCTTCCAAAAATGTGGCACCCAGAACAGAATACAAGGTTCCAGATGTGGTCTAACAAAGAAAGGCAAGCCTCAAGCCACACACTATTCCTTTAATAATTCTTTGTCTAAAATCACAGTTGCTTTTTTAAAAATTATTACCATAGCATGCTGTTGGCACTAAAATCCAGAGGAAAATCCTGGAATGGGCAACACATTAAACAAATTTCAATAATTTATTATAGGATGTGAATGAGTTCCCAGATCACATGAGATCACAGGATCATGGATTTAGAGTTAGAAAAGATTTCACAGAGCATATAATCCAATCCCCTCATCTTACAGATAAGTGAACTAAGGCTCAGAAAAGTTGATACTTTCCCACCACAATCACTCAACTAGTAAATATCAGGCAGAAGATTTGAACACAAGTCTCCTCTACTTCTCATCAATAGCTTTGAAGTTACCTGGTGAACTTCCCATACCAGACCATGCTATTAACTGCATCCTCTCAGGCATTGAGATAAGCAAAGGGTTTTTCTTGATTACTCTGTTCTTGTCAACCCCTTCCTAATTCTTCCTCATTTATTCTGGCATGCCAGTATCAGAGCACCTGCTCACTTCACAGAATCTTTGTGAGAATCAAATAAGTTAATGGACAGAATGTATTTCTAAATGGTAAAGTGCTAAACATAATGGCATGTGTATAGAAATATAAGATTTAGAAAGTACTTTACTTATATCATCTCATTTGATCCTCTCAACAACTCTGGGAGGTAGGTTCTATTATCATACTCATTTTACAGACTAGGAAACTGAGTCTGAGAGAAGTTAAATGACTTGCCCACAGTCATACTGCTAAGTATGCATCTATGGCAGGATTTGAATGCAAGTCTTCCTGTCTTCAAGTCCAACACTATCTAACTACCCTGACCCTTGATGCTTCTGTACGTCATGCAAGTGTGAGCCATTATTATTGCCCCTAATATTCAAATCTGGGAATGGCCCCTAGAATTATTTCACCTATTCTCATTGGCATAGAAAGTACTTAAGGAAAAATGAATCTCCAAGATTAATACAAGCTTCCTCTACCTAGATATTCATTACCAACATATTTTTGGCTCAATACATCTGACTTTAAATATGCACTCTAGTGAAAGTGAAATATTAAAAGCTGGACAAGATGAAACAAGAAATTCTCACTGAAAATAAGAACTGTGTTTCATTCAAAGAAAAAAATGGAAATATTCATTGCACAACATATACACACCTACACAACACAGTATATGAATCAACAAAGCAGTGGCAAAATTATAGGGCTCAGGGTAATAGTATGAAAGGTATGAGTAACTAAAAAGCAAATCAAAAAGAAGGTTTTCTCCAGGAAACATAGGGCAGCAAGTATGGCCCACATACACAGCCTAACCCTTACTCCCTTGCTTAGCTCCATCTGCATTTCTATAATATTGTGTCATGGAGAAACCTTTCCTCTAACCTGTGATCAACATACAGCCTGAAGTCTAAGGAATTTCCAACATTCATTGCTTTTTATTCTAGCTCTGCCACTCCAAGAGCTCTTCTGGGGTTTAAGAATACCTAATCTTTCTAAATCTTCCTAAACTATGTGCCTCAATAATATACTATCACTAATTTTTTAGTTAATGGTCATACAAAAAAACCCTCTTCCTTTTTATTAGTTAAATTTTTTCTTCTTTTAAAATTTTTATCCCATGTCTTATTCTATTATTCTTAGAAAGAATAAAGAGAAGTGCCAAATTATCCTATTCTTTAACATTTATTATTTCATATCTATCATCACATTTCTTACTTATTCTGTTCTTTCATCAGCTAAATACTCCTAGTCATTCAACTTGTCCTTGCTTCTCTTTCCTGTCTCTGATTATTTTAGCTGACCTCATTTGAGTTCTTTTTTTCCTTACTATGTCAAATCTGAAATGAAGAGATTAAAATTGAATATGATATTCATAATAAGCAGGTATACTTTGTATACTGACATAACAGTCTCTTGCGATTGTCTACAAATTTTCTAACCCAGTCCAAAACTTTATTTGCTTTACTGATTATGACTGCCCTTTGAGCATATGATTTCTTTGGACAACCCAAAACAATGGCTAGACTCTTTTCCCCAAAAGTCAAAATTAGTTTATAAAATAATTTAAGCACTTCTTTCAATACATAATATTTTGTAACTTACTGGGTTCCATTTGTCCAGGAAATTTGTTAGGTGCTTCTTGATTGCCGCAATAGTGCTTGGAAGTGATTCAAGGATTTTATTGAGTCAGTGAAGTTTGATACAGGAACTCACAGAGTTGGAGTCAGAAAACCTCAGATGAGACCCAGTTCTGAACTTGAAATAGCTGTGGGACACTGGCACTTAGCAACCATTGACTGATAGACTTCTCTGAGATTTAATTTCTCCATAGGACATTGGATTTAGGGAAATAGGTTTCAATCATAAGGTGTGTTATAAGGAAAGCACTCTTTGTAGAAATATGAGCTATAATTGACATTGTTACCTACAAACTAATAATAATAGCTCACATTGATAGCCCATTAAGACTTGCAAAGTGCTCTACTGCTACCTGTGGGGTAGCTATTATTACTCCCATTTTATGGATAAAGAAACAGAAGGCCAGAGAGGTTGAGTGAGTTCATTATTTCTGTTGTGTTAGCATTATCCTTGAGTTATCCAGTCTTGTTACTCATCCTTGACTCCTCTCTCCCTCAGCCCCCACAGCCATTCAATTTCCTGTTGGTTCTACACTTAAATCTGTTCTCTCCTGACTCACACTAATCATCACACCTCTCTGGTTCAGAAATTTGTTGCTTCTCACCTAGATTATTATAATGGTGTCCAACCTTCTCTCCCTTCTGCTAGTCCCTCCCCTCTTTTATCCATCTTTTTCTTTTTCAGTGTTTCAAAGATCTGTGACTTTTGTCAGTGTGGAACCCATGTCCTCTGAAGCAGATTACAAAAAAAAAGTTTTCCTTAAAATTCACACCATTGCATAAACATCAGCCAATATGTGTATTCCATATCCCACATAGTGTCATGAACCCTGAATAGTAAAGAAAAAAGAAAATCTCTTTTTAATTTAAAAAAAAGTACAAGTGGTTTTAGTGTGTAAAATTTCAATATGCTACCAAAGATTTGGTTTGGGTTTCCCACCACCAGTTTCTCTGAGAAAAGGATTTCATATTCATGTGGAAGATGTCTAGGAAACATGGATTTTGACTCATATATGGGACATTGGAAAAGATAAGTTTAGAATGAAAGATTCCATATTGCCAAAAATATTTTGAGGTTGCAGCAGGTGCTAAAATGATTCCAACTTTATCTTTTAATTCTGGAACATATCAAATAGTCATTAGAATCTTCCTTCTGAATTACAAGCAGGGACAACTAGGTGACACAATGGATACAGTAATAAGCCTGGATTCAAGAGGACCAGAGTTCAAATCTGCCCTTAGATACTTACTAGCTGTGTGACCCTGGGCAAGTCACTGAACCCTGATTGCTTTCCCCTGCCCATCCACAAAAAAAGTTTACAAGCATATCTCCTCATAAAGTTGCCTTGATCACTGTCATTTTGCAATTACATTAATACATTACAATCAAATCCCCCTCTAATGTCACAAAACCATTCTGTAATTTCATTTGGCTAGTCACCTGAGAGATTAAATTCAATTAAATGTAAATGATTTAACTTTAGAAATAACTTACATTATATCACTATTATTGTTGTTTTGCTAAACATATTGACTTTGAAAACCATTTAATGATTGCAGACAAATTTTGCCTGGTGTAGTAAAAAGAGCTTAATTTGGAAGACAGACAGACAAAGACGCAGAGATAGAGACAGAGAGAAGCAACAGAGAGAGAGAGAGAGAGAGAGAGAGAGAGAGAGAGACAGAGAGAGAAATGCTTAGTATGTACCAGGCACTGTGCAAGGTGGGGATTCAAAAACAAGAAAACAAGATGGACCCTACTCTCAAGCTGCTTACAGTCTAATGGAAGAAGATAACACATAAAGGAAGATCATGCACATAATGACCATCAGAAACAGTATTTAAACCAAGGTCTTCCTAGAACCAACTCTAAAACTAAGGACCATTGGGCTTTTCAATTTAGTTAAAGCTGAAACCTCTATATGCTGACTCTCCCTATTAAAATGTGAACTCTTTGGGGTCAGGTACCATCTTAATTTTCAGTTTTATCCCCAACATGTAGAACAGTGCTTTAGACATAGTAAGGGCTTAATAATTTTTTTTAATTTATTCATTTAAAATTTATCAAGAGATTCTTTCATTTGTTTGTTAAGTATTTGTTTGAAGTTAAAACCTGTGGTTGTTTGCCTCAGATATCACGTGGAACAAGTAAAAGAAAGCAGCCCCCAGATTTTGGCCCTAATAGCAACTTTATTATCTGATCATCACTAGAAAAATAAATTTCTAGCTATTCAAGAGCTGTCTCAGAACCAAGTACCCTGTGATTAAAAGGTAACGTTTTATATCAAACTCAACAAACAATAAGAATCTATTTGTTACACTAAAAATAGAGATAACAGGAAAATTTTCCAGCAAATCTTTAAAAATCTCCAGCTGTGAACTTGACTTCAGAAGGCAATCTGTTCCCAATTTTAATGGACTGGATTTGTTTTGCTTGTTTTACTTCAGAAACAAATTTCTCCTGACAGTTAGTGTAATAATTTCTTACACAGATTTTTTTTCTCAATTTTTCTTGGGAAGAGAGAGCTATTTTAATTGGCATTTTTCATAAGGCTGTGTAAGATATCATTTTGGTTTTATACTTTTAGAAGAGGCATTTCCCATCTGTTTTAACAGTCCAAGTGGCTAATCACATTGCCAAGGATAGTTTGTCATAAAGGGAAACACCATTCTGTAGAGAAATCATAATGTTCTTACATCATTTACTGATAGATAAACATTTCCACAAACCTTAAGATATTGTCTTATGACATATACTTATAGATAAAACCTATTAATGGCTAGTAAATTGTACATTAATTACCTGTACAGGTCATCAATTCTTCTGTGACTTACCTGAAGGTCTTTTGACAGTGGCTGGGGCTAAAAAAAAAAGTCATTATCCCGTGGCTAATCAAATGATAAATCTTTATGAACTTAGTTAGACTGATCCTCAATCAATCAACAAGCATTGATTAAATATCTATTGAGTTCCAGGAATTATGACAGTCCCTGAGAATACAAGACAAAAATGAAATAATCCCTGCCCTCAAGAAACTTACATTCTATAGGCAGATATATATTTTATTACCTAGCCAATATTTATAGCTTATGCTCTGTTAGGAGTTCTTTCAATAACCCAGGGTCACAAACCCAAAAGACCCCCACTATGGAGTAAGGACTTACTATATGACAAAAACTGCTAGAAAAACTGAAAAGCAATCTGACAGAAATCAGGTTTAAACTCACATCTCATGCCATATACCACAATCATTTCCAAATGGCTATATGACCTAGAAATACAAGGTCACCTCAGAAAAAAATAGAGGCACAGAGAAGGAGATATCTTTCACAACTGTGGATAGGGGAGAGTTCTTGACCAAAGAAAGGATAAAGAGGCGCATAGGAGATAAAATGCTCAATCTTAATTACATAAATTTGAAAAGCTTTTGCACAAACAAAATCAATGTAACTAAAATTAGAAAGGAAACATCTGGGGTGGAGGGAATCTTTGTAGCAAGTTTCTTGGCTATTTAAGATACATAAGGAACAATTGAAACACATAAGAATAAGAGTCATTCTCTGTTAGATAAATGACAAAAAGTTATGATTAGGTAGTTTTCAAAAGAAGATAAGCAAGTTATCAATGACCAAGTGAAAAAAATATTCTAAATTACCAATAATAAAATAAATGTGAGTTAAAACAAGTCTCATCAAATTGGCAGACTAGAAAACTATTTGTAAAGCTGTGTTGAGATGCCCTTCTCCTTGCCAAGGCTAACCCCTCTACGTGTACAAGTGATCCCATTCTATCTCATCTCTTCCAGCAGATTGTCTCCTCTATCCTCCCCACTCTCACTTATCTTCAATCTTTCCTTGTCTACTGGTTGCTTCCCTACTATCAACGAACATACCCATGTCTTCTCCATTCTCAAAAAGACCTCATTTGATCACATCCAATACAGCTATCATCCCTTATCTCTTCTAGATTTTGTGGTTAAACTCCTTGAGAAGGCCATTTATAACAAATGCCTAACTGTGGGTGGCCCGCAGGACTCTGCTCTGGGCTCTCTTTTTATATCCTTCTCTACTACTTCATTTGGCAATCTCATCAGTTCCCATGGATCCAGTTATCATCTCTATGCTGATGATTCTCATATGTACTTATCCAGCCTAACCTCTCTGCTGACCTCCAACTTTGCATCTCCAACTACCTACTGGATACTCAGGCTTGGATAGAGAGAGAGAGAGCGATGGATAGATAGATGGATGGATGGATGGGTGGATGGATGGATGGATGGATGAGAGAGAGAGAGAGAAAGAGCGAGAGAGAGAGAGAGAGAGAAAGAGAGAGAGAGAGAGAAAGAGAGAGAGAGACGTCAACTATGACTCCAATGGAATGAAAACAAAGCATACTTCTCACCTGTTAACTGAGAAGGGGTGGGTTAAAGGTGCAAATGAGGCATGCATCTTTAGACATGGTAAATGTATAGATTCGTTTTACTTGAGTATGCAAACTTGTTATACAGGAAGAGTTTTTGGAGAGTTGGGGCTAGTGATAGTGATTGCTCAGTTTTTCAGTCATTTTTCAATCATATCCAACTCATTTGGGGTTTTCTTGGCAAAGATAGTGGAGTAGTTTGGTTTTTTTTTCCTCCAGCTCATTTTATAGATAAGGAAATTGAAGTAAACAGAGCTAAGTGACTTGCCCAGGATTACATAGCTAGCAAATATCTAGCAATTAGCCAAATTTGAACTCAGGAAGATGAGTCTTCCTGAATCTAGGTCCAATACTTTATCCACTGTGCCAGCTAAATATTTAAAAAGAAAGAAAAAAGTGTCAACGAAGCAATTTTTTTAATGCACAAGAGAACAAAAGGAACTCCAGAGGGAAACACAAACAAGCAGGACAGTTTTAGAACTAATTTTCTGAATTTAGTATCTACCTTTCTATAATACAAGATGCATAAAATGAAGAATTAAGGTTTCACATGCAATTCCTTTTTTTTATTCTCCCTTGTATATGAAAACATTTTTTGGTGTACTCCAGATCCAAAATAACAAAACAAATTTAAGGAACCCAAGATCGCTGCTAGACAAATAAAGGAGGACTTGGAAAGATAATCTGTTTATCATTTTCAAAGGTACAGGCTTCTTGAGGGAGATTGTTGTTTTGATCCTTCTACATTTACAATCATACCGTGTCCTGAAGGTATATATAGTTTTTGGAAAAAAAATATTTATTGAACATCAATACATATATTTATCTTATAAAATAAAACAGAATAGATATATAATTTCTTGTATGATTTAAGGATCTACTCCTAGGGACTTCTATTCCAAAACAACATAGGAAGAGCTGGCCACCAAATAAGTGCTATACTTTGAAGGATTGGAACACAGAATGATAATAAGTGCATTTTTAGAGAGCTTTACATACATTATCTCATGTTTACAACAATCCTAAGTATATAGTACAAAAAAACATAGAGACATGTAAGAAAGTATTAGATTTAGAGACAAGGATTGAGATAGGAATCCTGTCTGGAGCACTTCCTACTTATGAAACCTTGGACAAGTCACTTCCCTTTTCTCTCTCTCTGTCTCTCTCTCTCTCTTTCTCTCCTCTCTTTCTGTGTGTGTGTATCTCTGTCTCTCTGTCTCTCTGTCTCTGTCTCTGTCTCCATCCAAGGTTCTTTATCTGCAAAATTAGAGGGCTGGACTAGAGGTCTCATAAGGTTCTTTCCATCTTTAAATCTATATTCCTAATTTTTCCCCCATCATTGTTTTCATCACTGTAGGAAACTGTCTAGGATAAAAAACCTTTCATTGATGCAAATTAACAACTCATCTGTAACTCACAGTCTTAGGCAGTTTGCCTGGGGACACTGAACATTTAAACTGGACTATGGTCATATAAATATTCTGTGTCAGGAGTAGGATTTGAACACAGGTCTTCCTGATTGCCAGACCAACTCTGCATGGGTTCTTTTTTTTTTTTAATGTACAAGGAAACTACAACAGAAAAAAAGCTACCTAAGTTGCCCAAGTTATACAAATATGGAATTCCTTGCAAACATGAACTCTTTTCTGTTTTTTGTCCACCTGGGGCCTAACACAATGCCAAGCACATAGTAGGTGTCTAACAAACCCTTGCTGAATTGAATTGATTCATGCATAAATTGGATTGAAGTGAGGCAGAGATGCATGAAGTCATCAGCCTCACTCTCTATAAATCCATGCATGAGCAGCTTTCCAGAGGACAGCTGCTGTGAACATCTTTCAAGATTCTGATTACACAGTTTTGTGAACATTCTATTTATTCAGTAACAAATCAGAGCAAAATATTCACAGCAAATCAAGGTACAGCTTTCACAATGTTACAACTTACCACAAAAAATCAAAATACAACATTCACCATGTCATAACTCAACAACTTATCACTAAAATGGCCACATAGTTTTTGCCATAGTGGTCACATAGTTTTGAACAAAGTACAATCATTTAGTCAATCAATCACTTAGTAACTCAGTCATTCAATCATAAAGTACAAAAAGTCAAAATCCTCCACCCATGGGGCACACTAAGTTACAAATCAGTCACTATTCAGTCATCAGTCACTACTCAGTATCCTCCTGAGGAGTAGTGGGAAATATACACGATTTCATCACTACTCAGTACCCACAAAGAGGTCTTTTCATCTTGACTCAGGGCAGGCTTTCAGCTTCCCTGGATCCTCTTCCATGGTCCCAGCTCCTACCTGGATTCACCATACTGTCACCTGGGTTCAAAGGCAGACAGCTCCCAATTCCTTGTCCAGCTCTCCATGCAGTTTCTGTTCCACGCTAAAGCTCACAGTGTCCAGTCCACCTTAAATCTTTCACGGTCTCTGTTTCCAGGAAGTCAAGGCTTAACAAAGCCACAAATAGGTTCATGCAAAGTACTGGCATCACAGTCATGCTTCCTCAGTGTTCTGCAGCTTCAGCTGGCCCTTGGAAATCCTCAGCAGCTCCAGCTGGCCCTCAGAAGTCTTCAGCAGCTTCGTTCTCAAAATCAAAATCACTTTCTCCCATTCTCAAAATCAAAATCACTTTCTCCATGGAAGTTCCAGTCCAGCAGCAGCCACCCAGCCTTCAGGTGCTCATCCAAGAAGTTCTGACTTTCCCAGCTGGGGTTTTTCCTTATATACAGTATTGTCCCTCCCTGTTCAGCCCCTTCCTGTCACATCAGCAACAGGGGTTCATACCTTTTGTTTCTTTAACAGAGGCTTAATTTGAAACTAGGTGCTAAGTACCTGTCAGCTTCCAATATAAAGGGATCTTCAAATTTCATTACTATCACATTCTTTCTTCCAGAGTTATCACAGCCCCGTGGCAAGACAGAGTCAAGACAACTGGTAATGACTAGAGGCACAGTGGTTGACCTTGATATCTTAGATGCCGGAAAAAGCTCTAAGAGCTCCACAGTGCCTGCTTCAGTCACCTTCATGGACATTGGAACAAATTGTTCTCATCAACCCATTCCACCAGGGGAAGTTTTCAAATATGTTTGAGATCTTTCAACCTGGTGTAGCCAATCTGCTAATATAGCTTCCTGGGATGTGGCCATTTCTCATAAAACAGCTTCTTGGAGCCACAGGTGAAAAAGTTGGGTGGATCAGGTAGACACCAAGGGTAGAAAGGAATCTTGCCTGAACACACCCTACACCCCTTGAACTGAGCTAACGTCAGAACCCAGGCCTTTTGACTTCAAGTTCAATGTTCTTTCAATTATGAAGGGAAAGGACAGGGGAGAGAAGAAGAGGAAGGGGGAACTAAGAAGAAAGATAGAAATTATTTTATCAATCAGATACAAAAATAAAGTAACATGGTACTGAGGGAAAAGAGCATGTTAACTATATATAAATACAAAATATGTAAAAAGTGGATAGAGCGCTGGACCCTGAGGCAGGAAAACCTGAGTTTAAATCAGGTGTGAAAGTTGTCATCAGCTCTGATCAAGCCCCTTAACTTATGTCTGCCTCAGTTTCCTCCACTGTAAAATAGAAATAATCATAGTAACTTCCTTCCAGGGTTGCTGTTAGGATCAAATGAGAAAGCACTCCCAGTGCCTGGCATTTAGTACGTTCTGTGTAAATACTAGTTATTGTTATTATTATATGTGAAGTAATTGGGGAAGGAAAACTAATTGCTGGTCAGATTAGGACCTCATGAAAGAGGAAATCATTCAGCAGAAGAAGCTAAGGATTGTAATGGCAACTACGCAGCACTGTGGATAGAATGCCAGGCCTGGAGTCAGGAATACTCATCTTCTTGAGTTCAACTATGGCCTCAGACATTTACTAGCTGTGAGATCCTAAACAGAGTCATTTCACCCAGTTTGCCTCAGTTTGCTCATCTGTAAAACAAGCTAGAGAAGGAAATGGCAAACCACTCTTGCACCTTTGCCAAGAAAACCCAAAAGGGGTCACGAAGGGTCAGATATGACTGAACAACAAGGATTCTAAGATGGAACCATGGAGATAGTAAATGACATGTCATATGTGATGAACGGGAAGAAGACCCTGTCAACTAGACTGTAGGGTTCACAAAGGGCAATAATGAGAAATGAGCTTGAAGAGGTAGGCTGGAGACAGATTGTGAAGAGATTTAAATGACAGAAGAGTTTGTGTTTTATCCCAGAGGCTTACTATTGTAAGCTACTGGAGCTTTTGGAATAAGAGAGTATCAGGGTCAGAATTTGCCGCAGAAATATCACTGTTAGAGTTGTGTCAAACTCAAATAGAAATAGATTCTTGGCAGCTGCCTGTTGACTTCCAAAACTACAATTAACATTATCTGTGTTGTATTATAGTTTTATTCACTTTGCTAAACATTTCCAATTGCATTTTAGTCTGGTTCTGGTGACAATCTGGAGTTTTGCTGGTGGCATGGGAGGTGGGGGGTTGGGACAGTGAGCTTAACATCTCTGATGTAATGGGTGCATTGAAGAAGTAGGGGACCTGTGTGAGTGGAGAGAGTAAGTAGGTGAGTATGAAAGATGTGGAGATAGACTGGACAAGACTTAGCAACTCATTAAATATGGTGGAGGTTAGGGGGAGTGAGAAAATGAAGAGTCAAGTATGATTGAGACTTCATACTTCAGCAACTGGAAGAATGGTGTTGTCTTCAATAGAAATAAGGAAGCTGGAAGAGAGGATAAATTTCTTCTGAAAGAGTAAGTTTTCTTTTAAAGAACATAGGATCACAGAGCTAGAGCCAGAAGAGACCTCAATGCTGAGTTTGAGAGGCCTGCAGGACACAGTTGGAAATGTCCAATGGGCAATTGACAATGCAAGAAGATACCAAAGATAACCTTTTCCCATTTCTTGTAATACTACAGAAGTGACTGTTCTACAGGAATAACATTAAAATAATTAGTTCCCTGGCAAGCCATAGAGGATTTTTGTAGGAAGTTAGATATCAGGGCTAACCTCCCGATCAGCCCCTATCTATAACTCTTTCTGACTTCACAAATGAACCCTTCTGTTTTTCCATTTGTTCAATGCAAAAAAAAAAAAAAAAGATATCTGAATCCTTGTTCTTAAACTCAAATATGGAAATTTCCACAGGCAACCACATTTAAGTGCTGATAAGTAAACCAAGGACTAATTTAGTGTCATCAATGGGATGATTGGGTTCAACTCAAAAGAACTCTCAAAGAGTATGTAGATGAGTTATTTTAGAGGAAGGAAAGATTAAATGCATTTTAGACAATGAACCAATGTTTTTTTAATTACTCAACAAAACTACTTCATCCTGAACTAAAAACAGGAAAAAAAAATGGTGATCATGCCTACCAGTAAAGAGACAGAGACTAAATTGCTGGAGAGGCGACAGGAAAAAGGCTTTTCAATTTCTGAGGCTTCATGACATTCCAAAGTATTAGCAGTCACAATAATAATGGTGACTCACATTTCTAGAGCCTTCTTCTCATAACAGCCTGAGGAGGGATTGACATCCCATTTGGGGCCTGTTTTGACCTTCTGACCCAAGTACAAAAAAATGAAGGATTAAAATAAATAGGAAAACAAACCATTACATTCATTTGAACCATCTATCAAAACATTAAAAGGGCTTTTCTTAGGTTGGCATTGCTCCAGGAGAAAAAGAAAGAGTAAAGAATTGTAGAGGGAGTGAAATGGAGCCAGCAAGGCCTTTAGCGGATGCTAAGCATAACAGTTGGGATCATTTCTGGTGCCTCACATATATTAAGCCACCTTTGGAATTATTTATATAAATCTTAAAGGTAGGTTCTCTTGTCTACTAAGGGTTAATATCTAAAAAATAAGCTCATGTTTTGGATCCCAAAACAGTTCAGGTTTTTGTAACACAAAAGACTTAGCCGTTATGGATTTCCTCCAGACCAGACCTTAGTTTTCAGATAAATAAATGAATTAATTAAAACAAGGTTAGTAAACTCTGCTGCATTTTCTCTAAGGAATATATTGAACTATTTCCTCATGTGATTTCCTTTCAGTTGCTAAGGAAGATTTTCTGTGCCTAAGGGGTTTTCCTCATTCATCATTATCTTCTATATCTTAAGCAAGGAACGCTTCTGTGAATTCTGGGAAATTTTAAAAGGGAGGAGAGGGTCATTGTTATTGTTTTTAGTGTTCTATGTACAAATTACAGGCTTAGGCCTCAGTGGGTGACTTTGCAATAAAACCGAAAATACTACATACAGTGGCAGAAGATTAAATCCAGTGGCAGCACAGAGTGTTCTGAGAACATTCTATTTAAACAATATGAGTATGGCCAAGAGATGAAGGCTTTATTTTTTTTTTTACTGTTTACAATGCTTTTTTTAACCCAGGCTCATTAAGATTTAAATTGGACATAATCTCACAGGGTCAGAGGCCCAGTTTCTCTAATGTCTTTGGCTTGATTTTATATCTAGGGTTTCATTTGGTAGTTGGGATCAAATGGAATTGAAAAAAAAAGCCCTAAGCTTTGTAATGTAAGAACAGAATTCAGCATCCTGCTTTTTAAAAATATTATCTATAAAGGAAGAAATGGTTCATTGTGCAGGATAGATAGTTAGTCCCAATCCTGCCACACCTCCTTCCTCCTTCCCACTATGCTTGACATTATGGAAGAAGTCAACTATGATAAGCCAGAAGACATGGCTGCGGGGTATTGAGTAGAGCCAACCAATGACTGAAGAACTGGAGAAGTAGCAATTCCACCCTTCCCAGATGAAACTTCTATTAAAGCTACTTCTAAAATAGCATTTTAAAACTTCTGTTCCTGGTGGCCATGCTGTTACCAATAGGATCATGGGATAGGTACTACACCTGTGATTTTCTTGGTAAAGGCAACTCCCTTTAAATTGTGGCAGGTTACCTTTTCTTAGGCTTAGAAAATTACTTAAGGCCCTGAAAGTTTAAATGAGTTGCCCAGGGTCACACAGTTAGTATGTTTCTGAGTCTAGACTTGAATCCAGGTCTTCCTGACCCCAAGCTAGGTTTCTATCCATTATGTCACACAGTCTCTCATAATAGCATCATTGCTCACTCTTTTACTTCCCAAGGACTCGTCCAGAGGCCAGCCCCAAGCCTGGGGATCCACAATTCACATTTTAAAAGCATGTTACAATTTCCAAAGTCCTTTCTTCACAACAAACTTTCTAAGGCAGATAGGGTTGGGTGCTTATATATCCATTTTGCAGGTGAGAAACCTAAAGTTCATAGAGAAAATGTGCCCATTATCACAGGACTAATAAGCTACTATCGGTAATTGGGCAAATTTCTCAATTCAGCAATCTTGTAGACAGGCAGGAGACTTTCACTAGGTAGTTCAGTGACTCAGGAAGAACTAAGTTCAAATCTGATCTCAAAAAAGTACCATAGCTGTGTGACCTTGGGCAAGTCATTTAACCTTTGTCTTCCTCAGTTTCCCCAACTATAAAATGGGTCTAAGAATAGTTCCTACTTCCCAGAGTTGTTGTGAAGATCTAATAAGGTAATATCTGTAAAGCACTTAGCACAGTACATGCCACATAATAGGTGTATCTCTTTCCTTTTCTCCTCATTGCTTGGTCGAGCACTCAAATTTTAAGCAGAAAAAAGGTCCCCTCATATATAAAAAATTAAAAGTTCTGATTCCTTTATAAATACCTCTCCCTAACTTTCTAAATATTGTAGTACCTCCTTCCTTCCATCCAGCTATCTCTGTTCTTAATCTCCCTAGAGTTATATACATGTTGAAGAGGTACAGATGATCATTCAAAATCAGCCTTATCCACTTAAAGGGATTTCTTTCAATGCAGGAATATTCCCATACCTTTAAAAAATAATGCCTTTCTTAATCTTGCCTGAAATTCCACTATTAGATGTTTGTTCATTGCTTTCTGGCATTATTTTCCATTAACATACAAGTGCCCATGTTATAGGTATAACTCTTTATAAACTAAAGTCATCAAAGCACCTAAATGTGGGGATGGCTCACTCTGAGGCTGACAGAGAAAAATCAGGAGATGAAAGTACAGGACATAAGAACTTCTGGACTGGTATTTGGCAGGCTGGCCCATTCTCTTGCTTTTGCAAAGCTGCCTGTCGTGTGGAGAAGGGGAATGGGAAAGGGAGCAATCTGGGTGAGACCTGCTTGTTGGGGGTCAAAGTAGTTATGAGGTCCTGCTGTTCCTGGGGGGCTTGCCCTGTATGCCTCTGTTTTTGTCCCTCAGAGAAATTATGTGGCAAGCCATGCTATGAGTTGCCTGTACTCTAGCACAGAAACCAGAGAATCTCTGTCACAAGGTCAGTGACAGCAACCCTTGCCAACTCCCTTCTGAATTCTTCCTTCCTTATTTTCTCCAGTATGTCAGTGTCAGGGGACCTTATTTATCGAAGTCAGAGGAATCCTAATCATGACCCTTTTGGACCTTGATTATTCATTTATATGCGTGGATAAGTTAACCAGACCCTTGTCTGAGAACTTCTGAGAACAGAAAAGTCTAAAGCAGTCTTGACCAACTTTGCAGTTTTGCCTCTGGCTGGTCCTGGACTCAGCCAGCTCTGCCAACGTCTTTTCTTGTTGTGGAAGATCATGAGACTCTCCACAAGACGTGTCTACAGACAAAATCAAAATCATCGAGTTGGTCAAGGCTGCCTTAGGCTCTTCCAGTTTCCCCTTCTGAAGTTCTTTCCCCCAATCAGGGCTCAAACCTCAAAAGAATCTAACACACAAGTGCTGTTCTCCCTTCCTACATCCAGTCAAAATGTGTTCTCAGACAAGTGTCTGTTTAATTTATTCACACATGTAAATGAACTTCAACAAATTAAGGTTTCTTCCTGCCCAAGAAAACAAGGAAGGAAGACACCAGAAAGCAATGAGCAAACATCTTTCAGGCAAGATTAAGAAAGGCATTTTTTTTTAAAGGTATGAGGATATTCCTTGTGTTGAAAGAAACCCCTTTCAATGAGACTCTCCACAGGATCTGTGTAGGTAGACAAGTCTCATTCCTAATCCTGGTTCATCTAGATCCCCAGTGCTTTATTTGTTACATTTTATTGTCTTTGCTTTCACTTAACTTTTGTTGTTTTTTTTTTAAGGCAATCAGGGATCAGTGATTTACCCAGAGTATGTACAGAGTCAGTGTCTGAGTCTCGGTTTGAACCCAGCTCCTCCTGACTCCAGGTCCAGCGCTCTATCCACTGTGCCATCTAGCTGCCTCTACTTTGTTTTCAACTATAATTCTACTTACATGACCAATAAATTGCAGCAGAAAGATCTCCATTGCCTTCCTTCTTATCATTCTCTCCCCATCTTATCTCTTCATTCTCCCCCCAAACAACAGGGATTCCTATGAAAATTCATATCAAATAAAGAGTGTTCTTTTCTCACCTATTTCAATGTAATCATAGTTCCATTTGAATATGTATGAAGAGAAACCTTTCATTTCAGAAGGAGTATTCATGAGTTCTTAGAATCTTGAGGTTCATGTTCTGTGCTTTTGAAACTGCGGCTGACATTTTCTTTTCCAAGTAGACAATTGTGAGTTAAATTAGCATAAAATTAAACTGGTCCACCTAATCTCTCACCTAACTGAGCAGCTTTTAGGAAGGAGACTCTGGGGGGCAAGGAAAGAAGAATAATCCTGAAGAAACAAAGGTAACATTTAATATAGATTAATATAGGAAGAACTTGTTAAGAATCAAAGCTGTCCAACAGTGAAACAGGCTGCCTGCCTCCTGAAGTAGTAAGATCCTATCACTAGAGGTCACAGACACTCAGAATTTCTGGGTTAGGATGAACTTCAGAGGTCAGCTTGGCTAACCTCTACCTGAGTAGGAATCCTATGAAACCACTCCAAAATCGTCATATTGCCTCAGCTTGAATTCCAGATGTGGTTTGACCCCATTGATGGGACTACCACCCTTTGTGGGCAATATTCTTTTCTTTATGCATACCAGGACAGCTTTAGCTTGTTTGGCTGCTATGCCATATTGCTGACTCATTACAAGCTTGTAATCCATTAAAATTCACAAATCTTTTCTACACCAATTATTATGTAGCTATGTTTTCCCATACTGTACTTGTGAAGTTGATATGCAGAAACCCAAATATAGAACTTTATATTCATCCCAATTAAATTTCATCTTGTTAGATTTGGCCCACTATTCTAGGTTATAGAAATCTTTGGGGATCCTGAATGTCATTCAATGCAGTAGCTCTTAGCTTTGTATCATCTATGACTTCATTTAAATTATTGCTAAAAATATTAACCAGTATTGAGTCTAGGACAGATCCCTGGTACACTCCTCTACAACCCTCTCTCCAAGTTGATATCAAGTTATTAATATCTATTTTGGGGATCTATTCATTCAATCAGTTCTGGATGCACCTGCAATATTATTATCCATTCTACCCATCAATCTTTTATCCACAAGAATAGCATGAGGCCCTTTGTCAAATGCTTTGCTAAAAACTAAGTATACTAAATCTCTAGTAGATTTATCCTGATCTAACAATCAATTAACTCTGTCAAAAACATAAGGATGGTAGTGTGTTTTATAGATGAGTGTCAACCCTTTGGATCTGAATAGCCCCGAGAAACTTGCTCTCTGTCCTGGTCCAGTCCCTAGTTTACCATCAAAGATTATAAATATTGATCAGAAACCATATCATAGAATCCTTTCATTTTATGGATAAAGAAACTGAGGCCTATGAAAGCTTAGTAACTTACTCAAAGTCATTTTGATCCCAGAAGAGGAAAGATCCAATGATCACCCTAAAATATAGTCTATGAAGGGTCTTCTGTAAGAAATAAAACATGTACCTTCCTAAGAACAAGACTTGAAAATCATGCAATGTTAGCACTAGGAAGACCATTAGAGGTTATCTAACCCAGTATCTTCATTTTACCTATGAGGAAACTGAGATCAAGAGGTTAAATGACTTGTCCAAGGTCACACAACTGACTTAAGGCAGAGACCAGTCTAGAACCTAGATATCTGACTCCTTGTCAGTGATCTTTCCATTGTTGCACACTTCCCTCCCCATTCATAATCTCATCTGAGAAAGATCCATGTGATATTATACTTTGACCTTTAGCCCAAGTCATGGTAACAAAAGAGGGGAAAATGGTCTAGCATAAGACACATGGGAAAGGATACCTTCTCTTGCTCAAAAAAAGTAGGGAATACGCAGTTGGCCAAGGGACCCTAGCCAAAAGTGATTGTAGCAAAAGAGCACTGAAGTTGGTACTTTATCACAATCAATTAATATTTATTGCATGCCCACAGAGTGCAATGGTTCCCCAGATGCTAGGGGATCAATGACATTGGGAAGATTATTTGTAAAAGAAGAACTAATAGCCTCTAGGGAATTTCCTTAGAATTATATCAACTAAAAAATGACAGGACAGATTCCATCCCCTCATCTTTTTCCTGAATATAGATATGACTGCCAACAATTCTTTTCTAGAAGTACCTTCCCATAAGGAAAAAGAAAAGTGATGGCATGGACTAGAAAAGTTTGTCTACTTATTGCTCCCATTTTCTCTACTCCCACTCACTTCTCAGTCTTTTATGATCTGACTCCCATCTATACCACTTAAATAAATCTGCTCCCTCCACAGTTATGAACAATCTCTTAACTACCTCTTTCTTTTGATATTTTTGTCAACCTGCCCCCTTCCTGCAAAATCTTCTCTCCATTGGTTTTTGTGACACTGTTCTCTCTGGACTCTTCTACTTATCTGATAGCTTTCTCTTAGTCTTTTTTTTTTTGGTGGATCCTCCTCTTCTTCCTGACCATTAAATGTAGAAATCTCTACAAAATACCAGTCTCAGTCATTGTCCTCTCTCTCTCTTTCTCTCTCTCTTTCTCTCTCTCTCTCTCTCTCTCTCTCTCTCTCTCTCTCTCTCTATATATATATATATATATATATATATATATATACATATACTCTTTCTCTTGGTGATTTCATCCTCTCCTACAATTACAATGATCAAATGATCATTCTAATATGCAGATAACTCCCTACTATATGTACGTGTATATTATGTATATATGCATTATAATGATATATAGACACATATATATGTGTATATATACATATATATTCAAAAGTGAAATTATTTGAGCTGAATATATGTGTGTATGTATTATGTATGTATGTATATATGTATGTATATTATACATACATTTTTTTCAGCCCTAATCATCTCTCTTGAATTCCAGTCCCATGTTAACAATCATTTTCTAGAAATCTCACATTCAGCATGTCTAAAAAGAAACTCCTATTTTCCCTCAAACCTGTTTCTCCTTCAGACTTCCCCATGTTTCCATCACCTTTTTAGTCACCAGGGTTTGCAACTCTGGAGTCACCCCTGATTCTTCTCTCTTCCTCAATTTCCATATTTAATCAGTTGCCAAATCTTGCCAATTTTACTTCTACAGCTTCTCTAGCATCCATTTCCTTCTCTCCATTTACATATCCTCTATCTTACTTCAGGCACTGTAGCATCAATGCAATATTCACAGCACCAATGGCAACTGTAAATATGCCAGCATAGTTCTCAATCACAAAATATGACAGATCTCCATATAGAAGACAGAAGCAAAATATTTATTCAGGCACTGGAAAACTGAATCCCAAAACCAGAAAGTCAAATCCATCATAGCAGGAAAGAAGTTAATACACCATAGCATAGCATGAAGCCACAACATCCTTTAGCCTTCTCACAAACCAACACTCACAAGCCTAGCTGTCTCCCTGGGTACATCCTCTCTCTCTCACCATCTAGCTGCTCTGAGTCCCAGCTTCCTGTCGACTTTGCTCCCCGCTTCAGCAAACTCCTCCCACCACAGGTTCCATGTGATTATATTCAACATATTAGGGGACAAGGAAGATCTTCACAGCGGGGAAGGTCTTCAAATTCCCTTAGGCTTATTAAGGGGCAGGGAAGATCTTCAAATTCCAGGCTCTTGTTACCTCTCACCTGGACTATTACAATAGTCTACTAATTGGTCTCCTTGCTTATAAACTCTCCAATCCATCATCTTGGAAAGGCCCAACAGGCATACAAGTTAACACAAAGCACGTATAATATACTACAAGCCAATTTTTAGAGGGAAAGTAGGAATAACCAGGGAGATGTGAAAGGCTTCCTATAAGAAGTGGCACCTGAGATGTGCTTTGGAGGAAGTTACTTTAGGAATCTTGTGAGATGAGAAGACAGTATATCCTGGGCATGGTTAACTATTAATGCAAAAGCAGAAGGAGACAGGATGTCATGTATGGGAAACAGGTAGCAGGGCAATTTGACTGGAATGAAGAATGTCTGAAGGTGAGTCATGAAATAAGAATGAAAAGATGGATGACAGACAGATTGTAGAGGGGGCTTAAAAGTCATGCTAAAGACTTTTTATTTTATCTTAAGGAATAAACTTATTAAACCATTAAAGATTTTTGAGGTGGTGGGAAGGAAAGGTGGGCAGAGCATAATGTGGTTAAATTTGTGCTTTAGCAATATTAATTTTGAAGTGTTATGTGCATAATAACCCTAACCAACTCTAACCCTAATTTTTTTTTTTTTGCTTTATGGGGGGGAGAAGGTAGGGCAATTGGAGTTAAGTGACTTGCCCAAGGTCACATGGCTAGTTTTTGTGTGTGTGTGTGTATTAAGTGTCTGAGGCTGGATTTGAACTCAGGTCCTCCTGACTCCAGGGCTGGCACTCTATTCATTGCACCACCTAACCTCCCCTAACTCTAATTTTTAGCCTGAGTAGGTGACAAAGTAAACTAAAACACTCTACCATTTACATCACTTCTATTGTTACTGATGGGGTGGGGGGAGCAAGCTACTAAGTGCACTCTCTTGAGTGATCAGAGCTAAACAGAATTTATTTCAGATCTGTTTGTGTGGATGAAAAAATGGTCATAGACATACATACAACTGCAAATTTGACATTCCTAAAACATAGATCTGACACCATTTCAGTCTCTGTCTCTCTCATCTTCAATGGTTCCTTATTGCCTCTAGGGTAAAATATACAATCCTCCACATAATATGGATCTTCATATGTCTTCCCTTCCCACAGTCTCCATTCCATCATACTGGCCTGTTAAATGTTTCTCATATATATGGATTTGCCTCTCTCTTTGCCTGTGAAGCAATGGAGCCCCATGCCTGGGAACATACTCTCTGTACCTCAAAGAATCCCTAACATCTTTCAAGGCACAGCCCAGATGCCATCTCTTATGTAAGCCCTGATTATTACTGCTTTCTCCCTCATGAAATGACCTGGTAGTACTTTGTAAATCCTTTGCATTTATTTGTGTACATGTTGTATCCTACCACCCTCCCTAGCAGAATGTAAGTTTCTTGAGGGCAAAAGCTGTTCCCTCATTACATTGTATGGCCTGGTAGATGACTTGCACATAATAAGTGCTTTATAAATGATTATTAAATTGAACAAGTATCTACTAAGGTAACAACCAAGTATGCGGTATTGTGCTAAGAGGTATAGGGGATATAAAACAAGTGTAAAATAATAACAAAAAATAAATAAAATAAAAACAATATCCATCATTAAGGATCTAGTTGGAGAGACAAGACATGATCACCAACATGACAAGATCCATTTATTACTAAACAAAAACATAAGATGATATTTTAAATGGCAAGGTGAATATATAGACAATATCAGCTTTCAGAAACTCAAAGAAAAGAGAGATCAGTATGGGCTATGGTAATTAAGAAAAGCTTCAGGAAGAAGGACTATGAGAGTTTGACTCTAATCTCTAAGGTGCCTTCTGGCTATAAGCATATATGATTATCTAAGTCTAGGAGGTAGATAGAAGCAAGTACATTAAATGTAGTGTGAGTAAATGCTCAGATATGGGAGTGAGCAAGGAAAGTTACAGGAAAAAGTGAAGAGAACAACCTCGCTTTAATGTGGATTTTCTTCTGGGGAACAGTGGGAAATAAACTTAGACATGGTAGGCTCAGGCTATAGAAAGACTTGAATGCCAGGCTGAGGAATTTGGATATATCCTGTAGTCAACGGGAGCTCTGGAAACTTTTGAGCTATAGAATGACATGCTAAAAGTATCATTTTAGTAAAATTACGATAGTGATGTGCAGTATGAATTGGAGAAGGGGAGATTAGAACCAGAGAGACTATTAGAATATTCCAAGCATGAGGCAATAAGAATGTGGAGGGCAGGGAACAGAAAAGCAGGTATGGAGATATTCTGAAAGTATTAAGATGATGTGGCAACTGACTGAATATAGGGTTGAAGGAAGGAGAGAGTCAGAGAAGATTACTCCTCATTTTCCTCCAAAGTGACCACAACCATTTCTCAGCTCTCCCAGGTCCTGCTGTAATAGTGTACACTTGCTAAGTCATTATGGATTTAAGAAGTAAAGGTAATAGGATAAAAGACAAAAGTGAGAACTTGACAAAAACACCAGCAGTTGGGATGCCATGGCGTCCCATACACATGAGTCAATATATACAGCTGTGATTCAAATCAATATCTAAGGGTCAGGAGCCCTTAGATTGTCTTTCAGAGGCAGATGTTCATATCTTTATTTTCTGGTTTCCTAGACTTAACACTTGAAGATATCGGTTTAAATTTCAGCTCTCTGTAGCAGCAACAGCAGCAGTAATAGAAGAGTAGCCGCAGCAGAAGTAGCAATAGTAGTACCAGCACCAACAATAGTAAGCAGCAATAACAGTAGTATTAACAGCAGCAGTAGCAGCAGCAACAAGAGCAGTAATAGCTGTAGCAGCAGTAGTAGTCATGTAGTAGAAGAGTAGTAATAGTAACTGCAGCAGCAACAGTAATATAAGAATTGTAGCAATAGCAATAGCAGTAGCACCAGTAGCAGTAAAGTAGAAGTAGTAGTATCCAGCAGTAGTATCCAGTAATGAAAGTGTTACTTCAAAATGTAAATAAGAATATGCATGAAAATCTTGTGAACTCAGTGGCAAAATCATGCAAAACAGGTGATTGCAGTGTAAGGAGGACACGTTGCATATAGGTTTTGGAGGTGTGAAAAAATTATAAGGTTTATTATGCAAATCAATAAATTCAATTATTTGTCCCCCCCTCAAAAAAAACATCCAGCTCTATGATTGACTGGCTCTGTAATTTTGAGGGCACTCAATTTCTTCATCTGTTAAATGAGGGGAGTTAAACCAGATGATCATTAAGGTCCTTTCCAGCTCCGACATTCTGTGGTAATATTAGCAATTTTATGTTGCTGAGTTATCTTCAACAAAATTGTGGCTTACTCCTAAGAATGAGTCAAATGAAGGAAATGAGGAAGCAGGTTCAGAGAGGACCAGAACAAGATAAAAATAAAATTCAAATCAAATCAAATGGTCTCAGATGAATAAAAAGTACTTTCTATCCCAAACTTAGTTATGGACAGATTGATGACTCCAACTGAATTCAAAGAGCAATAAATACAATTAAATGTAGTGTCTAGAAAGTTAAAGGGATCAGTCATAGAGGGAACTTGTATGTCTAGTATATTAGTCCTTTTGTCAAGTTTTTTTTTTCATTTCTAGCCTCTGTAAATTTAATTTTACCTTCAAATTTCAAGATATAATTTGCATTCTTTGGACTTAAGTATTCCATTTCAAATAAGGCTGGCTAGTTCAATGAATTACATTTCAACTATTTTCTCTAGACCTCAGTTACCAGAAATCCTTTTAATGAATGCTTTGAGGACTATCTGTCCATTATGCTACTAAGGAGCCTGAGTCAGCAAACTCTTTTAAATTTAAAAATTTAGTTGGATTACTTCCAATCCTCAATCAAAAGCTAATGTATTTTATTTTCAACCTAACCCTTCCACATTCCCTGCCTAGGGAATATGACTGAATTAAAACATCTCAGGGAAATAAGCATCTCAACCTATAGACCTCTATTGCAGTTTCTTTAGGGAAAGAATATTTTAGTCCTTTAAAAAAAAAAAATGAATAACACATCTACAGACAGTAACCACATTAATCCCACATTAATGTGAACAAGGTGAACAATGCTAGTAGCACTGTAGTAGAGAAATATGCTAATGTGTCTACTAATGAGGAAGAATTTGTGAACTAACATCATGATCAGAGATGCACACACATTCCAGGGAAGCAAAATTCTGGGGAGAAAAACATTGTCAAACTATGGGAAAATATTCTAAATCCCATACATATGAGGACCCTGCCACATGGGAATACTTAGAGCCAGTGAATCACCATAATCAAAAATTAATGCTGGAGTGGAAACAAGTATATGGAAAGAGAATCAGAAAGCCTGGGTTCAGAATCTAAGTAGGCCACCTACTAAGCAACATGACCTTGGGCAAGTGATATCATCTCTCCTGGCTTCAGTTTCCTCTTCTGTTAAAAAAAAAAAAAAAGAGGGGGTGGGAGGTGGGGAGCAGTATGGATGATCCCTAATGTCCCATTTAGGCAGAAATGTTATGAATCACCCTAGACATTTAGAAGCCTTATCTCATCAAGGAACTCCTGGAACTGAGCTGGAAGTTACCTTTCTCCCTATGATCACCGTTAAGTTTCCTGTCCTTTACTAGCTCCTGTTGTATATCCTCAAACTAGCATCATTTCCAGCACTGTCTTAGGTCAAATAAGGTTAACTGAACTGTCAGTGAGGAAGCAAAGGTTTAATAATAGAATCATCATGAACAAATATTTATTAAGTACTTATATGTGCTGTCCTAAGTGCTAGAGATAAACACAGACACCTTAAAGCCTTGAAGCCTCACGACTTCTTCCCCTTGTCTCCTAAGCTCCTGTCCTGAGCAACCAACTATCTTTCAGACATTTTGAACTGTACATCCTATAATTCATGCAAAGGTCTAGATATCATCCTGTGATGTCATTGGAGCTCTTCAAAAATGAAGGACAAACAACAAATTCAATACATCCAAAACAGAACGCATTGTCTTCCCTCTCCCAACTTCTCCCCTATTCTGAATTTACTTATTAGTGCACAGAGTATCACCATCCTCCCAATCTATCCAAGGCTTGCCATCTCAGTGACATCATCAGCTCCTCTCTCTTACTCATCCTATATCTCTGACCCATTTCTAAATCTTGTAATTCTTTCTATCTATACAGGTCTCCCATTTGTCCCCTTCTCTTAACTCACATGGATACCACCCTAGTCTAGGCTCTCGTCACCTCCCTCCTGGATTGTCATTATAGTCTCCTATTTAATTTCCCAGCTTCAAGTCTCCAACTACTTCAACCAGTCCTCCACTAAATTGCCAAAGTGATTTTGCCAATGCATAAATTAGACTATTTCACACCTTCCCCCTTCTCCTGTCACAGTAAATTCTAGTCACTTCCTATTATCTCCAAGATCAAATACGACATTTTTTTATTTGACATCAAAGTTCTTCACAGGCTGACCCACCTTTCTAGTCTTCTTTGATGTGACTTCCACCTACTTTATGATCCAGACACAATGGCAGATTTTGTTTCTGCTCCTTGAACAGGACCCTCTACCCCCTGGCTGCTTTCAGGCCTGGGCCAAAACTCTTCCTTTCAACCTCCAACTCTTAAGAGTTCATTTTCTCCCTGTCTTCCTTTCAGCCTGAGTGCAGGCATCACCTTTTCCTTGAGGCCTTTCATGGTTCCCCCAACTGCTAATGCTACTCCCTCTAGGGTACTCTTGGTATACCCTGCATTAACCCTGGACCCACTGATTTATTTATGTTGTCTCTCTATTAAAATGTTACCCCTTGAGGGCACGGACTGTAATTTGTTTTCTTTGGGGGAGTTTGGGATTTTGGTTTTTATGTTGGTGGTGGTGGTGATTTGTGGTGATTATTTTGTGTTTTGTTTTTGTTTTTTTGCTTTTTCCTTTCATCCCGAGAATTTCGTACAAAGCCAGATAATAAGTGCCCAGTAAATACCTGCTGTCGTTGGAGAATACCTTGACGATTGTCCTTGCCTGGTTGTTTGCATTTTCATAGAGGACTCTAAAAAACTCAGGAAGCATCCGCCACCACTAGTGGTATTTGTCAGTCAATGATTAAAGATTTAAGTGCCTACTATGAGCCAGGTACTGTACTAAGCCCTGGAAATAGAAAGGCAAAAAAATAGTTTCAGCTCTCAAGGACTCACAGTCTAATGGGGAAGACAACATGCCAACAATTGTGTGCAAACATGCTATATACTACAGCATAAATAGGAAATAATCAACCGAGGAAAGGGACTAGAATTAAGGAGGACTGGGAAATGTTTTCTGTAAAAAAAAAAAATGGGGTTTTATCTGGAACTTGAAGGAAGCCAGGAGGCAGAGTCGAGGTGGGAGCACATTCCAGAGACAGCCAGGAATGGGGGGGACAGTCAGCTAAGACGGCCAGAGCCTGGAGATGGATTGTCCTGTGCAAGGAACAGGGTAGAAAGCAGTGTACCTGGATCATAGAGTACAGTATGAAGATGGAGTAGTGTGTAAAGTGTAAGAATACCAAAAAGGGAGGGGGGACAGTATAGGTTGTGAAGAGCTTTGTTGTTGTTGTGTTTGTCCTTTTTTGAAGAGGACTATGGCATCACGGAAATGATGCCATGACTTCCAGTTGACTTTGATTTGAGTGAGGGAGGGCTAAGCAAGGTCACCAGCCTCACTTTCTCCTCCAGAATCATCTGGATCCAATGACCGGATATTCATCAGAATGCTTGGAAATGGCCCAGGATGCAATGAGAGACCCTGGCCCTTTTAGGTTAAGGCCTTTTCAGGTACTGACTTAGAGTGAGGTAACACCCATTCAGTGAATAGGC
>CM053589.1:131610492-131626234 GCA_028646515.1 Pseudochirops corinnae | reverse complement strand
AAAAAAAAAATCAAGTTGGGAGGGGAAGACCCAGAGCTTTAAATGCTACACAAAGGATTTTATATTTAGTCCTGGAGGTATGAGCAGAGGTAGAGAAAGATTTGTAGGGGAGGGTCTATCCAACACCGTTCAAATTATACCACACAATCTTATACAACCTAATTATCCCTCTTCAGTTGTCAGTTGATTCTCTCCTTAGAATGTGAGGAGAAAGCAGAAAACTAATCTTTTCCCTCCTCTGTGCCTTGAGGACATGTTGCTAGTTATATTCCAGGGCCTACAAGAAGACAGAACAAATATTGACTATCCAAGGTATAGTGAGATGTACAGCAATCAGCCTAAAAGCAAAAATCTTGCCCTCAGAGAAGCCTTATAACATGGTTAGCCAGAGCTTTTCAGGCCCCAAATCACAGAGGTGCATTAATCCCTGGGGTTAAGCAACTGGATAGTGAGAAAAAAAAAAGCAGCATCAGAGCACTGGGACAGCACTTAGCAAACTGGGAAAAGTTTGCTACCCAATGGCTATGGAGCCAAATGAATTCTCAAATAGGGAAGCTGTTTTCTCCCAGGGTTTCATTTACTCGCTTCAGTTCAGTGATGCGCTGGAGCCAGCTCATCCTGGCCCCTGATAGTTAAATTTTCAGTGTGAGCATTTATATCTCAGACATCTGCAAAAGTGACAAATCAAGGCTGAATTTATTATTTTGTTGATTGTCTAGACTTAAGAAAGGGATGGAGAAACTGTCAATAATGTAGATTAAAACTTTAAAATGTACACATTGAGGGCAGAGGTGGAGAGCCACTGTGAAACATGTGCCAGTATAGGGACAACAAGGTGGCCCAGTGCATAGAGCACCCACCCTGGAGTCAGATCCAACCTCAGACACTTGACACTTACTAGTTGTGTGACTTTGGGCAAGTCACTTAACCCTGATTGCCTCGTAAAAAAACCCAAAACAAAAACAAACCCCACCATTTACCTGTATAACTCTGCTTCAATTCCTCCTAAAATCTAGCAGCCCTGGACAAACACCTTACAAGTTACAACATTTAAGGTGGCAATGAGGCCTTAATTCCAAAGGGGTATAAAGGGTCAGTATTGCCCACTTTAGGTAGAAATGTTCATTAGAAACACAAATGCTTTTGAATAGAATTCTATTTAGCTAATTAAGTGGTGCCTTTGCATCCAGGAATGCACCTTTTCACATAATTTCTTGTCTTGTTATTTTTTAACTCCATATTACATAAACTGGGACCATTCTTGTGATGCTATTTTTTAAAATTTCCTTAGCTAACCCCTCCAGCCACACTTCACATAAGCATATAACTGGAAAATACTTCTATCTCTCTGATAAGGACCCCAGTTGTGACTTGGACCTGTGATTGCTCTGATATAGGAAACTCTGGGGTTAAAGAAACTCCTCCTACCTATGCTTCTCTGCTGTATAGAGCATTAGAGAGTTGCCTGCAACACTGAAGGGTTAAGTGACTGGCCTAGGGTCACACAACTAGTATGTGTTAGAGGTAAGTCTCAAACCCAGATCTTCCTGGCTTTGAGGCCAGTTGTCTGTCCACAATGCCTGCTGCCTCTCTATCCAATATGTATTATATAAAAGACATCTTTCTATTAATCACTATGACCTTTTTACTGATGTGTTTGAGGAGTAGAAACAGGATTCTACCTCTCATACTCTAGCTAAATTCCAGCCAAGCTGTTTTCTAAACTTGTATCTTCTCTCTATGTGCATTTGCATAGGCAGTATCCCCTTCCCCCAATCCCTCCTTCCCTGAACTCCCTGCTCTTTCCCACCTCTCAGAATCCTCTTCTCCTCTCAAGACTTGGCTCAAATACCTCTTATTCCAAGAAGTTTTTAAAATCCCTTCCCTTTCCTAGCTGTTTATGCTTTCTCTTTTCCTCAAAATTGCTTTATATTTATTCCTATATGCATCCTCCGGTCACACGTAAGCTTCTGGAGCTAAGGGATTTTTTCATTTCTGTTCTTTTATCTCCAGTGCCTCCATATTTAATTGATGTTGATAGAGTTGGACTTAGATTCAGAATACCTGGGTTCCAGTGCTGCTCCATTATTTACCAGCCATGTGACAGTGTCTAAGACTCAGTTTTCTGATCTGGAAAATGTGGATCAATAATATTTGCACCACCTACCTTACAGGAATTTTCTTGAGTAAAGAGCTTCATAAATGTGAGCTATTGTGATAGAAAGCATTCCTGCTTAGACTCATAGCTGCATTCTTATCCTCAAAGAAAAGGCCATCTTCTGTTCTCAGTAGGGGAAGACTATTATTAGCAAAGCAAAACATAGCATGAGAGAGGGAATTGTGTGTGAATGACTTCCCAGAAAATTGTACAAATTATCACCTGAATCCAAATGTTTTCTGGTAAGTTGGAGGTGGGGGTAGGGAGTCATTAAAACTGAAGTTAATCAGAATGGCCAGGCTTTCTTCGTCGTCTCTCCCAGTCCACTATTATCTGTCTGATGCTGTGGCATTTTCAACGGCCAGTCCTGGGTGTTGCTTAGGTTGAGACTGCCAGTCACACTCAGATTGTACAGTGGTTTTGTCATGCAGACACTCACTTCCCTGTGGCAGCCGGCTGGAACCATGACCTAATTCTGAAGAAATGAAGGGCAAAGACAGGTTGTCAAAGAATATGGGCTTCATTTCTGGTGCTATCTTTCAAGTAAAACTAACTCAAGTGATACAGCAGATTTAATAATAATAATAATAATAACAAACCATTTGCATAGTATGGTAGGGCTGCACAGGGCTATATATATGCAAATCGTCTCCTTTGCTCCTAACTACATTTCAAGGCTGGTAGTACAAGTAACATTATCCTCATTGTACAGATAAGGAAACTGAGATTCAAGGGGTACAGTGACTGACTTCCAGTCCAATGTGCTTTCCACTACATCATACTGTCTCTAATCTACTAGTATAAGTTTAGATATTGGATTCCTGAATGAAAATATGCTGTCTAGGAGAAAGTAGAACCTTTCTTCTTAAGTTACTTTCTACCTCTAAATCTATGACCTGATGACTCTTTGGCGCTCCCTGAAATCCAAGGGACCACTTGGCCAGTTATGGAATCTATCAATCTACTTCTTCAATCAAAAATGGTAAAGGATTTTATAAGTTAGAATCATCTGTTTTAATGTTGGATGGTAGGTCAGAATGGCATCAATCTTTACATTCATAAGCCTGTTGTGATTTTTTTCCACTTTGTCCCACATGCTCCTTTGCAGGAAATATTTCACAAGTAAAGACAACTCTTACAGTTGTAAGAGTTGTATATTAAAGAGTTAATAACTCTTTAACATACTGGATGGATCTTGTCTCTTTCTTTCTTCTACCTCCCCTTTCTTTCTTTCTTTCTTTGCTTCCCCCTTTCCCTCTCTCTTCTTCTCCCTCCTCTCTTTTCCCCCTCATTCTTCCCTTTTCTCTTTTCCTTTTTGCCTCTCCCTTCCTCTTCTCCCTTTCTTCCCCTTTTCTCCCTCACAAACAAATCGGGATAAAACAAGTTTATACAGCACTCTGACACACAAAACGCTTTTACTGTTGCTGATAGAATGAGAGACCATGCTGCTTAATGCGAGTCCTCTTCTACTTCCCTGAGGTACACAAAGATAAATACTTTCATTGTGCTAAACGAAGTCCTCCTGAGGCTTCTGTTTGGCCTGAAGCATGATCACTGGTGATGCTCCTGACATCTCCTGCCATTCATTCAGCTGAAATCAGTTATCAGGTAAATTAAGCACCTAGAAAGGAAGGATGGTATAGTGGATAGACCACTGGCCTTGAGGTAAGAAGAACTAGATTCATATTCCATCTCAACTGTGTGTCCATGGTCAAGTCACTTTACCTCTTCCAACCTCAGTACCCTTATTTGTAAAATAGAGATAATAATAGCATCTACCTTACAGAGTTGTTGCAAGAATTAAGTGTGATAATATAGAAGGCATGTTGCCAACCTTAAATTATTATAAAAATTCAACTGCTGATATGTAATGGCACAGTACTAGGCACTGTGGGAGACAAAGAAGTATAAAACGGAATCCCTGCTAGTGTAATACATAATCTAGATGAGGACACAAGACATAGGGACATAAACAAACAAATAAATGGCATCTTTGAGATAACTCCAGCAGTACACAGGACAAAGGGGATGGTATGTACCTCATCCTATTCCTACATGACTTTGATTTCTTCTGCTAGGTCTCTAAATTTTGAATATTTTCCTCCCACATAGCTGGGAGATTGTAAGAATTTGGTATGGTGACATCTATTTAAAATGATATTCTTAAATTTTTTGGATCCATGTTGTTCTTAGAATTATTGCCTCCTTGTAGGTGATGGAGAGCCCTGCTAGTCTTCTAAGATGGTTAGTGATAAAATGAAGGGAGGTGAAGGGAAATGACTGTGCCATCTTAGAAGGTACAATAGTGAAAGGTAGGGAAGCCAAGCATTTTTTGGTGTGCACTCTGGAGATCAGATTGCAAAGTGTTCACAAACGGTATTGGTAGGAGCTCATGGTCTAAAAATCTGCAGGGGAAGCCAGCTGTGAAAATCAACGTGTTCAAAACAAGTGAGGTGATTGCAGTGCTGCCCTAATCTACCCCATATCTGGAGTATTGGGTTTAGTTTGGTGCATCATATTTTTGGATAAGCTAGTGGACCTCCAGGAGAGGGAAACCCATGGGAGAATTAGTTGAAAGAATGGAGGATGTTTCATCTGGAGAATAGAAGATTTGGCAGATGGCAAAGAGAGGAGGACGACATAATAGCTATATCGTGGGCCCACATGGGTACCAGCCCCAAGTGTGAACAAAGACATGACAAAGAATTAACCAGGCAGGTAGTTCCTAGGAAAGAACTTGGTTTAATGATTCTTTGAACAAAGTTTTTAAAGATCCAAAAGACAAAAATTCAAGTATTCTTGTCCTAATCATACCCTGGAATTTTATTATCAATATAATACCCTGAAAGTAGCTTAGATAAGATAAGGCTTTGTCATCAAGGCCCCAGGAAGTCATAGGGAAAGTCAGTCGACTCTTATCAAGATGTGAGAGCAGGCTTCAAAGCTGGAGGCCAAAGCTGCAATCTCAAAGACATCTGCATGGAAACTGACCCCCAAGAATCAAATACGTTGGCTTTCTACATAGCTGTCTCCAGATATTTGAAGGACTATCGTAGGGACAATTCATTTTCATATCAACGAATTCATATCAATGTCATTGATACTCATGCAATGTCAAGAGAGCTAGATGAATGATCTCAGCACATTAGGAGTATTTCTTGTGGAGAACTAATAGAAGAATAAGGAAAAGTGTCAGACTGGATGAAGAGTGAATGGGCTGTCATCTGAGGGAGTTCTTCATCAATGAGATCATGATCCACTGGAGTATCAGAGTTATTTGCAAGAAGAATTAGACCTGCCCCCAGAGCAGAACTTGGAGCAATGGGTAAAACTTAGAGAGAGGCAGTTTTTGACTCCATAAGAATTAGAAATATAATTATTAGTAATAATAATAATTCACAGAGGAAGGCGCTGTTATCATTCTCATCTTACAGATGAGGAAATTGAGACAGATGCTGATTAAATGACTTGGCCATGGTCACACAGCTATTAAGTGTCTGAGGTTAGATGTGAACTCAGGTCTTCCTGACTTGAAATTTATGCACTTTTTTTTAATCCACTTTTTATCCACTGCACCATTCAGCTGCCTAGATGGGGGGAAAACCTTTGAGCCCATCATTCCTTTTTTTTAAATGTGAGGAAAGTGAAGCCCAGAGATGTTGAATGTCTTGCTTGAGGTCACATAACTTATGAATAAAGAGAAGAAAGATTTTAACACAGTTCCTTTGACTCCAGACAGAGTGCTCTCTCCACTGTACCATGGTTTTGTTTGTTTGTTTGCTTTTTTGGAGGGGGAAGGGAAGGGCAATTGGGATTAAGTGACTTGCCCAAAGTCACATGGCTAGTAAGTGTTAAATGTCGGAGGTCACATTTGAACTCAAGTTCTCCTGACTCCAGGGCTGATGCTCTATTCATTGTGCCACCTAGCCACCCCACCATGTTTCTTTCTAAACAAAATGAGTTGTGCCAAACTGGAATGGGCCACCAAAGAAGACAGAGGGTTCCCCTTTGCTGTATAGGGGATCACTGTTCAAGTATGCTTTGGAAGGGATGGCCTCTGAGCTCCCTTCTGTTTCTTTAGCAACATTTTACTGTATTGCCCTAGGTGATAAGTTGTCTGACTGTAATGACCTGGCACAGATAAAAATACAGAGACACTTAGTCCTGTGCAGGCTTCTTCTACTTCTGCCATTACTGTGACAGACAAGTGGAAAACAGAGCAGAGGTTGCTAAAAATCACATAGCTTTTAGACCATCTATAAATATTCCTTTATCTACTCTAAATACTCTAAATGTGCTGCTCACCAAGCAACAAGTTGATACGCAATTGGAGGAAGTGATATCCTTTAATAATAGATAATAATAATAATAATAATAATAATAAAAAGATAATCCACAATCACTGATATCCTTTCCATAAAGAAAATGAAAAGACATGAAGACACTGTAAGCCAAGTGAAAGACTGGACTCACATGTGCTCCTCTGGGTGGCAAATAAATGAGTCATTGCAGTTGGATTTATCACGTGCCCAAAGGCAACAAGAAGCATATTTGCTTGGGATAATTGATCATCTTATTTTGCATGACCCTTGATGAGCAAAAAGATCACTGTTCAGTTTATATGCCAGCATCACACATCCATGGAGGATTTGAACTCAGGTCTTCCACTCCATCACATTGACATTACTGGGCCACTATATGATTTTTATTCCCAAGTGAAAAGACATGGCATACAAGGGCAGCACTGGTTTATAATATAAGCTCATTTATAAAATGTTATAGAAGAGGATAGAAGACTATGAACAGACTCAGATAATAAAACAATTTCTAAATGGTAGAAAAGTATTTAGGGAATATACCATGGGACCAGACTAATTTGGGTCATCCTATTATTGATTATTTTAGAAAAAACTTGTACTTTTGCTGATAATATACTGTAATTTAATCTCTTATCTCATTCCCCACATTGATTCCAAAACTTTTCCTCTCTCTTCTTACTACAAATTGCACTTCACCACCTTCTTTACCTTCAGTAAGTAGCCTACTGTGGCCATCTGACATGAACTTCCTCTCTCTCCCTTTTCCATTTCTCAAACCTCAGCATCAGTATTCACTCTCAAAGAGATATCTCTTCTAGTCATTACTGATAATAATTCTAGCAGTTCTTTGATGTCATCTCCTCCTACCTTCCCTGTGACCTTGTTCCTCCAGGAACCCCGTTATTCTCATTCATTTTTAATCTCATCACCACTAATGGCTCCTTTCTGTTTGCCTACAAAAATTTAGCTCTCCTCAATCTTAAAATTGTCTTCTCTTAACTTTTATAGCCTATTCAACTATCATACCATGCATCACATTTCTCTGCTGCGCATCACATTTCTCTGCAGCACATCACAAAAAAGCTATCTATACCCAATATTTCTACTTGCTAGTATCCCACCAACTGTATACCAGTAAAGTATAAGCAATGATCCAAAGTTGTAAAATCAGATTTTGTCCTATATAGTCTGGTTGATTAACTAATATCAATCAACAAGCATTTATTAAATGCTGTCTATGGGTCAAGGACTTTTCTAGGCACTGGTACTACAAGGAAAGGCAAAAACACTGTCCCTGCTCTCAGAGAGTTTAATGGGGGAGACAAGAAGCAAATAACTACATGTTGTAGTGATGTCCCAAAAGTCTCAGTGCAAGATGCACTATCCTTTATAATAGCATAAATGAAAATATTCTAAAAGGGAAAGCATGTAAGGCCTGAAAGCCACTGCAGAAGGTGGGCTTTGAGCTGTGCTGCAGGAAGAAAGTGAAGGTGGAAAAGCATTCCAGGCACAGCGAAGAGCAAGAAGGGAGAAGTGTTGTGAAAGGAACAGCAAATAGGCCAGTGTAGCCAGGTCATAGAGGATGAAAAATGAAACAGAAGAAGCCTGGAAAGACAAGAAAAATGCCAGGTTGTGAAGATCTTTAAATGCCCAAAGGAGGATTTTGTGTTTGGTCCTGTAGACAATCAGGAGCCTCTGGATTTTTATCAAGTGGGAATGTGATGTGATCAGACCTGCAATTATTTTTTTTGGTGGGGGGAATAGGGATGAGGTGACTTGCCAAAGATCACCCAGCTAATAAATTAGTAAGTGACTGATGCCAAATTTGAACTCAGGTCCTCCTGACTCCAGGGCCAGTGCTAGCCCCTGTCTACTCCCACCGCCTGTGAATGCATGAGCATTCTAGATGGTAAAGTTTTCAGAGTTCATTATATGCAAGGCCCTTTTCAGTCCTTGGTGTACTCCCACAGGTCTTTCTCATAACCTTCATGTACATGCTGTAATGAAACTCTTTTGTCAAACCCTTCATCAGTGCTCACAGTATCTATACATGTCTTGCAGACCTGCAAATTTGGAAGATCATTTTGAAAATTGAGTAGAGAATGGATTAAAATGTGGAGATATTTAAGTCAGGAGGATCCATTTTCTGAATCAAGGGTAGAGTGTCATCTCCCTCCTGGTGTGAAGTTTAGAAGAAGAATGTCCAGAGGGCACCAAGTAATGGGACTGGTTAAATGTCTTCCCCAAGATGAATTACCTAAGAAATGCTACAGCTAGAGCTGGAGTCCACTCTCTTGATTTCCAGCTTTTTCCAAAAAACTGTGATGAAAATAGCCACTCATCCTTAATTATTGCATATTTTATTATGAGAACTAGCTAGTTCTAGATATAAGGAAGTAGTCCCATTCATTATTTCTCCAAGATATTTACTGACTTGTATTTAGCATAAATCTATCCATTAAATAGCTTTTAGGTATATCATGTCATATACCTAGATGGTATTACAAATAACCTTTTTGAAAACACTATGGGTTTTTTATGAAAGTTAAGCTAAATGGGGTATGGCAGAACATGTCTATAATTCCATATACTGGGGAAGTGAAGGCTAGTGATCTCTTACACTCAGGAGTTATGAGCTGTAGTGGGCTAGGCTGATGGCATGTCCATACTAATTCTGTTACTAGTATGGTAAGCCCTCAGGAGAAGGAATCCACCAGGCTGCCTAAGGAGAGATGAAACAACTCAGGTCTGAAACAGGGCTTGTCAAAGCTTCTATGTCAATCAGAGTGAAATCAGGCCTTGAGTAGCCACTGAATTTATAAACAAGGAGACCTAGACTTTTTTTATTAAAAAAAATTAATGAAGTTAAACTAAAAGTAGAGTGTATGTTATACAATAACATTCCTGAACATCTTTCATAAAAATGACTTTTCACAAGCTTTTGCAGAGTTTGAATGGTTCTTTCTACACTAAACAGAGCATGAAATGAATTCTTAATATTAAGTGTTTAAGTGAAGAAGGAGGAATAAAAATACATCATGGCTTTAAAGGTATTGATTAATTATATTCATATTTCCATTTAAAGTATGTGCCAATATCATACTTCTGTTTGCACACATGGAGGGAGTGTTCAATTTTGCAGTCTCTTAAGCTCAAACCGCTTGTCAATATTCCTAAATTGTGAAGAAATAAAATCCTACCAGTTATAAAAGTTAATTTGAATTCCAAAATACATGCTTTTTATTCTTCTAAAACTTAATGGTCCAAGAGGAAATTTTGCTTATGCATGAATGTAATGATTTTACAATTGCCACTCTAGTCGGCTCAGTAATCTGTTTGTTCTTAATAGTCATTAAAGATCCCATGATAAAGCAGATTGCTTTGAAGTTTCTAAAAACTTTCTGTAAAAAGTTTCCCTTGATTGTGTAAGGGGAAGAATTCCTTGATCCCTAAAGTTCCTTTCCTGGAGAAGAGAAGCTCTTTGCAAAGCAATCAGTAAACTGCCTTTCAGGTTTTAGGTTAGAGATATCTCACCCCTTCATTTCCATTCAAAGAACCGACCCCTGTATAATGAAAAGATTCAATAGTTCTTACATATACACAGCTATGAGAGGGACCTTATTATCAATTCCAGGTGTTTGCTATTCTTGAACAACAATCAAAACACAACAGTTGACTTCTCCAGTATTTTTACCCAGATTTGGACATTCATAATGCAGTTTTTTTAAGGTGGAGGGGGAAAAAACCTGTTTTACAGAAATCATACCATTTATGATGTCCAGTTGTAAGAGAGAATATAATGGCATTTTGTTTTGCTCCCACAAAAGTTACTGGAAGATAATCAATACCTGTGGGAAAGCTCTCCCTTATCTTATTTTCCTAAAACCCTGGCCTTCCTGAAACTATGATGATGGCCAAAGGGAACTAGAAAGATGAGAGTGTGGCACACAGCTCTGACCTTAGAAGAGGTCAGGTCCCATCAGGTCTCAAGTATCCTCACTACCATGCCTATGTAGTCTACATATTATCTGCATATATTAAAGGAATGTCGGGAAATAAAGTGAGGAACTTGAGGAATTTAACTAACCCTAAGTCTACCAGGAAGAACAGAACTGTATAACCTCACTCCTGCTTCAGCATCAGTGTGGGTGTGTCCCTAATGAGCACCACACCTGCTTTCTTGCTGGATGCGTAATAAACACCTTCCTCTGAACACTCTTTTCTGAGTTCTTTCAGTGAGAAGGGGTTTGCTGTTTTTAGGGCTACATCATGTTGATCTACCTAAGGGCCCCCAAGGGAGCAATGGACATGGAAGCACAACCAGGCTCCCTCCTTGACCCTGTCTGGGAAGTCCTGTGATCCCCAAAAGTCTGTTTCTCACAATCATGTGACATTTCTATAAAGGCACATCAAAAGCCAAATAAGGGGGGGTTTTGTTGTGTTGGAGATGAACCTATATCCTTTGTATTTTGACATTTCCTTCAATCCAAGAGTTTCAGTTTAAAAAAAAAAGAAGCCTAAATTGCATAAAGATCATAAAAAATCTTTAAGAAGGAACACAATATGCAATTCAGATTAAAATGGAAGTTAGCCTAATTCTATAATAGGAGCCTTCCCTAGACTGCAGTAGAACTGAGTACCTCTTGAGAAGTCTAAAGTGCTTTAATCTTCATTCCTGTCATCTTGTACCTGACAAAAGCTGAAAATCTAAGTCAAAATTTTCCGTAGAATATAAAGTCACTAAATTTCAAAAATTATCATTTGAAGCAAAAACTACTATGCTTCCAGTGTTCTCTGCTATGCCTAAGACAATATATATGTTGAATTCTAATTTCAACATTTCTAATAGCTTAGCATTAAAAATAAATAAATGAAACAAGAAAAAAAGTACCTTTGCAATTTCTTTTTGCCTTGACTTTTTGAACCACAAATCTGCCTATAGCAGGGCTCGTCAAAGTCATGTCTCTTTTCATTAGGTAAACCATTCCTCTAATTTTTGCCATGAGGAAGACTCAATGAGTTCAGATGAATGACAAGCATTTGATGTTACAGTTTATGTTCAAATAAGTAACAGATTTCTTGTTTGGTACAAATCTAACTGATAGAAAAGACCAGCCAAAACAGACAACCTATAATCTGACTATGCTTTTATTAGTGCTCTATTAAACAAATCTTTTAGCAAAGATCTTTTGAGAGAGAATCACAAAAATTATTTGCTTTTATCGAATTGCCAATGTTCTAGGCCTGCTTATATCTTCTATAATTTTGCCAGTTTCCCAAGAGATTGGTAAACCAATGGTCTAACTTTCACACCACCATCAAGACCCAGGGTGAGTCATTCTAAGCACAGAGCTCAAGTCCTTGTAGTTTGTAAAATGATGGTATGTCTTCCAATCTAGGTCCCTACCCTCTTAACTACAGAGCTTAAAACATGAGATGAATTATGCTAAAGAAAAGTACACGGTAAATATTTTTCCCCAAGTTGTTGAAACAAGTATTGACAATATGTTTTCCAGGTGTGTAAGCAATTAGTTGTTTTGTTTACTAAAACATATATCATTGAATGACAGTCCTCTTGCTAAATAACTTTCATCATCTCTTCACACATAGTTCTGGAGAATAATTTAGTTCCCTTTTTTTTTTATTTTTGTCATTTTGTTGTTCAGAAATAATGACACAGCCACGTGGGATGCCTTATTGGCAACAATCAAAGCTTAACAGTAAAAACTGAAGTTCTACCAGAGCTATAACTAGTTTAGAACAAACAGGACTTTTCCCCAGGAGACATCAAGGGGAATGCACTTCATCCCCATGACAGTTACCATTCCGGCACCTTGTTGCCCCTGTGTGTTGCCTGGAATGCCATCCCCAGTGACCCGTCAACATGGTTCCTCCCCATGGCCCATCTTCCCCTTGTCCTCCAATACTCACAAGGAAAAGGCTGAATTCTCTAAAACACAGGTGGCCCCCACTCCTAGAACAACTGTATGCAATCAAACGGTCCTCTTTGTCACTGCCCCCTCATCCCTAATATCTCCCTTGCCCCCATTCAACTGTTTTTGCCAGAGATGAAAGAATTTCTGCTCTGCCCCCTACTTGGCTTTTGTAGGTAGCTTCCTTAGCTATTTTTTTAAAATGAGCTCCAAGTAAGGAATTTTATGAGATGCCTAGAGGGTGGGCATCTATGGTCTTTTTATGTTTGTTTGTCTAATTTTTAACAATTTTTATGACTATCATTTGTTTTTCCATTGCCTAGATTTTCCCCAATCCCCCAGCAGAGAAGAGCCAACTCTATGCCTATGGGAAGAAAGGAAGTTGTTAGAGAGATATAGTGGACATAAAATGAATTGGACAGAGCAATACGTTGAATATATGGGGTGAGGACACAGGTAGGCATAGAGCTCGGAACAGGTGTGCCAGCATTCCCATCTCTCTTCTTTTTCCTCTCAGGGCAAGAGCTAATTGGAATGATCTCCCAAGGTGTGCTGGCATATTAGCCCAGCAATCATGCTTTTGGGTGAGGAAGGTGGAAGAGTCAAAAATGATTGCAGGGTTGTCAGCTTAGGTGCCTGGAAAGATGGTAGTATTATCAACAAAAATTAAAAACTAGGAGAAGGGCAGGTCTTGGGGAAAAGATATTGAGTTCAATTTGCAACATTTTGAAATACTAACCAGATATCCCACTGGCAAAATCGAGAAAGTAGTGGGAAAATAGGACTGAAGGCCTTTGAAGAGCCTAGTCATGTATATATAGAATTGTAAATCATCTTCATAGAAATGAATGTTCTAACTATAGAAATAGATGAGATCACCAAAGGTGAATATAACAGAAGAGAAGAAGGGCAAGGACAAAACCTTCACAGACAATTATGTGTGAGGGACAGGAGGAAGATAGGAAGCCAGTGAAGAAAATGGAAGAAATTTTCATCAATATAGGAGAACTAGAGGAAAATATTGTTGTGGAAGCTAAGAGAAAAAAAAAAGAGTACCAAAACGAGAAAAGAGTATGTATGATGGAAGCAGGGAAAGAGCATATAAAAAGAAAAGAATGCTCTACAATGTCAAATATTGGATGAGATCAAAGTGTATGGGGACAGGAAAAATGTCAGTTAATTGACTTTTCCTTCTAAAATACTGGTGGAGTGGAAGGAATGCCATATTACAGGAAAAAAGATTTCAGATCTCCTCTGCCACCTATTAGATAAGTGACCTTGGATGAGTTACCGTATCTGGACCTCATTAATCTCATTTGTAAAATGGAGATTTTTGCTTGTTCAGGATCCAAATACTCTAACAATCAGAAAACAAAAACTTCTTAACTTCTCTGTATGCCTGTGACTTCTCTCCATTACTTCTGGTGACCATGATGCTCAGGACTCAGCATCTAGGATAGCAAATCTGTCTAGGACTTAGGGCAACAAGAGAACACAAACATACTGAAATCATTCTGTGAGGGTCATTACTGGACCCAGAGCTCTCACCCTTCTGGCCATTCAAGGGTGCCTGCCTACTTTCCACACATAGTGCAGAATAGGTCTCCAACATCTGTACTCACTCAGGGCTTGTCTGGCTACACCCAGACATGGAAGTGATTCTGAGGGTCCACACCCTGAGAGGCTTTTCCTTCCGACACCCTCTCACCTACTTGGTTGGCCTACAATGAACAACACTCTCCTCCTCCCATCCTCCCCCCACACAGACACCCTCCTAATTTTCTCTCCACTCCTCACACTTCAGAGCTTCAGAGTTCCATTCTCTCAACACTAACAACTCAGCCATAACCTCCCAGCCCCCCAGTGGGCTCATTAGCCTGGTCCGCCACAAACGTATCCCTTGAAGCTCTTCTGTTGTGTAGGGTAATTAACCATAGCTGTTTCTCTTCCTATTCCACCTCATGACCATCAGGGAATCATTTCCCATCATTTCTGGTCTCCATACATACATTAATGCTAAAATCATCTCTAACTCCCTTCCTCCTATTTGGGCATGTTCATGAGCACAAATTTTGATGAGAGCTCCTTTTACTTACTTCACTTTTTAGTACCATTGATTAAAGGCTATATGTGGTTAGAAGGGAAAATAAAACCTTCCTAACACACAAGATCCCCCACAATTTGATGCCACTCCACAACTCCAACCTTATTCCGCAGACACACTGGACTACTTCCTGTTCCCAAAGTACACTCAAAATTTCCTCTCCCCTACCCATGACTTTGAACAGAGAGCACCTGTGAAAATGGTCAGAATGCCAGACTTTGAGTCAGAAGACCTGGGTTTAATTCAATATCTGATACTTCAATATATGACCCTGGGCATATGTTTAGGGGGTTCTCTGCACTCTGGGAAACCCCAGATTGTTCATGTATTCATGAAATTTTCGTCAAACTGTTAAGTTTGAAATACCTTCTGGCTTGCTGCTACCTAATTAATTCCTGCCCCTCTAAATTTCGCCCAATTTTTTTAAGTGAATAGAATTTTTTTATTTGTTTATTTTTAGTTTTCAACATTTATTTCCACAAGATTTTGAGTTACAAATTTTCTCCCCATCTTTCCCCTGCCCCTACCCCAAAATAGCAAGCCTACTGAATACCCCTTTCCCCAATCTGCTCTCTCTTATATCCTCCCCCATCACCCCCCACAACTTTCTAGCAGGGCAAAATGGATTTCTATACCACAGTGCCTGTATATCTTATTTCCCAGTTACATGTAAAAAAAAAAATTTTTTTTAAACATTTGTTTTTAAAACTTTGATTTCCACATTCTTTCCCTTCTTCTCTCCTTACCTATCCCCACTGGGAAGATAAGCAATTCAATATAGATGGTACATGTGTAGTTACACAAAACGTTTCCATAGTAGATATATTGTAAAAGACTAATTATATTTTCCTCCATCCTATCCTGTGCCACCGCTTATTCTATTTTCTACTTCGATCCTGTCCCTTCTCAAAAGTGCGTGCTTCTAACTACCCTCTCCCCCAATCTGCCCTCCTTTCTATCATCCCCCCTCTTACCTCCTCCCCCCCTACTTTCCTATAGGATAAGATGCCCAATTGAGTGTGTATGTTATTCCCTCCTTAAGCCAAATTCAATGAGAGTAAGGCTGACCCATTCCCTTTCACCTTCCTGTTATTCCCCTCCATTGTAACAGTTTTCTCTTGCCTCTTTTATTGATAATTTACCCTATTCTAGCTCTCCTTTTCTCCTTCTCTCATTATATTCCTCTCTCACCTCTTAATTTTATTTTTTAGATATATCCCTTCCTATT
>CM053589.1:131595523-131609992 GCA_028646515.1 Pseudochirops corinnae | reverse complement strand
AATCTTGTAAATTAAAAGTAAATAAGTAAATAAAAAAAATTAAAAAAAAAAAAAAGAAATAGGCCAGAGGCATCTACGTGGTACAGTGACTAGAGCAACAGGCCTGGAGTCAGGAGGCCTCAGACATTTAATGCCTACTAGCTGTGTGACCTTGGGCAAGTCACTTAACCCCAATTGCTCTGCCTTCCCCCCTCCAAAAAAGACAAAAAAAAGAAAAAGAAATAAAATAGCAGTGTACACTTAGTCTAATGCCATCTTTCTCCCCTTGATGACTATTTAGCAGTCACTCTGGTTGTTTCAGTGAGTAGGGAAAGAAACCAAGTTTGACTAAACTCTCAGTGGTATAGTAGAAAGAGCACTGAACTGAGAACCAGACAATCTAGGTTCTAGTCTTCATTTGGCTACTAACTATCTGTGCATCCTTCCAGCTACTTCTCTTGGCCTTAGTTTCTTCCTTAATAAAATGGGATTAGATGAATGTGTGGTAGTAGTAATAATAGTAAATCCTGTTTTTCTGAATGAAATATGGCTACAGATTTCATAATTGCCATCAAGAAAATAATAATGAGCCATTTCTTGCTCATTCAGAATACTTTAAGATTCAAGAACAGTAATGGTTTTCATCTGAAAAGTGGATGGCTTCTGTAGATTATGAGAAGGAAAGCACTGATTGCTTAACTCCTGAAGGTAAAGAGGAGACATTATTGTGTTGAGGGGCCCTAGATCATGCCACTATACTTGCAGGCAAAAGTAAAGGAGTCCTTGTCCTCAGGGACCTCATATTATGCAGGAAGAGACAACACATATACACATGTAACAGATACATGGTGATTTGGGAGAGGAGGGCGTTAGCCTCTGGAGAAGTTGGGAAGGCCTCTTGTAGAAGGTGGTACTTGAGCTAAATCTTGAAGGAGACTAGGGATTCTGAAAGGTGCAGGTATGAGGTATGAAGGGTATACATTCCAAGTGTGGAGATGGGAAATCAAGTGCCATTTTTGAGGAAATGTAAGAGTCAGTTTGATTGGATCAAGGAGTACATGAAGAAGAGTAATGTATATGAAGGTTGGAAAAGGAAGTTTGGGACCAGGTTACGAAGGCCTTTAAATGACTAACAAATGAGTTTATATTTCTTCCTAGAAGTAATAGGAGCCACTAGGATATTTTGAGAAGCTAATGAGTGACATAGTTAAATCTGTACTTTAGGAAAACAAAATCTCTCTACCCTTTGAGAACCAAGAAAGGTGGGTAAAACTATCTTGGCTGCAGAGAGAAAAATATTAATTCCCTATTTCCCCTTACTCCTCCACATCCCATGTCATCATTTCCTTTGGAGCAAGGTTACCCTAAGGATGAGCTTGTAATCTTCATAACTTTCCCACTCTGTATAAGCTCCATTCACCTGCTTAATTATCCAGGTTCATTACATTTCACAGTCAATTGGTTGCCAAAGTTTTATCATTATTTTCTTTCTAATGTCTCTTGTTTCCCTTCTTTTCTTTTATTCCCCTCTCACCATAAAATTCACACTCTTTTCACCTCATATTAAGACTACAGGACAGCCCATTATTAACTGGTCTTCTTACCAAGTGCTGCCAGATTTAGCTTACTAAAACACTAGTTCATCATCACGAGCCTGCTCTAAATTCTTCAATGGCTCCCTATTGTCTACTAGATAAAAATCCCTTGTCTGGTTTTCTTTCTTTTCCTTTTTTTAAAAAAAATCATCCAGGATAGTCTCTATTTCACCCCTAAGAAAATGTAGCAAATGCCAAGGACTCATGGGAGCCCATAAACAATAGAGAAAATACATAAAGGATCCACAGTGGTCCATAAACAATTAGTATAATTCTCTTTCCTCCATGGAGACTCCAACTTCTCTCCAGAGTCTAAAAGTCCTCCATACTAATAGCAAAATCCAGTGATGTTTCACTCTTTGAGAAGGGTGATGCTCCTGGGAAGTGTTAGAAAGGCCATCCTCTCCTTTTTGGTCTCATATATTTGACTAACTCATGGTGCTAGTACAAAGCAAGGTCCAGCATCCTTGATCCCTTGTGGTGAGTGGTTTTAAATACTTATTCTTGGTCTGGATTTCAAGGCTCTCCACAATCTAGCCCCTAGCTATCCCTCCAATTTTCTTTCCCACTACACTATTTCTCTGTGAGGAAACCTCCAATCTAGCTGGGCTGATCTACCTCCTCAACCTTTTTCATGCCATTGCCTACACCTGGAATATCTTCTCCTTCCTCTTCAGCTATATTTAAATTCTTAATTCTTAAATTAATTCTTCAAGGGCTACATAATATCTTACCTTTATCAAACCTTCAACTGATCATACCCCAGCCTACAGTGATCTTTCCTACCTCTGAATTCTAGAACTGATGAACTATATCACTTAGTTGTCAATAGTTTTTATGATCTAATATTGTGAGTTAATGATGTCAGAATGACAATAGAATGAAAAAACCTTGAGTAGATTGCATGGTGGGTCCACAGCAACCAGATCAGATTCATAGAAGTATTTTGAGTTAATTTTTCATATGTATTTTTTTTCTCCTTAAATCCCTTTCCATCTCCAGCCCAGTGCATCACACATAGCAGAAGTTCAATAAATATTTGATGATTTCTAATCCAACAAGCATTTATTTAGCACCTACTAGGTAGAAAACCTTATTCTAAGCACTGGGAATAAAAAGACAATTTAAAAACTGTCTCAGAACTAAAGAAATTTACTTTTTATAGAGGGGTAGGATACAATATGTAAACAGTTAAGCATATACATGATTATTTGAGGAGGAGAGAGAATATTTATTAACAACTAGAGTGATCAGGAAAGACTTGCCATAGAAAGTTTGACATGAAAAAAAAAAAAAGAAAGTTTGACATGAGTTGAGCCTTGAAGGAAGCTACTGATTATAAGATGTGTAGGTGAGGGAGTGCCTTCCAAACAAAGGGGAGGAGCCTATACAAAGGCATGGAGCTAGGAGCTGGGATGCTGCATTTGGGAACAGAAGCTAGGCCCTGTACATGGAAGGGAGTAATATGAAACAGGCCTGGAAAAGATAGCTGAAACCATAATATGGAGGTCTTCAAATGTTAAGCCTAGGAGTTTCCATTTTATTCTAGAATAGGGGTTCTTAACTTGGCTTGTTTAATATTTTAATAACTGTATTTCAGAATAATTAGCTTCCTTTGGAATCCTTTGTATTTTATGCATTGGAAAATGTTATTCTGAGAAGGGGTTCATAGAGTTCTCCAGACAACCAAAAGGGGTTCATGACATACAACCAAAGTTAAGAACCTCTGTTCTAGAGGTGATAGATTCTTGAATGTTTTCCAGCAGGAGAGTGACAAGGTCAGATTTTTGTTTCAAGAAGATTACACTGGCAGTTTGCAGCATGAATTAGAGAAGTGAGAGACTAGAAAGCACGCCTTGGATTAGAGGGCTGTCAGTATTATAGGTGAGGAGAGTCTGAAAGAGGGTGTTGGCTTTGGGAGAGGAGAGAAAAGGATGGATTAGAGAGATCATAGAGGTAAAAAACCAATACTTGGCAACCTCTTGATTGACAGCTACATTACTGATATTAATTTCTCAGAGCATAAACAATATAGTCTGCCCAATGTCAGGATTTCCTTTTCCAACTACAGTACAAGTCTGAACCTCTTTTGCACAAGGGGAAAATGGGACTCATTGCTTGCTAAAACATGAGTCATAAAGACATTTTTCCTTCCTTCCCTCCCTCCCTCTCTCCTTTCTTTCACATAATTTCAGAGTTAGAAGGGATTCTTTGAGTCATCTAACACTCTCATTTTATAGATAAGATAATAGGCCCAGAGAGATACAAACTACTTGGTCAGTCAAAGTCCCATAATTTGGAATGAGCTGGGACCAGAATTCAATTCTGTCATAGGGAGGGGAGAATATAGAGAAAAACTAGACACCCACCATCCCTGTTCTCAGTGAACAGCTCCCAGTTAGGGAGGCAAGGCAGTGTATATAAAGAATCAAGTGAAGGGTAGAGGCAAACAGTTAAAATGCCTTAGGCTGTTGCAAGGGGCTTAGCGATAGAACCCCCTAAATGAACAGGAAGATTTGGTTATCAGGAGATTGGGGGTAGGGGGAGGTGCTGCTTAAAAAAAACCAAACAACTCAGCATATTTGTTCCTAAAAAGTAAATTCGTGTTTTTTTCTTTTTTGCAACATTCCTTCTGCTTGCATGTGACATATATTTTTAGAATCTGCTGTTGACGAGTATATTTTCGTGTGGCTGAGTGGGAGAGTGGTAAAGGGTTTGTATTGCTGCACACAGGAGAATCAAGGGTTCACAATTGAATAAAAGATTCTGGATTGTCAAATCTCAGTCATCAAAGGTTTCTGAAAAACCACACAAAGATGTATTCTGAACTTGTGATTCTGTGGACATTCCCAGATAAATGATGAGTTCCAGGTATTGTTAAAGCGTCTCCAGTGACCCACTTTCAGTAGAGCACAGAATAATTGGCTGTGCCAGGCCACACAATCTGCAGCACAGGGGATTGAGAGAAACTTTAAAAGGGCCCAAACCTGAAGAACACTTAAACAGTAGCAGAGAAAAATATGATTGAACATGATTGTGTGTGCAGACAGATGGCTGACCACTAGGTGGGCTCCCTTTGAGTGTCCAGCCTAATTGGTTTCTTCAGGGTGGCTTTTTTTTTTTTCCTGGGCTGGAAGATTTTGATTGAATTTTTTCTAATTGGCTTCTAGCTCATTTTTACCTTGGCCCTGTTACCGAAATCCTCATTTGAGATTAAGAGAGCACTTGATTGTCACATGAAGCAAGTGGACTTTTATTTTTTTTTTTTAATGTGTTTTCCTTGAAAACCCTGTCTGGAAATAACAACTAAGTTAAAAGTAATTAAGGATTGTGTTTCCTTCCAGGCTTTCTCTCCTGCATGTGCAATTATCTGCAGACGTAAGATTGTCTGCTCTGATAATCGTACCCTCCAAATGAGGGGCAAGTGGCTAATTATGCCCACATGCGGCCGATTGCACTCTCCATTAGCCAATTATGGGCACAATTATTTGTGCACGTAAATAATTGCAGCCGCAGAAAATAGAGGCAGACCCTCCTTGCAAATCCTCTTGGCCTGGAGAGGTTGATAAAGAGTAATTGCTGCACTAGGAATCTAGAGACTTTTTGGAAAGCAAAATAGTAGCCAATACCAGAGAAATGACAGTGTGACCAGAAGCATGCCAATGTACCATAGAGGGCTGTTTCCTTTAGATTCTAGAAAAGAGGTGTCAGGGGGTGGCTAGGTGGTACAGTGAATAGAGCACCGGCCCTGGGGTGAGGGAGACCCGAGTTCAAATTCAGCCTCAGACACTTAGCACTTACCGGCTGTGTCACCTTGGGCAAGTCACTTAACCCCAATTGCCCTGCCTTCTCCACTCCAAAAAGGCAAAAAAAAAGAGGTCTTAGCATTTAAATCTAAAGAAGTAACTGATATCTTTTGGGCAGAGGACTGAACTGAAGGGCAGAAAGTCTAGGTTTTCATACTAGTTTGTCACTTAGTCTAAGGGGCAGCTAGGTGGTACAGTGTATAAAGTGCCAAGCCTGGAGTCGAGGATGACTGAGTTCAAATCAAACCTCAGACACATACTAGCTGTGTGACCATGGGCAAGTCACTTAACCCCTGTTTGTCTCAGTTTCTTCACCTGTAAAAGGAGCATAATGATAGCACCTACCTCTTGGGGTTGGACTGAAAGAAATAATCATTGTAAAGGGCTTAGCACAGTGCCTGGCACAGAGTGAGAGTTATAGAAATGTCTTCTAATATTAGCTAACACTATGACTCTGGGTAAGTAATTTTCAGTGCTACCAATTTCTCATAGATAACAGAAACGATGATAAAGTCCTATTTCCTCCTGACAGTTGTGAGGATGAATCAGATAAAATAAGGGACTACATCAATCCAGGGCATTATCACCATGATCAAACAGTTGCCAATTCTGAGGAAAGAGTCACCACTTCACACTACAGAACACTATTAAAAAGAAATGGATTTCTCAGGTTTCAAGGACTTCTGTCATGCAGTGCTTGTGACCAACAGGACCAGCTCTTCTATCCCTACTTTATTCCACTCAACCTATGAGTCAGAACAAGAGTCTTTGGCACAAGTCCAGGCCAGGACCTGAGATGGGGAGACTGGGGACCTTTTCATAGTGAAGGCAACAGACAGTTAATTTGGGAGACTGCTTTGTCATCAGAGGACTTTGCCCAAGAGGAGACTGAAATCCTTTATCCCTGTTTACTTTCAAGACTTCCAGTAGCTATAGACAGGTAATAGAACATTTAAAGTGTCCATTTGCTCTGTGGAAGAGGGATTAGGTTTATTCTGCTTGGCCTCAGAGGCAGAAACAAAATCAATGGGAGGAAGTTATGGGAAGGCAGATTCTACCTCAGTATAATGAAGAATGTCCTAATAATCAGAGCTATCCAAAAATGAAATGAAATGCTTTGGAGTTGAGTGATTTCCTTGTCACTGAAAGTTTTAAAACTGAGGATAGATGACCACCTGTGGGGGAAGTTATAGAGATGATTCTAACTTCTTATGTTCATATATATATATAGATATATCCATATACATATGTATATATATATGTAGAAACATTCTTTCTATATAACTAGCCACTCACAAGGCAATATGCAGTATGTGCATGATGTTTTGCACAACCAGTCACTCACAATAATAATACTTTAGATCTTAAGTATAACCATTTACCTAATAATAAAACAAAATAAATAAATAATAATATAGATATTCATTTGTAACATTGTACTCAATGTACTCAATATCTATGGTGAAGAATGGGTACACATTTGCAGGAATCTGTCAGGAAAGCACACGAGGGAGGAAACCTCATGTGCTTAGGGTAACCTGCAACTGTGAACTCTGAGTTTCAATATTATTAATCCATTCAGGAATGTCTGCATCGCAGAAACTACTTCTCTGCTTAATGTCTGAGTGTTGAGTCTTACCACTCTTCACTTAGGAAAATACTCTTCTCTTTTATACTTAAAAAGAGCATTTGGGGGCCATCTCCAGTTGTCCGGATGTGTGTCTGGCCACCGGACCCAGATGGCTCCGGAGGAGAAAGTGAGGCTGGTGACTTTGGACAGCCCTCCCTCACTTAAATCTAGTTCACTTGTAAGTCACAGCATCATCTTCCTGATGTCATGGTCCTCTTTGAGAAGGAAGGACAACACCATCATCATCAGCAACAGCAACAACAACAATGTGAAGACCTCGTCCGTTTCTTTCAACCCTAAGATTCTGTGATAGAAATTGAAACTTGTTATGGCTGGAAAACAGTTGCCTAACTGTTCTTTCAATTACTGGGAACCCTGATAAGCTGCCTGAAAATGTCACGGAGTCATACAGAGCACCAAAACGGGCATCGTCCATAGGTCTCCTGTGGAGTCTGATCTGTTTCAGCATTTTCTATGAGCTGGTTTGGTAAACAAGGAAAGCATTACATTATTCCCTGGCAATGTCTGGAAGAGTTTCACGTTTTGATGAATGAATAAGAAGCAGAATGGTAGAATTGGATAGTGTGCTGAACTAGACAGGAGGCTTGTTTGATTTCCCACTCTGACACTCATTAGGTGGTGTGTGTTTGTGTGTTTGTGTGTACGTGTGTGTACACGTGTGTGTACGTGTGTGTATGTGTATCTTTGTGTTGGGGGTGGGGTGAATATAGAGTGAGGAGGAGACAGTGGGAAATATACCCCGAGTAGGAAAGAGTAGTAGTACTCCAGATAAGGAACTGGCTATCAAGTTGAATCCAACATTGAGTAAAATAGACAACTTATCTGAGAAAAGCCATATATAAAGGAACTACAACTTAGAAGTATCTCTTATCATCTAACAACTATTCTGGTAAATATGACCAGAAAATCTCATGTATAATGGAAGTTCCAAAGTGGCCATCTTGGCTGAGGTCCTTTGCTGTGACTGATTCTATTTTTAGTAGGGTTTTTTTTTTTTGAGGGAGGGTAGGAGGCAGTGAGAAGTCAGACTGCTCAGCACCAGCTCCCTCAGAGTCAGGTCTGTGTGTGCACTAGGCTGTGGAGATGTGAATTGTGTTGATTTAGAAATGCACATTTGGCAGCTTTCTCCTCAGGGTGCTTTGCCAGTCTTTATTAGGAAACAAACTTTGCTTGGGGACTTTTTGGACATGAACACTTTATTAGGAGATGAATTGCATTTCTTTAATTCCATAAACAAGAATAACAAAATCATAAACATCTGCACTTAGAAGGGACAAAGCAGCAAGGCTAAAGGCTCCTATCAGCTCCAGGTGGCTCACAGACAGCTGGCTGAAATAAAGGAGCATTTTGGCTGCAGTGCAGAAATATAGAGCTCTTGGATGCTCTCCATATTCCAAATAGGGATCTGTATCTCTGGCAGTGCATTAATGCTCAAGGTAAATGGTTCTTTAAAATGTTAGTGTTTCCGCTTAGCCTTCTTAAATATGACTATTCCAGTGGAACATGATGGGATAGAAGGTAGAGTGCTGGATTTGGAGTCGGAAGACGTAGTTTCAAATACTACCTCTGACACCCACTAGCTATGCGACCATGAGCAAGTCACATAACCTCTCTGCACCTAAGTTTCCTCAACTGCAAAACAGGGATAATATTACTTGCAATACTTATCAAAAAAAGACCAAATGAGATCATTTTTGTAAAACACTTAGAACAGTGTAGGCATTTAATAAATGCTTTTTAAAAAATACCACATGGGGTGCTTGTGAGACTTAAGTGAGATCATCTTTGTAAGGAGCTTAACAAACTTGCAAGTGCAGTCTAAATAAATGCCAGTTCTTATTTTAATGGAGGATGAAGTGAGAATTGCTGGACCCGGTGTAATAGTTATCCTGCAACTGCTTCCTCCACTGCGGAAGGAACAAGCAGATGGATGGCTTGATGTATTTCATAACACCCACAAAGGTCCAAATGCAAATACTAATAGTTGAGAGAATACCATGGATACAGGACACTTTCAAAATGTTTTATTGGCATAAATAGAAATGTTGATCACTTGGAATAGAAATCATTTTGCTTCTGTATTATAGATGGAGATTTATAGAATCTTAGCACTGGAGTGGACCTTAGAGTTCATCTGGGGTAAATTTACAGATGGGGAAACTGAGACAGAGAGCAGCGTAAGTGTCTTCTTTAAGGTCATAGAATGAATTAGTGGCAGATTGTATAGTAGATGGAATGCTGAACTTGGAATCAGGCTTGGGTTCAAATCCCACTTCAGATGGAATACTGTAGGACCTACCTGAGGCCTCAGTTTTCTCATCTATAAAATGAAGGGGTTGGGCTAGAAGATTTTCAAAGTCTCTTAGTTTTGCATCTTTGAATTTGTAAATCCAGGTGCTCAGTTTATAATCTGGTACTCATTCTATCACACCATATGATTCTTTTTTTTTTTTTTTTGCTTTTTGGAGGTGGGAAGGTAGGGCAATTGGGGGTAAGTGACTTGCACAAGGTCACACAGCTAGTGTGTGTGTGTGTGTGTGTGTGTGTGTGTGTGTGTGTGTGAAGTGTCTGAGGTCGGATTTGAACTCAGGTCCTCCTGACTCCAGGGCTGGTGCTCTATTCACTGTGCCACCTAACCACTCCTACACCATATGATTCTAAAAGTGATTAAGACATTTTCTTCAAGACAATATTTTGAATTTTCACAAAGGTCGGAAGGGCTCAATATCCAGGAATCTACTGATAATGATGACAATACTAGATTGTTGGCAATTACATGGCATAATGCATAGGGTGCTGATGCTCAAGTCAAGAACTCTAGACAAGAGCTCAAATCCCTCTCAGACACTTAATAGCTGAGTGACTCTGAACAAGTCACTCACCCACTATCTGCCTCAGTTTCCTTATCTCTAAAATGAGAATAATAATGGTACCTATTTCCCAAGATTGTTGAAAGGGTAAAATAATATTTATAAGCATCTTGCAAATCTTAAAGCCCTATACAAATGATAGTTATTATTATTATAATCTATAGCATTTTGCAGTTACAAAGTCCTTTGCACACATAAATTCATTTGATAATAACAATCTTGTGAAGCAGGCGGATCATCTATTGTGCCCATTTTATAGAGGAGGAAAGTGAAGTTCAGGGAGGTTGTGATTCCTTTGAGGTTCCATTGCTAGTAGGAGAGAGAGCCATGATTCAAACTCCAGCACTTAAGACTGTAAGTCTATGGCTCTTTCAGCCTCACCACATTGCTTTTTCACATTGTTTTTTGAAATATGTTTAGATAGATTTATCATATGCATGCATATACATATATATGTATATATACACACATATATGTATATAAATGTGTGTGTGTGTATATATATGGGAGAATAGTCAGAGAATCTTGTATTCATTGTCATTGATACCAATCATGCAATCCTGATTCATATATAGGTCTCTCAGTGTTTCAGGATTACTCTGATCTATTGATGTAATGTAGGAACAGCCATAACAGAATCATGCCATATGGTAAAAGTGAAAGTCATTCAAATTAAATATTGAAAAGAAGGGAAAACTGATAATAGCATAAGAAATAGAAATTTCTTTTTTATGGATCTCATGCTTTTATGAGAAATTGGAAATGAGATGAATTTTTGATATGCTTTCTATCAAAGACAGGACCTGGATTTTGAGCAGAATTAAATATTTATTTCATTATTCATGACTTCATATACCAATAATTTAAATTGAGCAGATATTTATTGGCTTTATTCCACAGGAGAATAATGTATCATTTTTAGTGCATGCTGAATAAAGTTCAATTCAATAATTCACCTCAACAAACATTTATTAAATGCCTACTATGTGTAAAGTAAAAATTCTTTGAGCTGGTGTTCAAGGTCCACCACAATGGTTTCACATTTCCTTTCCAGGCTTATCTCTTACTATTCTCCTCTATATACTTAATGTTGCAGCAACATTGGACTACCTACCCATCATACTTCAGACATGTCCCATTTATGAATGCAATATCCCCTCATCTCTGCCTGTTGAAATCCTACCTACCTTCTAAAACCCAACTCAAACACCACCTCTTCCGTCATGCCTACCCTATCAGAAGTCAGTTTTTTAACCACTGAGTTCTCATACTCCCTCTCTTAAGTACTTAGCATATTTTTATTTCGTATTATACTTATTTATGTGTATGTTTAACCTCCTAGACCCTAAAGATCTCTGATTCTTCATAATGGATTCTTGAAAATTTTGCCATTAGAGTATAAGCTTTGGCATGTCTGACTAAGCCAGAAAGACTGAACAACACACTGACTTTAATCTAGCTAAGTTTGAGCAGTTTCTCACTAGGTTCAACAATTTCATTAAATTTGAATTAAGAATACTCTTTTCTCATCTCCACTTTTGAGAATCCCTAGTTTTCTCCAATGCTCTGCTAAGGAGTCACCTCCTAAAGATACCCTTTTTTGGTCTACTCAGTTCAGCCATTAATGCTTTTTCTTTCCTCAAACTGTTCTGTTTTTTCCTTCTTCTTATGTAAATTGCTGGAGGCTGGCTTTGTATTCCTAACACCTAGTATTGTGCTTAGAGACTATAGCAATGGGTACTTAATAAAACTTGTAGATTAACTGATCATAGATACTTGATTAATTTGTTGAATTAAATATTTTAGGCACTTTACTGGGATATAGAGATACAAAGACAAAAACAAAAGAATGCCTGTCCTCAAGGAGCTATGAAGGGGCACAACAGGAACAGGGATATGTATAAAATAGGATAGGAGTGAGAGGAACACAAGAGAAATCAGGAAAAAAAAGTGTGCTAAGAATATTTGAAGAAGGAAAAAGTGGTAATAGCTGGAGAGGGGGATTATGTAAGGCTTAATGGAGGAAGTGACAACAATTCCTTAACAATTAGAGTTACTGTCTTGAGAGTTAATGGCTTCTCCCTCCTTGGGAATCTTCGAGCAAAGATTGGATATCTTGTAGAGGGGCTTCTTATTCATGTAGAATTTGGACTAGAATTAGGTGGGGAACCTGCAGCCTTGAGGCCACATGTGGTCCTCAAAGTTCTCAAGTGTGGCCCTTTGGTCAAATTCAAACTAATGTGAATTTTGGATTTGGTCAAGAGACCACACTTGAGGACTTTGAGGGCCACAGATTCCCCACTCCTGGAGATGATTTCTGAGTTCTAATCTGAGATTCTCTAATTTTGTGTGCTGAATGTAGGGTAATGGAACTTTTGACTACCAAAACTTTCAAAGACTATTAAATCAAAACAAATTTGTGATTTGATTTGGTGGAAGGAATAGTCACACCAACTGGATCCCAGATCCCTGAAGTATTTGAAGTGAAGTAAATACAAATCCATAACCTTCTTGGAGAGAGATACCATGTCTTTTTCCATCTTTGTATTACTCTAGTAAAATGTCTTGAGCTTAGAAGTAATAAATGAATGAATGACCTAATAAAGTTGTCTTCAAAATGACATTAGTCTAGGATAGCAAGAATGATAATTTGCCTATCCATAAATAAAATTCAACCTATATATTACAAAGACAGTCATATTTTCAAGACTTGTTCTCCAATTATCACAGCAATTAGATGGAAGAGACCTCAGAGGTTATTTAATCCAACTCATACCTCAACAGAGATCCCTTCCACAACAACTCTAATGAATCAATATCTAGTCCTTACTCGAAGACTTGAACGATAGGGTCTTTCCTAAGCTCTTTTGACAATGTGGCACCCAGAACTGATCGTGGTGATCTATACGGCCTGACTAGGGGAGTGTACAACAGGACAATCACCTTGCTTGTTCTATGAATGCAGCCTCAAATTACATTAGCCTTGAGGGACTGCCATGTCATACTACGAACTCATATCGGGTTTGCAGTCCCTTGTTTGCCCTTAACTATTTCATGCAAGCTGTTTTCCAGCTATATATTTTCCTACTTTGTACTTGTATACTTGATGGCCCACTCATTCTAGTACGCCAAGATCATTTTGAATCTTTACTTTGTAGTCCAATAGGCCTGCTATCCTTTCTAACTTTGTTTTATCTGCAGTTTTGATAAGTATTCCATCTATGCCTTTATGCAAGTAACCTTTGGACAGCACAGGACCAAGGATAGATCAGATCTCTGAATCATTACACTAGCCCTCACTCTAGGCTGATATCAATTACATTATTCATTACTTTTCATGTCTGGTCATTCAACCGATTCCAAATCCATCAAACTGTGTAATCATCTAGAATACAACTTTCAATTCTATCCAAAAGGATATGGTGGAAACTTTGTAAAATGCCTTACTGAAAACCGAGTATACTGTGAGAACAGCATTTCCATGATCTACCAATATAATTATCTTGTCAAAAAAGGAAATGAAGCTGTTGTGGCATGACCTGCTCTTGATAAAGTAATGCTAGTTCTTAGGGATCATCATTTCACTTTCTAAATGTTCACAAACCATCCCTTTATTAAAGGCTTCCAGAATTTTCCTAGGTCATTGAAGTAAAGCTTAACTTATAGTTTGGACTTGCCACCCTTTCCCATTTATTGGAAATTGAGACATTTGTCCCATCTAATCCAGTCTCCTAGAACCTGGATTTTAACCAACCTGCCTTCCTGCCTTCCTGCCTTCCTTCCTTACCTCCCTCCTTCCCTCCCACCCTCCTTCCCTCCCTTCTTTCCTCCCTTCTTCCCTCCCACCCTCCTTCCTTCCCTTCTTCCCTCCCTCCTTCCTTCCCTCCTACCTTCCTCCCTTTCTCCTGTCCTTCCTCCCTGCTTTTTGGAGGTGGTAGGACAGGGCAGTTGGGGTTAAGTGACTTGCCCAGGGTCCCATGGCTAGTTTTGTGTTAAGTGTATGAGGCTGGATTTGAACTCAGGTCCTCCTGATTCCAGGACCGGTGCTCCATTCACTGTGCCACCTAGCCGCCCCTTTAATTTTATTTTCAATCAATCAACTAGCATTTATGAAGTCGAAGCTGTGGCAGATACTATGTGGGAAATTGGGGATATGGGTACAAAGAATCAAACAATTTTTTTAAATTGTGTTTTCTTTTAAAAAAATTATTTATTTACTTTTAGTTTATAACATTCAGCTCCACAATCCCTAGAGTTCCAAATTTTCTCCCCCTCCCTCTTTTGCCGCCTCCCCCCGCCCCATGGTGGCATGCAATCCAATATAGATTCTAAATATACCTTCACATTAGACATTAGTCAGGTTGTAAAGGAGAATTATAACCAGTGGAATGAATAACGAGAAAGAAGGAACAAAACAAAACATAAAAGAGAAAGAGCAAGTAGTTTGCTTCAATCTGAATTCAGACCCTGTAGTTCTTTCTCTGGATGTGGATATCTCTTTCCATCAGGAGTCTTTTGGAGTTGTCTTATAGTGTTGCATTGCTGAGAGGAGCCCAGTCTGTCAAAGT
>CM053589.1:131584730-131595423 GCA_028646515.1 Pseudochirops corinnae | reverse complement strand
ACAACTTGTTTAGCCATTCCCCGATTGATGGGCATCCTCTTGATTTCCAATTCTTTGCCACCACAAAAAGAACTGCTATAAATATTTTTCTACATAGGGGTCCTCCTCCCACTTGTATGTTCTTTTTGGGATACAGCCCTAGAAGTAGTATTGCTGGGTCAAAGGATATGCACATTTTTATAGCCCTTAGGGCATAGTTCCAAATTGCTCTCCAGAATGGTTGAATTAATTCATAATTCCACCAATAATGCATTAGTGTTCCAATTTTCCTATATCTTCTCCAGTATTTATCATTTTTCTGTTTTGTCATGTTAGCCAATCTGACCAGTGAGATGTGGTACTTCAGAGTTGTTTTGATTTGCATTTCTCTAATCAATAGTGATTTAGAGCATTTTTTGATATGCTTATAGATTATAGATATCTTTAATTTCTTCCTCTTAAAACTGCCTGTTCATATCCTTTGACCATTAATCAATTGAGGAATTGTATTCTTATAAATTTGACTCAGTTCTCTGCGTATTTTAGAAATGAGGCCTTTATCAGAGACACTGGTTGTAAAAATTGTTTCCCAGTTTTCCAAGAATCAAACAATCTTTACTCACAAGGAACATGCATTCTAATGGGGAAGCAACAAGTACCTATATAAATACATAAGTATGAGTAAAAGTAAATAAATGCACATTAATGCAAATTAGTTAAAGAGAAGGTAATTCGGGAGGAAGGTTAGGGATCAAGGAAGGATTCCTGTAGAGCAGTGGTTCTCAACCGTGGGTTGTGACCCCTTTGGGGGTCGAATGACCCTTTCACAGGGGTCACAGGGGTCGCCTAAGACCGTTGGAAAACACATATTTCCGATGGTCTTAGGAACGGAGACACCACTCCTCTCTGTCTCCAGGCAGGTCTGGCCACATGCAGATACGCCCACATATGAGTATTAAAGGGTCCCAGCATTAGAAAGGTTGAGAACCACTGATGTAGAGGATGGTGCCAGAGCTGCACATTGAACAAAGACAGGGACTTTATGAGGCGGAGTTTTGGAAGGAGTGAATTCTAGGCATATGGGACAGTCAGGAGAGGTGCAGAAACAAGATATAAAGTGTTATGCATGAGGAAAAAAGAGAAAACCAGTTTGGCTGGATCACAGAATGTAGGAAGAGGAGTAACATTCAATGAAGCTGGAAAGATAGGTTGGAGGTAGGTTGTGAAGGACTTTATGAACTATGCAGAGGAGATTCTATTTTAGGAAGCCACTAGAGTTGATTGAGTAGGGGAGACATATGGTGAGATCTGTGCTTAAGGAAAATTACTTTGGCAGCAATGTATAGGATAGATTGTAGCAGGGAAATACTTGAGACAGGAAGATCATTGCTATAATCTAGAGCAGGGATGGGGAACCTGTGGCCTCCAGGCCTCATGTGGCCCTCTAGATTATCAAGTGTGGCCCTTTGACTGAATCCAAACTTGAAGCGCTTGAGGACCTAGAGGGCCACATGTGGCCTTGAGGCCACAGGTTCCCCACCCCTGACAGAGGAAAGGTGGCAGCTGTATGAGTGGTGAGAAGGGATCTAATATGCCACATGTAGTAGAAGAAGTTTTGGCAACAGATTGGATAAGAGGGTAAAGGAGTTAGGAGTCATAGCCAAAGCTATGAATCTAGGAGATTGGAATGATGGTGCTACTTTTGACAAAGTTAGGGAAATTTTGAAAAGGGGAGGGTTTAGGGGAAAATATAATGAGTTCAGTATTGGACATATTGCATTTGAGATGTCTACAGGACACCCTGTTTGAAATGTTTAATTGGACATTTGGGACTGAAGTTTGGGAGGGACTGGGGACAGATGTGTGTATGTGTGTGTGTGTGATCTGCTTAGAAATGATATTTAGGACCATGGGAGCTAATGACTTTATCTAGAAAGAGAAAGGAACAGGACAGAAACTTGGGAAGGTTAGGACAATGATAAATGTGTAATGTGACAAAAGTGGTATTGTTGGTGGGTCACGTGGTAGCTATAGACAAAATCCATATTATGTAGGGAGGGACCTTAAACCTCTCACCTAGGCTTGTCAAAACCTCACTTACTCTCTGGGTTTGGCTGATTCATTCCAATATGCTCTCAAACTCACAGACCTGAGTTTCCAGAGACAGACTACCACCACATGGTTACATTCACAACTCTTTCAGGGTCCTAGGGGTAACCCTGTTGAGAGGAAATAGTATTCGCCAATCTGGCTCTTGAGCACCATGGCAATGCATTTTCTGTCTACATAACCAGTCACTCGCAAGGCAATATACAGTATACACATGATGTTTATACAATCGGTCACTCACAATAATAATACTTTAGATCTTAACTATAGCCATTTACCTAACAATAAAGCAAAAAATAATAATAATATTATAGATCTCCACTTGATATCCTGTCCCACCAATGTACTCAACTATCCATGGGGAAGAATGGGTACACTTTTGCAGGATTCTAGCAGGGAAGTACGAGAGGGAGGAAAACTCAGGTGCTTAAGGTAACTTTTAACTGTGAAGACTAGGTTTCAAAATTATTGATCTATTCAGGAATGTCTGCACCCCATGAAACTAGCTCTCTTCTTATCTCTTGACTGGTGAGTCTTACCTCTCTTAGGAAAATGCTCTTATCATTTATACTTAAAAGTAGCATTTACAAACTCTTGCAATTAATCATTACCCTTAAAACAGTATTTAGAAAATGTTAACTCTTAATGTGAACAACAGTTCTCTTTAAGCTAAAGAATTGCAAAGCTCCTCAAACTGGCCATCTCTGGGCTAAATAGACCAGCCAGGTCATTTATTCATTCACCCAGATGTTATATTGTCCAATCACAATGGAGCTCACAGCAACCAAGTTCCAGCTGAGTTTTTTAAACCAGCACAACAGAAAAATCTCTGCTGCTTTTTCTTCTCAAGCCAGAGGTGGCAGTATAGAGAAACAGAACCTTGTGAGACACAAGTACAGGAGAAGGTACTGAACAGCAATAGCTCTCTCTGGAACTCTTGGCCAATGAAGTCAATTCTCTTTTCAGCCAATAAGGAATTAGACAGCTGAAGCCTTCTATCAGCTGGCTGCTTTTACCTTAAACAGTTCCAACAGAGCAGATTTTTTTCAGGCCTCATGCTGGGTCCTCAATTCTCCCCAGGTTTCTATGTCAGATTCATTTATATTGCCTTTAATCACTTGAATGAGAGACTCTTGAATCTCTTTTGCTTAAGAAGTCACAGTTCTCAAAATTCCCCTACAAACTGATAGTCCTTTTAAAATCACATCTCTGTCTCCAAATGTGTATGTCATTTTGTCATTTTAGTTTTATCCTCTTGTAAATAAAACTGTTATATGCAAATAAACTAAGGAATACTCATCATGCCTACAGAAGTCTTCAACATCCTTCTCTTTAAAACTGTTTACTTGCAATCATTTCTCTACTTCTTAATGAATAAGAAAGTTTCTTTCTTTATAACATTAGACCATTCTCAAAAAAGTATGGCATCTTTCCATGTTCACAAGGAAATATGAAATTTCATATTTATATCTCAAATAATTTCCCCTCTAAAACCATTGAAATCCTGTCTGAAATCACTGTTTCTTCATATACATATATTAGTGGTATAAATCAAAACAAATTTCTTTTTCTATTCTGATTATGTGCCAACATGTTCCTCTATAACCATAGCAATATCTTATATAATTTGAAAATTAATATTTCCATTTAACAAAATGGTTTTTTTTTTTGCCTTTTTGCCTTTTTGATCACCATATTGCTTCATATGAAATGGACCTTAGAGGAACAATATATCTTACATATGAATGATGAGCCAGCAAAAGAGACTGAGTGATCAAACAGGGAGAAGAGAAGTAGAAGAGAAATGTCCCCCAAACCCAAAGAGGAAAGACTTTTTATCAGGAAGAGGTGATCAATAGTGTCAAATGCAGCAGATGGGTTAAAAAGGATGACTATTGAGGGGGAGAAACATCAAATTTGGCAATTAGTAACTATGGAGGGAGCAGCTCCAGTCGATTTGTAAGGTTAGAAGACAGATTGCAAAAGACTGAGGAGTCAAAGGAGAGGAAGTGAATTAGACAGCCTTTAAAAAAGGAATGTAGCTGAGCAAATTAGGAGAGTGATAGGATAATAATTTGAGGGATAGTTGAGTTAGTGATAGTTTGAAATTTTTTAACTTTTAAAATTTGTTTTGAGACTAGGTCTCTACTCAGGTTAAATGTATAATGGAGAGGCTTCTCAACAGGCTAGATCCCACTGTTAACTGGCATTTGATCACCTCTGTTTCTAACCTGAATGGGTTCACTCCTCCTTAGGCAATCAACTCTACTCCAATCACACATTCCCAGCAGCTGACCATATTTTGCCAGATTTAGTATTAGCTTCCTGATTGGCTTGAGCCCCACTGTACCTCAGAAGTCCCAAGCTCAAGTGATCCACTGTCAGGGTTCGAAGCCTTGCCCTAAGGGGCAGTAGGTACTTACCTTTACAATGGAGACAACGCTGGCGTTTTCTCTTTAAAGAAAGTAAGGCTGGAGGGTAGATGTTAAGCGGGTTTATTGCGATTACACCCGGAAGCCTTACAGCAGGACTCTAAGGCCACCTGCCCCTCCAAGGCTTGGATCCTTTTATCTACTCCAGATCCACACATCACACATGACACAGCCCAGCTCAGCGGGATTGAGGGAGGGGAGGTAAATTATGAAAGGGGAATTGCAATGACAAGGGCCCGAAGACCCCCAGGGAAGACATCAGTCGGGAACCTCAGGTATCCCACATAAGAAAGTCTTGAGCAATGCAATATCCCCTGGCCAGGGACAGTGCAATATGCTCTGACTTTCATGTGACCCAACTAATTCCCAGGCCTCAAACACATCCCTGTGCCTCAACATTACCACTTGCAATCTGGCACCTATTTGTTACCCTTAACAATCCACCAGTCTCATCCTCATCCCACTGTCCAACTCCCCTAGCAAAGATTACATGTCCATGTCAACATACCTGAAATATTTTTTAAAATTAGCAAAAAACTGTTTGCTTTCTCTCTCCACCCTTCTCAGAGGAAAGATAAAAGAAAAAACAACAACAACAAAATACTCACAACACGTATTAGTGAAATAAACATTCGTGAAATAAACAAAAATCCCCTACACTGGTGATATCCAAAAAATATGTCTCAGTTTGCATCCTGAGTTCATTGCCTCTTTGTCAGGAAGTGGTAATATGCTTTATCTTTGGTCCTCTGGATTGTGGTTGGTTACTATGTTGATCATAGTTCTTGAGTATTTCAAAGTTATTTGTCTTTACAATATCATTATTTTGTTGTATAAATTGTTCTGCTGCTTCTACTTTGCATTGGTTCATATGAGTTTTCCCAGTTTTCTTTGAAACTATCCCTTTCATCATTTCTTATAATACAATAGTAATACATTATGTTCATATACAATAATTCTTTCAGCCTAGTAATGGTTTTTTAAGATAGGGGAAACTTATTTGAAACATATTTAAATTAGTAGGGAAGTATCCAGGAGGGAAGGAACCAGAGGTTGATGATTTCTGAACAAGGGGGAAGTGATGTCAAGAGCTTGTGGGACAAAGAGAAAGGGAGAAGAGGCTCGCATCAGATGGTCTTGATTTTTTCAGTAAAGTAATACACTCAGCTGAGAGTGTAAGAGGTTTGAGGAGGGATGAGAAGGTTTGGTATAGCTTGTATGGGAAGTAAGATAGGAGGTGAATTAGGGAGGAATCAAAGGATGACCTTGCTGTTGTGAAGGCCCAGTTGAGTTTGGAGAGCAGAAATTTGTAACATAGCCAGTCTTTTTGGTTTGTTTTATTAATGCCATTGTTTTTGTATCATAGTTTCTGATGTGGGCAGCTAGGTGATGCAGTGGATGGAGCACTGGACATGGATTCAGGAAGACTCATCTTCCTGAGTTCAAATGTGGTCTCAGACACTTACTACCTGTATGATCCTGGGGAAGTCACTTAAACCTGTTGCCTCAGTTTCCTCATCTGTAAAATGATCTGGAGAAGAAAACAACAAACCACTTCAGTATCTTTGCTAAGAAAACCCCAAAATGAAGTCATGAAGAGTTGGACACATTGAAATGACTGAACAATAACAATATCTGATGTATCCCACCTTAGAACCCTCCTTTGTAACAATATTAATAGCGATAACAAAACCAAGCAAAAACAAATGATACAACAAATACATTTGGCCTTTGGATACATTCTGCAAGTCTTTTTTCTTACCTTTCTACCAAGAGCAGACATCTGTCAATCACTAATAGTGGTTCTACATTTTGAGGTTTCCCACACACAATTACTCTCCGATATAGTTCATCTAGGCTTTGTGTCTTGAACTTTTTACATAGTACACTTGAACCTAATAGAATAAAAGCATCTTAAGGTCAGAGATTATTTTATTTTTATCTTCGTATTACCTTACATAGTTCTATGTCTTGAACGTGTTAGATGATTAATAAATGTTGCGTTGAATTATATTAAGGGTTATTTGTTGCTCATTTCCAAACTCCTTAATTATTTTGCATTTCAATTCCATATTTATCATTTTTGTTCTCACTTTCCCAATCTGAAGGTAATTTTCCATCATAAAGAAAAAAGAAGTGAAATAAGATCTTAGAAGTTTTCTCTGCCTTTTGTAATCCATTATCTCTTTCTCTCATTTAGTCCTGTATCACCTGTATTCCAAACTGTATATCCCAAAGGCATCTCAAATTCAACATGTCCAAAATGGAACTTGGTATTTTTCTTCTAAAATCTACCCCTCTTTCTATAGCGATAAACACTATCTTTATGGCCAGTTGGGTTTGCAATTCTGGAATCATCTTTGATGCTTCACTTCCCTCTCCTCCTTCTCCTCCTTCACCCCATATCCATTCAGCTGCCATATCTTTTTGATTCTACTTCTACAACATTTCTTGCATTTTTCTCCTTCTCTTCACTTACATGACCACCACCTTAGTCCAGGTCTTCCTTCCCTCTCAATAAGAGCATTACAATAGTTTCCTAGTTGGTCTCCTTCCTTCAAACCTCTCTTCTCCTGTTTTATCCTTCACATAGCTGTCATGGGAAATGAATCTTCTCTAGATTAAACACTAGAGAACTTATCCTAGGACCATAAATAGTCAACGAATATTAGTTGGTGAGGATGCTAATCTAATCCACATGAATACATATTTATTGAGTATGTAATGTGTATTATGGCTCACTGAGGGGAAGGATATGACTTGGATTGAACTTCAGTTGATCTGTGTCTAATTTAATCCATGATCTTTTGGGGCAAACCATTAACCAGCTTCATGGATGTAATGTTGCTGGTGAGTCGACCTGTCTACCAACTGTGTAGGTAGATTCTAGCAACTTGATTCAGGCTGCCAAATATCTTTCAAATAATGGTAATGACTTTTGATTTAGGTCTGAACTGCACTCCCCTGAGCCACTTAGTTCTCTACATCCTGCTCTTTGGAAAAGGTTTTGTACTTCAAGTTCCTGCTGAGCAGACAGGTCTTCGATGACTGCAGCAAGGAAGAGCAAAGCAATCGAAAATGCTCTCTACTGAGAACATACTACTTAAGTGTAGCGATGGCTCATGAAAGGAGTTTTATGCCTCCTTGCCTTCTTTATGTCTGTTAAATAACATCAAGGATAGGGTCTCTTCCCTCTCTCTCCCTCATAATGGATCTCCATGTAGACACCACATTCATAAACCTTGCTCTCTTAACATTTTAGCTCAAGAGACAATGCAGTATTTTTGCCCTTGCTGCTTTGCATCTGAAACTTTAGATCGAACTAGTCCACTAAAAAAAGGTAATGCATCCTCTGGAGGGAACAGAATAGAAAGGTTTGTGCAAAGGGTTGCCAAAGTTGCAGTCTTTAATTCATCCACAGCATTCATGACATTTTAAATGAGATGACAGCATTCCTCCAGGGGCCTGGAAGGGTGGAAGAGACCTGGCTACAGATGCCCCTCCCTCCTAAAGAAAGAGAATCTACCTCTTACTGAGACAATCATATATTTTATCTAGTGAAATTTCAAAGGTGTCTATTGCAAATGCCCTAGGACAGTGGTTCTCAACCTTCCTAATGCTCTGATTCTTTAATACTTGTATGTGGGCATATCTGCATGTGGACAGACCTGCCTGGAGATGGATAGAGGAGCAGTGTTTCCTAAGACCATCGGAAATATGTATTTTCCAATGGTTTTAGGTGACCCCTGCGACCCCTGTAAAAGAGTTGTTTGACCCCAAAGGGGTTGTGACCCACAGGTTGAGAACCGCTGTGGCCTAGGAGCTTTTTAGAAGGCCTAGATTTTTGTTTTTATTTTTTATAATGGTGCCAAATGCAGGAGGATAATAAGAAGAGGAGAACAGCCTGAGTCAGGTCCATAGCCCTTCAAGTACTTTAATGTGTCTGATTGCTTCCTTGTAATAAAAATAACAGCTTACTTTCAGAGAGGGCTTCAGAATATGTATATACAAAATTATGATTAAATATTAATATTATATATAATATGTAGACATTTATTATATATTATCTCATTTGATTTCTTTTTTCTTTTTTCTTTTTTGCTTTTTGGAGGGGAGAGGGCAGGGAAATTGGGGTTAAGTGACTTGCTTGAGGTCACATGGCTAGTAAGTGTTAAGTGTCTGAGTCTGAATTTGAACTCAGGTCCTCCTGACTCCAGGGCCAGTGCTCTCTTGACTGCACCACCTAGCTGCCCCTCATTTGATTTCTTACAACAGCTTTATGAGGTAGATATTATAAGTATGATTGTCAGTATTTTTCTGCAGAGTAATCTGAGGTTCAGAGGTATCATATGATTGCTCATGATCACTTAGTTTGTAAGAGGAAGATCTAGGGCGTGAATTGAGACTTTTTGATTCTACTATCTTAATTCTCTTGAAATAATACAAAATAAGGAATGGAAAGAATAGGCATATGTCATGGGGCTGTTGTCAAGGAAGTGAACTTTTTTCATTTAAACTTTGAAGTCCTATAGAAATGAATCACCATATTCATAACAAGAGATAGTGATAAAATCTGAGTCTGTGACTCGGTTGGTATAGGGAGCTCTCAGGTGAGGAAATCCTCTCCATAAGTGCAGGTCGATACTTCCTCTACAATTTTTTGTCTTAAATAAAAGTCACCGAGAACACGGAGAGATTAAATATCCTGCAAGAGTCACATAGACTGGATGTGTCCAAGGCAAGACTTAAAGTCAGGTACCTGCTCAGGGGCAGGGAACCTGTGGACTCAAAGTCACATGTGGCCCTCTAGGTCCTCAAGTGTGGCCTTTTGACTGAATCCAAACCTCACAAGTGAGTCAAAGGGCCACATTTGGGGACATAGAGAGCCACATGTAACTTCAAGGCTGCAGGTTTCCCACCCTTGCACTATACCACGTTGTCTATTTATATAACAAATAATAATAAAAGGCCACTTTTATTGGCTTTCCTGCAACAATGATCACTTGAACCATAAAGATATTCAAAATTATGGAACTTATAAGGCCCCTTAGCTCTTGGAAGGGGTGAAAGTACCTGAAATGCAATGAGTTTTACTCTTTTCAGTCATGCATGAAATGAACATTCCAGAGAGATACTATAAATTGATGAACCACCCATGAGCAGAACTACATAAATACTTGTAAGGAATACATGCCATTTTAAAGAGAAGCCAAATTGAGAAAGAAGAGAAGTGTGTTGGGGGGGGGTTGGAGAGTGAGAAGGGGCAAGGATCCCAAACATCACAGTTAACCTACCATCATAAACTGCAAATGAAGTATTTTAATTATCATTTTAATTGAGCAGGCTCTGATGAGACTTCCATTAGTTTAGTATGAGTTCCCTACTAATTGGTAGTATGCAACAATTATATATTAAACTTAAACAATTTATAAAACCCCATTTTTAAGTAGTTGCCGTAGGTTCACTCAGGGCAGACTTGATAAGCCTTAAAGAACTAGTACTATTTCAATTTTCTGTGGTAATGGGGGGGGGGGGGGCGGCACGGGGCAGAGAGAGCTCAGGTAATTCCAATTCACACTTTTCTTTTCACCAATTGTTTCAACTAGTTAAAACTGGACTTAAAATACTTTGCCAGGGGTGTCTAGGTGGCACAGTGAATAGAGCACTGGCCCTGGAATCAGGAGGACCTGAGTTCAAACCTGGCCTCAGACACTTACACACACAGACACGCACACAGACACACACATACACAGACACACACACACAAACCTAGCCATGCGACCTTGGGCAAGTCACTTAACCCCAACTGCCCTACCTTTCAAAATGCAAAAAAATAAAAATAAAAATAAAAATAAATACTTGGCTGATTCTAGGAAAATCTAGAACCATAATAATAAATTCTAGTTGCATGTTTTACAAAAGATCCTCACTTATAGAAATCATTAACAAAAATAACTCATTTATATAGAATTTTAAGGTTTATGAAATCTTAAAACAGCTCTATGAAGTAGGTTCTCCATTTTACAGATGGGGAAACTAAGGGTCCGAGAAGTTGAGACATGCCCAGGGTACCAGGCTAGTGTGAGAGCTGGCATATAAAGGTAAGTTTCTCTTAGTCCTTATTCCAGCAATCTTTCCGAAACATATATATATATGTATGTATGTATATGTAT
>CM053589.1:131559848-131584230 GCA_028646515.1 Pseudochirops corinnae | reverse complement strand
GGTAGACTATATCAGCCTGTACAGAGTATAATAACATTTAATGAGAAGTTTTTCTAACTAATTTTTTCAATTAAGCATTTCTTTTCTTTCCTGGATCCCCACTAAGGAAACAAACCAACCCTTTTAAAATAAGTATGCATAGTAAAAAAAAAATCGTCTCGTAGACTGTGTTTAAAAATATCTCATTCTACTTATTTAGTCACTTACTTTTTTCATCAGGTGGGTAGCATTCTTTGGTCCTAGGGAATCTTGATTGATCATTGCATTGATCAGAGTTAATGAGAAGTTTCTATGTCACTTTATGGCACATACAGGATTAAAAAGAAATGGTTTTGATGGTGCTTTAATTGTAATAGAAAAATAATTTTTGAACTTCAAATTAAAAATTTGTAATTTGAATTTAACCAAATTTAATGCCCTACAACTGGTAAAAACTAGTGGAACTATATATTTTAATGACCTCATAGAGTAGTAATTCATGTAGTGACTGACAGTTCAAATGATTTTTTTCCCTAATGTTGAGGTTGACATGTAATCTTCTGTTTTATAAATTCCAGTGTACAAAATGATATTTAATTGTTTCATATTCATCTGGTCAATTTGCAAAAGTGAACCAACTAATTCAGTAGTCCAGTCTCATGTATATATTTCACTTACATATTTTCAACTACATTCTTTACATTTAAATTTATACTGAGTAAAAATGGTAAAGGATTCTTTTGTATTTACCTTAAATCTATAGACTCTTAAAGTTGAAAAAGAGATCTCAAAGGTTATTTAGTCACTATGTTGTGCGTAGGACTACCTGCTACAACATCCTGGACAATTGAATGGCCATCCAGCATTCACTTGAAGGCAATCCGTTCCATTTTTAGACAAGTCTATTAAGAAGGTTTTCCTTATGTTAACTTGAAATCTACAAACTCCTCCCATTTACTATTATACAGAGGGAAGCCTTCTTTAAAATTTAAAGACAATTATTACGTCCCTCTACTTCTCTCTTTCACCCTTGCTATCGCCAGACTTCTCTAGACCGTCAATATACTCTTAGATTCTTAAATACATAGTTTTAAGTCTTCATCTCTTTGGTTGCTGTCATTTTGATATTCTCAAGCTAGTCCATATCTATCAGTGTACTTTAAAGTTAAGGGATATGAGTTCACCTATGATCATATCTGGAGAATTATGGTCTTAGCTTTTTTGGCTGCCAAGTCACAGTTGGTTAATATTGAATTTGTAGTCCACCAAAGCACTTAGCTCTTTTTCATGCGAACTAAATTTACTCCATCTTGTAGGCATTTTTTTTTAAACCAAATGTAGTTCTTTACATTTCTCCCAACTTCCATCTTACTAGGTTTGGCTTCATGTCCTATATTGCCATTTTTGGATCCCAGATCTGTCATCCAACTATTAAATATTCTTGCAGCTTTGTATTATCCAGAAATTTGATAAGCATCCTCTGCCTGCCTTCATCTAGGATACTGGTAAAAATGAATACCACCTGAATTTATAAAAATCCATCTTTGGGTCTAGTTGAACCAGTTCCTAAATCCACTTATTTTGCGTATCTTAATCTTGTCCACATGAAGTGCTAGACTTTTCAAATATTTTCCTGGGTATACTATTATACTATGGCAGGCATTACCAAGATTTCAATTTAGTAAGCACTAGTGGTGTTTCTTTCCCACCCTCACCAAGGAATTTTATTTATTTATTTTTTCAGCCATTGAGAAGGTTCTGAAATCTTAAAAGGACGGTGCCCCAGGAGCTCTGTGGCCAACATAAATATTTCTGATATAAAGGTTTTTCAAAATGTATTCCTAAAAGAAAAACCCACATCATTTTATTTTGGCATTTTTAATTTCTACTCTTCCTAAAGAGTTTGACTTACTTTGTTTTGAGAATTATAAAAGTGATGCCAAAGAATCTCTACTTAGGTTTCAGATTGATGATATAGAAAAACTAACAATTTGCACTTCTCTGATTTAAACTCAATTTTAACTAACATTTAATGCCCACTATGTGTAAAAATGCTGGGAATTGTCTTTGCCTTTAAGGAGCCCCCTATTAGAGGATACGTAAAGAAACCCAAAGTTTATTTGAAATAAAGCCAAATTGTTTTAAGAGAAAGTTGGGCTAGAATTTTACTGTTACTTAGTATGGGCATATCCCAAATTAGGCAAACTTATAACAGGGTCACCCTTGGAATGAAGTCTGTTTTTCATTTGGTTTGTTGAATATCATAGAGAGATGGTTAATACTTTATACCAAAAAAGTAATTTACACTAATCTAGCCCTTATCTGTTAAAAAAAATATCTTCACCAAGATACTGAGTTCATTAATCCACCTAAACAGTTTCTCTAAGATAAGGTAAAAAAGATTAGGGGAAACTAAAGCCCAACTTCTCTAAGTTCAAAGTCATTGCCTATTGAATTTCCTACTCTAGTCTTTTTAGTCTGGCGCCTACCATAATACCTTGAACATGTTGGATGCTTGATAAATATTTGTTGAATTGGACATAAGGAAAAGTTAGCAAAATTTGACCTTTGAACTACTAGATTCCAGGTCTAGTAAATAATTTATGCACATTACATGAGGGCCCAGTATTTTTCCTTTGCTCTATTCCTTTGCTTGTCTATGTACTTTACTCATCTGTGGGCAATATCTTTGGGGTTTGTTTATTCATTTATTTGGATAAATAATTGCTAAAGTTGATTTGTCCTTTCACTAAGTAGCATGGCCTATACCAGCCCTTAACCCCATGATTCTATTTTCAGGCTTCTATAAAGACATTTAAAATTTTCATGGTCTAAATCTTCAAACATCTTCTCTTTATGTTGTTGCTTAGGAAACTATTAGTCTCATGTGACCTTGTTTCACTGGGTGCTAGAGGCCTTTCTTTATGGGGCCAATTAATAAATGAAGCTTTGATGTCATTGGTTGACAATCAGTAGATTATCATTTTAAGTTTTCCTTTATCTACACCCATATCTTGTATATACTCATAAGAAAGCAGTTAAATACAGGTGAAATCAGAATCACATAGAAAAGATCAGAGCAGCCATCTAATTCAACCCAAACACAAAAGGAACTTCCACTATATAGCCTCTTCATGGAGGCTTTCTATGAAAAAAATCCACCACCTCTTTTTTTAATAATCGTATTTTATTTTTTCCAATTACGTGTAAAGATAAATTTTTAACAGTCATTTAAAAAAAAGTTTTGAGTTCCAAATTTTTCTTTCCCCTGTTCCCCCCCAAAACAGTTGGCAATTTGATATGTTACATATGTTCAGTCCTGTAAAACATTTCCATATTATGTTGTGAAAGAAAAAACAGAAAAAAAGAAACATGAAAAAAAAATAAAGTGAAAGTTGTATGCTTTGATCTGCATTTAGACTCCCTCACTTCTCTCTCTGGATGTGGATAGCATTTTCCATCATGAGTTCTTGGAAACTGTCTTGGATCATTGTATATCTGAGAAGAGCTAAATCATTCTTAATTGATCATAGTACAATGTTCCTGTTATGGTGTACAATGGGGAACCCACCACCCCTTGATGCATCCCATTCCACTTTTAGGAAGCTTTAATTGTTAGGAGCCTTTTCTTGACATCAGGCCTAAGTTTTCCTCCTTCCAACTTCAGCCTGGTTCTGTACTCTGGGGTCAAGTCTAATCCTCTCTTGTGACAGTTTTCAAATATTTATAGACAAGTATATCCTCTCTGAGTAATCTATTCTTCAGGTCTATAATATCAGAGTCAAGAGAAGTTCGTGTGTGATCATGTGTAGGTATTTGTGCCCTGAGACTTGGAGAGAGGCTATTTAAAATGTCTTAGAGACTAACCCTTGTTAAAGACTTCAGAAATACCCATTTATATATTAGTGTGCCAGTGACAGATCATTCTGACCTATTAGCTAGTTTCTAAGGATTTTGTACATGACAGCAATTTGTTAGCCTAGTTGTTACTTTGCATAAATAATGTTTATTTCTTTTTTTTCATTTTTACATAAGTTTTTTTTTAACATTTTCCAATTTAGATTTTTTCACTAATTCTTATTTCTATTTATCTGAATTAGTGAGAATTTAGTGTATAATCTTGAATTTTCTATTCAGATAAGCATACATTTTGAACCAGATGGAGTAGTAATGAATGAGTCACCACAAGGCAAAAGGTACTTTATTTCAGGCATGTCATGCCATTTGTCTTCTTGACAAGTCAGTAGAGCAGTTAGGTGGTGCAGGGGATAAGAGTGCCAGGCCTGGAGTCAGGAGGATTCATCTTCCTGAGTTCAAATCTAGCCTGAGACACTTCCTAGCTGTGTGATCCTGGGCAAGTCTTAGTTTCTTCCTCTGTAAAATGAATCAGAAAAGGAAATGGCAAACCACTCCAGGGTCTTTGCCAAAAAAATCCTATATGGGGTCGTGAAAACCACTGAACAACAATTTCAAAAGAATAACTTTACAGATAGTTAAGGGATTTGTGCCCTGAAATTATTACAATGACTATAGTTTAATAAGATTGTCCTGAAGCTACTTTCTCTAAGTTATATCATTTTAGTAGATCTAGTTTGCCTTGCTAACAATGAGCTTACTTGGTGAACCATATATTTTTTAAAATTTTTAATTTTTTTACTTTTTGGAGGGAGGAAGGCAGGGCAGTTAGGCTAAGTGACTTGCCCAAGGTCACACAGCTAGTTTTTTAAGTGTCTGAACTTGGATTTGAACCCAGGTCCTCCTGACTCCACGGCCAGTGCTCTATTCGCTATGCCATCTAGCCACCCCCATGAACCATATTTTAATTTTGTGAGTTAAATTATTTGAAAACAAATAACTCCTAGATGTCATTTGAAAAAGCTAAAATTGACATTTTATTGTTTTTTTTAAAGTTCAATTTTTACATTGTCATGGATTGTGTAATTGATATGTATGAGTTGATTCTGTTCTCTTGATTCAGTACCTAATCACTGGAAACTCCTGATTAGATTCAGCTTTTGAAACTAACTTAAACCTCATATCATAGTAAAGTGACACAGTTTAATTGGATTAAGGGAAGTGTGGTAATATCAAAAAACATCAAACGATGATAACATAATGCTTTCATTTCAGTCCAATATGATCTCATCCACCCTGAGGCTAGAGTCTCATTTCCCCCTACTTCTGCTTCATGCATCCATAGAAGTGGAGGACACGCAATTCCCTTACCTCCTTCTAAACTTGCTTGTCTGCCACCACAGCAGGAAAACAGTCTCTTTCGGAAGTGGCTGGGGAAGCTGGCAGCAGCTCCTGGGGCATGCTGGCTCCTCATGCTGCACTGATCATTGATTGCTCTGGCTCAGCAGGAAGAAAATGAAGCCTGAATGTCATGCCTTGCAGTACTGGAGAGATTCCTGCCAACTGCACCTTGGCTCCAGAGAGGGAAAGGCCATGTTCACAGCCATGTTTGACTCCTTCCTTTCCATCTCCCTCTTTGTCTCCACTAAGTGCCAAGCATCCTGAGAAGAAGTTGTATCAGAAGCACCCCATTGGAAAACATCATTCAGAGACATCTAGGGACATATCTAGTCAGATGTCACAATTATAATACCTACCATTTAAATAGCACTGTAAGGTTTGCAAAGACCTTTATGTATGTTAACTCTGATCTACACAACCCTGTGAGGTAGGTGCTATCATTATCTTCCTTTTACTTATGAAGAAATAGGCATAATATAGTCTAGTGACTTGCCCAGGGTCACAGAGCTGGTAAATTTCTGATGGAAAAATCAAACTCAGGTCTTGCTGACTCCAATTTCTGAACTCTGTTGTCTGCACAATTTAGCTGCCATGTACTAACTTAAACTCTTTTCATAAAGATTATTTCATTAAAAAAAGTAGTTATGGTAGATAAGTTCGATTCATTTGAACTGTTCAAGCACATTTAGTTTTTCAGGCTAAGAAAATGCTATAGCCAAGTTAAGAAATATAGAAGCTTATTTTTAAAAAAATTCAACTTTTAGATAAGGAAATTCAAGCATAGAAAATCTCTGAGCAAAGTATTAGTAGAGCCAAGATTGGATCCCAGATATCTTAAGTTCCTACCATTCTCACAACTCACAAGAGTGGTACATATGGTTGTTTTCTTCAGATATTCCAATTCAGATATTGCAATCAAATGGTTAAGTACCTACAAAGTACAAATAATCATTCTAGGTGTAGTAAAATTAAGTAAGGTCCTGATCTCAAATTGCTTTTTATACATCTACACACTCTACAACTGAGGCAGGTAGGTCGTGCAGTGGACAGAGTGCTGTGCTTGGAGTCAGGAAGACATCTTCCTGAGTTCAAATCTGGTCTCAGACACTTACTAGCTGTGTGACCGTGGGCAAGTCACTTAACTCTTTGGCCTCACTTCCTCATCTGTTAAAAATTTTAAAAAGTGAAGAAGGGAATGGTAAACTACTACAGTATCTTTGCCAAGAAAACCCCAAATGGGGTCATGAAGAGTTAAACACAAATGGAATGACTAACAACAAAAAGCAAAATGATGGAAATGGTATTTTTAAAAGTATAAGCTGAAGTGATGTCAGATTATGTAGGGAGTGTCTAGATGCAGGAGATTAATGATGTGGTCTCAGCATGAGGTGATAAAGCCCTAAAATAGGAGAGTATGAGATGAATGAGAGACATTTCTAAAGAAGAATTAATGTAGTGATATATTGCATCCAAGAGTCAGTATTAATAATTGTCATTAAAGGTAATGAAGATTAAATGAAATCATAACGATTTGTAACAATCAACTTTTTACACTAATAGAGGATTTTAGAGCTAAAAGAAATTTTGAGACTCTCTCATACTATTAAGCACACTAAGTTCCAGGCATTGTGCTAAACATTGGGGATGCAAATAAAATAAAACAGGATGATCCCTACCCTCAAGGAACTTATATTCTACTAACAGATGAAGACAAAATATAAAGAACTAGAAGGATTGGGTGAGGGAAAGAATCGACACCTTCTTGCAAGGATAAGGTTCCTGGTGAAAAATGAGAGTCCTGAGAGTGATACTACAAACTTAGTGTTAAGAAAGGACCTTAGAGGTCATGTTACCCAAAGAGGATATTGATGCTCAGACAGGTTAAGTGAATTGCCTTGGATAATGTCAGGATTTGAACACAGGTCCTCTGGCTGAAAATGTGGCACTTTATCTGGCCTACCCACATTACTGATACCAGAGGGGCTAAATAACTTGCCCAAGGTCATGTAAGTAATAAATAAATTAGAATTCAAATCCAGTGACTTTGACTCTCAATCCAGTTCTCTTTCCACTATCAATCAGCATCCAACTACTATTATTTCAGCTAGGAAATTGAGATTCAGAGCTACATAAAGTGCTACTTGTTCAAGTTCATTCAGCTAGCTAAGTATTTATTTCAGGGCTCAAATCCAGGTCTTATAACTACAAAGTCCAGTATGGATGCCATATCATGAGTTAGCCAAATAGTATGGCTGTTTATGAAAGTGGTTATCTACTGTTAGAAGACTGATTACTTAAAAATTTAGTGTTGAATGAGTGTAACATTGTAATTAACAATTATCCTGCTGAATGTTAGCTATTTAATCAAACCTGTTAGGGTTAGCTTCCCCAAAATGCAAAAAATCTCAGAAAAGGAGAACACTGAGGTCAGTGTCCCTGGATTGAATGGATGCCTTTCTCCAAAAGGCAGAGCAGTTTCCTCCTGACCCCAAATGGGCAAAACTCTTAAGAGGTGGCATCGTACTACATAATACAATACATCAACCAACATTTATTAGGCTCTTATTCTGTTCATGACACTGCACTGGGCACTGGTAAAAGTTTAGGAAGGATATAACATCCTACCTAGTGGAGAGATAAGATAAGCACAGATATCGATTAAAAAAAAATACCAAGAATTTCACTAGAGAGTGGAAAATAAAGCTCTAGGAGAAATCTGAGGGGGAAGACTTTGCTTTTTCATTTATTTCTTTTTAAATTTTTCTCCAGTTACATATGAAAACAATTTTAAACATTTGTTTTTTAAAACTGAATTCCAAATTCTCTGCTTCTTTCCCCACCTCTCCTCATTGAGAAGGCAAGCAACTTGATACAGGTTATACATGTATAGTCATGCAAAACATATTCATAATAGTCACGTTGTGAAAGAAACAGACAAAAAAACCCTCAAAAATAAAGTAAAAAAAGGTATGTTTCATTCTGTATTCAGATACCCTCAGTTCTTTCCATGGGGATGGATAACAGGTCCTTCAGAAGTATGTTGATCACTGCATTGCTGAGAATAGCTGTCATTCACAGCTGATCATCTTACAATATGGCTGTTACTTTGTACACAGTACATTTCACTTTGCATCAAGCCACTCAAGTCTTTCTGGCTTTTTCTGAGAGCATCCTGCTCATCATTTCTTATAGTACAATAGGAGTACATCATAATCATATACTATAATTTGTTTAGCCCCGAGAAGGCTTTTCTGAAATGTACTGAAGAATTTTAGCACTTGGGGCAAATTCAGTTAAATAGGGGAAGGCAAAGAGGAAGGGCCAAGTACCCAAGGGGAGCCTAGGGTGTAACTACTACTATGCTCAGTTGGAGTACTCACTCACCCGTAATCTTTTGCCTGGACCAGAGACCATATCCTGAGTATCTGAACTCCTGCTCTCATTGTTTTAATTGATGAGTGCCTCAGGTGGTCTGATATGTCCTTTATCTAGGCCGTTTCCAGCCAACCTTCACTTTTCTCCCTGACCATCTTTTTTGTCCATTGCCTTGCCTCATACTCTCCACCCCTAGCTAGTCCCTTTCACTTTCTTCTCTGCCAGCTCCTTTTGTCTTCCAGTTCTAGAACCATAATCAAATCAATACTGTCAGTGCTACTTGGAAGGGGCTGCCAATTGGCTCCCCTCAACTCAACGTAATTTCCAGACTGGCTGCTGCTCTTCTATTTGTGCTGACTTTTATTAGGATGTAATTTTGGGCTTAGGATGTTTACAGGACATCCCGTCTAAGATGTACGGGAGGTGATGCAAGATTGGAGTTCAGGAGAGAAGTTAGATCTGGACATGCAGATCTGGGATGCACCTGCATAGAGATGAAGAGTGACTTCATGGCACCAATGAGGCCAATAAGAAAGAGAGTATGCAGGGAAAAGAAAAATGGGTTCAGAAAAGACCCTTAGAGAATACCCACAGTTAGGAGAAGAGAGCTATATGAAGATCCAGCAAAGGAAAGAAGAGGAGGAGAGGGTGGGGGGAGAGAGGGGGAGTAAGAGGAAGATAGGGAGGGGAAGAGGAGGAGGAGGAGGAGGAATAAGGGGAGGAGAAAATCACAAACCACCAGAAAGACTAGTGCTGGGAGTGTCAAAAGCTGCAGAGAGGTCAGGAGGGTGAGAATTGAGAAAAGGTCATTAGATTTGACAATTAAAGGATTGATCACTGCTAATTCAGTTTTAGCTGAATGATAAGATTAGAAGCTAAAATGGTAAGAGTTTAAAAGTGAATGAGAGGAAAGGGGAAGCACAGGTTGTAGATGACTTTCTCAAGGAGTTTAGCCACAAAAGGGAGAAAAGATATGGGACAAATGGTGGGATCAAGTAAAGGCTTTTTTTTTTTTTAAAGGATAGGGAAGATAGGGAATGTCTGTAAACACCAAGCAGACAGTAGTTATGTAGATACTGAAGGCTTGAGAGAGACTGGGGATGGGGAAGAGAGCGATTTGGAGAAGAAGATGGTACAGAATGAGATCAAGAGTGTAGAGGGGTTTGCCTCAGCAACATGATCTTGGACTGTGTTGAGAGAGGCATCCTTTCCAGGAATGAAATAATTCCTCTATCCTCTCTGCCCTCATCTGGAGCTCCTTCCTTCAGCTCTGGGTGCTACAGTTAAAGGACATTGATTTGCTGAAAGATTTCAGAGGAGAGAAATAAGGATGGTGGAGGGCTTTGAGTTCATATCTTATGAGGAGCAGTTAAAGAAACTGGGGGTGTTTAGTTTGGAGAGAAGAATGAGTGGGCCATGATAACCATGATCAATTATTTGAAGAGCTATTATGTGGAAAATGGATTAGACTTACCCTGTTTGGCCCCAGAGGGCAACACCATGAATAATGTGTGCAAATTGCAAAGAAGACAATGTAAGCTTGCTGTCAAGAAAAAGTTCTTAATAATTAGATATGCCCCAAAGAGGAATGGGCTGTCTTCAGAGTGGGGAGTGGGATTCCTTCCTTCCCTATCCCTCTACATTGGGGATCTTCAGGCAGAGGCTAGATGACTACCTGTAAGATATCTTATAGTGAGGATTACTTTGGAATATAGGTTGAACTGGAATATCTGTTAAAGACCCTTCCAGTTCCTTAATTCCATAATTTTTGTGTCAAAGTATTGCTATGAATATCTTGGTATATATGGCTTCCTTCTTTAGTCATTGGTCTTTAACCTCCTTATAAAAGGTTGACTTTTTGAGCTATAGCATGTGACTCTCAGAAGGCACTTGGCAGGAATCTAGCAGGGACCATGTTGACTGAAGAGACAGCAAGGCTCTTCCAAGTTGGGTGGCCACTTTTGTTTACTTCCCTTCTAAAAGTCAGAAGCCTAGGGCTTTTTTCTGGAGTGCTTCTCTGGAATTCTGAATAATTATTTTTTAAAAACTGGGAGTACTACAGGACATTTTCTTTTCCTTCCTTTCTTCCTTCCTTCCTTCCTTCCTTCCTTCCTTCCTTCCTTCCTTCCTTCCTGTCTGCCTGCCTAGGAGTTTATCTCTGGGATGGCATGTGCAGATGCCTGAAAATGAAGAATAGAATGAGGTGACTTCTTTTAGCTTTTGCCAGTCTGGCATTTTTATGAATCTGTAACACAATGGTATGATATAATAGAAATAAAGCTGAATTTGGAGTTAGAAAAACTGAGTTTTTATTCTACTCTTGCTACCACCTCTAGGCCTTAGTTTCCTCATCTGTAAAAGGAAAAGTATAGACCAGATGACCACTGAGGTCCTTGCTGCTCTAGGTCTATAAGCCTGTGAAAGTGTTTTCGTCCAGAGTGAGAGAATATAAACAGGGAGACAAGGGCGTGGTAACTAGGTGGCACAGGGAATAAAGCACTGAGCCTGGATTCAGGAAGACCTGAGATCAAATTCAGCCTCATACACTTACTAACTGTGTGACACTGTGCCCTGTCTATCTCAGTTTCCTCAGCTGCAAAATGGAGATAAGGAATAACCCCTCCCTCAAAAGAGTGTTGTGAAGATCAAAGGAGATTATATTTAAAGCTTCTATCATAGTACTAGCACACAGTAGACACTTCATAAATACTTAGTCTTCCCCCCTCCTCCACTAAGTTACAGAATAGAGGAAAAATCAATAAAGTATATGTGTTCTAATAATGGAAACATTACTGGTAGAATAGTGAGATTCTCTTTGGGTATAGTCCCTGGCTTGCGGTAGATGATCAATAAGTAGCTATTAAATTGAAGAGCAGATATTATATAGAATTTGACAAAATAAGCTTCATTTTCCTTATTATTATTTCTACAACATACTTCCGAGATCCCCATTTGAAGCAGACATGACTGATTTGAGTTGACTTTCTCTTTATGAAATCAGTGCCAATTATTGGCTGTGTGAGTTTGTTGTTTCAGTCATGTCTGACTCTTCATGACCCCATTTGGGGTTTTCTTGGCAAAAATATTGGAGTGGTTTGCTATTTCCTTTTCCAGCTCATTTTACAGATGAGGAAACTAAGTGACTTGCCCAGGGTCACACAGTAAGTGTCTTAGGCTGGATTTGAACTCAGGTCTTCCTGACTCTAGGCCTGGAGCTCTATCCACTGTACCACCTAGCTGCCCATGAGTTCATTATATTATCTTATCTTAAAAAGCAACAAAAATAATAATGATGTAGTAATGATAACAATAGCTAGCATTTATTTTTTTTAATTCCAGTTGTTATTTATTTAAAAAGTAGCATTTATATAATACTTTGGGGTTTGCAAAGCATTTAGAAACCTTGTAGGTAGGACCTCAGCATAAGTACATCATTTCCAGGTACACACACTATTGGCTGAATATCCTTCACATGTCCTTCTTTTCAGGACCATGGTCCAAGATTTCTATGGGTCCTCAGTGCTACGGAGTTGGAGTATTATAGCAAGTGGAGGTGGACGTAGAGGGGGAAGATGACTTTTTCTCTACACTGTGAATCTTTAGGAAGAATTCTGGTTGACAGAACATAGAAACTGAGTCTCACTTCTCCCTACTCTGTGCTTCCACCTTGCCTAATGGCATAGCATGACTTAGTATATATGTTCCCAGATTGTGACTACTATTCCCCTCAGAGTGCTAGGGGTGATCCTGAGGGGTTGAGAGTATCTTTCTAGTACTACCACTGATCAGCCCTCATCTGGTATATTTTCTCTCCCCCACTCCCATATCAATTGTCAGTTATTCTCTTCCCAATTAACATCAATTAGCTTTTACAAAGGGATACTCACTGATAAGATATAGCTAGAACCAGTATAATAACATCCCAAGTACACTGACCCCTACCACTTTAGTTCCTGGGGAGAATGGATTGAAACTTAAAGTGGCTGCTATAAAACATTACCTCCACCAAATTCACTTCTGGTTTGGCAAGGACATGGAGTTTCAACTGCAGGGTTGATTCACAACAGAGCTGAGTCAATTTGATTTCACTTTGCATTCTCATTACAGGCCTCAACAATCTCAGCTGCTTCTACTACTAACAGCAAACTCTCCTTCCACTTGTGCTTCTGACTCCCTAGTCTTCAGTACTGTTACTCAACTGCCTTCCCACCCTAGAATCACCCTTTTGTCCCATTGGGGAGTTCTTCCACGTTGTCTGTTTTGGGAATGGGCCCAACCTAGTCATGCCTCAGCCTCTCCCTAGCTGTGAGATGTGCCATGTGCCTCTGGACTCTTCAGACTTCAACATTATGTTGCTGTGCAGCTACCTTCTCAGTGCCTCCTACCCATCCCTCCACTTCTCAGCTCCTTTTTACATGTCATTTTCTCCCATTAGAGTATAAATTCTTTGAGAAAAGGAACTGTTTTAATTTTTACTTATGTTTTTATCTCCAGCACTTAGCTGGAGCACTTAGCTTGGCACATAGTAAATGATCAATAAATGTTTGTCATTGTTTTGTTGACTTGGTCAATTGCTGAACATCTGAGAGCTCTTCCAACATTTTGAACCTCAAAGTTGTAACCTTGTTTGTTCCATTACCAACACTCCTTCTCCTATAATCGGGAATGAATAACATGACCCAAAGAAGCAGCAGTGTCATGTATTCATTCAGCTGGGTGGGAAGATAAGGCAGACAGGAAAAGGAGGTGAGGAGGGACAGGTTTCATTTGTTCAAGCCTTTTAGATGTACATTTAATTCTGTCTCAGCAGCCAATTAAAAAGCATTCCATCATCATACAGTATGTTGACAGGAGGCAGAGAATACCTTCTTGTGTTCTGAAAGGAATCCTCCTACATTTCAGGAAGCAGACTGATCACATTTCTATGTGATGTCAGGAGAACACACACACACACACACACACACACACACACACACACACACATACACACACACACTGTGTTTTTCTGTACCCTTTCCCTTTGCATGCTATACAGAAGTACCTCACTTGCCTTATCCTTGTTATGACACTTCTCCCCACCTTATGAAGAAATGGGTACCCTTCCACTCCAATTTTTTATTTTAGAAATTTGGCTAAGAATTTCATTAAGAATCTAGCAGGAAGTGGGAAGCTTTGGATGAACTGCGAAGAAATTAAGACTGAAAATCATCAATGCATCTAATTGTGTGCTTTGTGTACAAAAATCCAAACTGAAGATTGGCTTGATTTCACACTTTCCTTTATCAATGAATCAAACTATGGATTAATGAGTAAGTTAATGAAATCAGTATATAAAACAGGATTGGAATGTACTGCAAATACTTTTTAAGGACAGCTGAACTATATAAAGAATACTGGATAATTTAGAAATATAAGCAAGACAAACAAATGAGATGCAATCTTACATCTGGAGAAAAATGATCAGAAGCACAGATGTTCAGTGGGAGTCAGAAACAAAAGTTGAAATGTCTATAAAGAACTAGGAATGAGAGTGGAAGCAAGATGTTTGTTTTTATTGAGATTGCAGAAAGTGAGGCTCATATGGTTTGGGACCATATGTAAGATAAAGAAATGGTGACCTCTTCCTGCTCTGTTTCATTTGGGTGAGACTGTACTTGGAAAAATGCATCCAGATTTGGACATCTCTCTTAGGCTTTTAGAAACCAACTGGAGGAAGTTCAAAGAACAGCAACAATGTGATTAAGGGACTGAAGGAATTGATTTATAAGGGAAGATTAAAAGAATTAAATATGTATAGCTTGGCTAAGCAAAGACTAAGGAGAGACAAGCTAAATGTCTACAAATATCTGGAATGTGTAAACATTAAAAAGGGAGATTAATTATTCAGCATGGTCCAAAGCAGTATAATAAGCAGTAATAGGATGAAAATTTAAGCTGAGTATAAAGAAAAACTTCCTGACAAAGAAATCTATTAGGTTGTAGTGTAGTTCCCCCTCCTACCCTGCCTGTTGCCCCAAGCTATGGAAACTCCATTCCTTATGACAAAACTAGCAAGTATGTTGTAACAAACCACCCTGATATCACATAATGATTTAGAGTTAAGATACTTAAAGGGAAAGGGAAGCCAGGAAGAAATGTGATGAGTCCCACTTTCTACTACCTTTAGATTACCTCTCCCTGTTGACTCAAGATCCCCTGAGAAAGAGGGACCCTTGTCTCAATTCTTTTGTTTTGCCTTTGAAGAGCAGGCCAAAAGTTACTTTGTATAGTCAGACTATCCTCCTGCTATCTGCCAAACATGGAAAATTCCTATTATGTCAAGACCATGAAAAGGATGCTCTAGAGAAGGAGGAGATTGGGAACCTTCACTCTCAAGCCACTTGTGGCCTTCTAGGTCCTTGGGTGTGGCCTCTTGCTTGAGTTCAAGTTTTATAGAACAAATCCTTTTATTAAGGGGATTTGTTCTCTGAAGTTTGGATTCAGTCAAAGGGCCCCACATGACCTAAAGGACCCTGATTTAAAAAACTGTTAGAGCAAATGTTAATCATGCAGATTAAAGTAAAAGGTATGTCATGCATACTTTTTTTTTTCCTTTCTGGAAAGCCAGTTGTTAAACTTTTACTAGCATATTCCTGGTCATAGTATAGATCAGTGAGCAAATGTCCAAGTGCAATATATTAAAAAAAATAAAAACAAACCTATCCTTAGTCTGTTACATGCTGAAATGGATGACATTTTGCCTGATTTTTCTCTTTTATATGTATTTAAAACCAAGGTGAATATTTAAGGACTCTGAAAGCATTTATATATCTAAGTTGAAAAATAATGGTTATAATTGTAAGACTGGAGAAGACCTTTAAATATCATCTGGCCTAAGAAAATAGTAGAAAAACAATGGATCTTAACACTGTATAATTAGAGTGATCAAACTTGGCCCCAAAGATAATGTGGGGAGGGGGGAGTAGGGAAGTCTCTACTCCTCCTTCTTTGCAAAGATGGAAGGTTATAGGGTTGGGGCACCATTAAGCTTAGTTAATATATTGGTGAGTTTTGCTGAAAGGCTTTTTTTTCCTTCTTTTATTCTTTGTTATTTTATGAATGGCTCTCTAGGGAAGAGAAAAAAGAGAGATGTGGCCAAGTATCAGTATATACATACATATAACACACACAAACATAAGCCTATATATACATGCATATTTGGAAAAGGAAATAGTAAACCACTCCAGTAGCTTTGCCAAGAAAACCCCAGATTGGGTCACAAGGAGTTGTATGTGAATGAAACAACTAAACAACAATACATGAATGCTTATATGCATATATATAATATATATATCTATATCATATATGTGTGTATGTAATAGGTGTGTAGGTGGCTATTATGTAGCAACTCACATTTCTCACGCAGTCACATGGGCACCTACTCCACCTACTCTCTAGGCTGGTTCATTCACTCTATCCTTCGCTCACATTGGCAGGTTTAAGTTGTCAGAAATGGACCATCATCATGTGGTTACATTCCAATTTTCTCAAGTCTTAGGAGCAAAGAATATACTTCTTCTACATAGCACTTTAACTCTTAAGCCCACAATGATGCATTTCTATTTACACAATTTACAATAGTGACACTTTTATATCTTCAACATATTTATTAATAAGGCAAAATAAATAATAGGTACTCATATATTGAAAACGAATGCACAAATAATAAATTTACCACAATCCATATATATATATATGTATAATATATGTATATGTATGTATACCTGAATTATACTCTCATCATTTCACTCATTCAGTATCCACTGGGGATAGTTAACACACCCAGGAACCTGTCAAGGAAGAACAAGAGTGAAAAAAACCCATGAGCCCAGGGTAAGTTCGCAATTCTGAATCTGTACACTTAGGTATTATCTTTTTTGTCTTAGTAACTTATAATAAAAGTTCCTTGACAAATGCTCTTTCTATATCAAATAGATACTTCTATTGCTTAGCTGAGTTGGTTTACGCTGTATTCACCTAATAACCATACTATGCATACTGTCTCAGCCTAACTAGTAGATCTACTGATTGTCTGCTTTTAAATTGCTCTTCTACTCAACTAGACTTATTCCTTAATAGCCAGTGTAATATTCATTGACTCTACCTTCTAGCTTAAATGATGTTGTTCTGAAATCTTTCCTTTCACCTTACCCTGTTTTATCTTTTTAGGTTCAGTACACTGTAATCAGAAAAACTGCATCTGTCCCCTAATCATATAACAGCTCTGGTGTCCCTATCTTCGTAGTTTACAGCTATTTATAACATTCCAGCTCTGTAATAACTACCTCAGAATTCTGAGTTAGAGAGTAACTGCTTCATCAACTGCTTTTCTTACAATTCTGAGCAGACCTACCTCACAAACATACATAAAGGGCATAGTGCATTACAGATGGAAATGAAAATGAGACAAAAATTAAAGATGTCAATAAAATTAAAAAAAAATAAATTATCTGACTTGGAACTATGTCCAAAGGGGTATAAAACTGTACATACCCTTTGATCAAGCATACCACTACTAGGTCTGTATCCCAAAGAGATCATAAAAAAGGGGAAAGGACCCAAAATATTTATAACAGCTCTTTTTGTGGTGGTAGAGAATTAGAAACTGAGGGGATGTCTATCAGTTTGGGAATGGCTGAACAGGTTGTGGTATATGAATGTAATGAAATACTATTTTTCTATAAGAAATGATGAGCATGCAGATTTCAGAAAAACCTGGAAGGACTTATGTGAACTGATGCTGAGTGAGGTGAACTGAACCAGGGGAACATTGTACACAGTAACAGCAGCATTGTGTGATGATCAACTCTGATGGATTTAGCTCTTCTCAGCAATACAATGATCCAAGATAATTCTAAAAGATTCATGTTGGAAAATGCTACCCATATCCAGAAAAAGAATATGAAGTCTGAATGCAGATTGAAGCATTCTATTTTCACTTTTTTGTTTGTTTTTTCTTTCTCATTTGTTTTTCCCTTTTATTCTGATTCTTCTTTTATAACATGACTAATGTGGAAATATATTTAATATGATTGCACATGCATAACTTATATCAAGTTGCTTGCTGTCTTGGAAAGGGAAGGTGGGTGGAGGGAGAGAGAAAAATTTGGAAATCAAAATCTTGTAAAAGTGAATGTTGAAAACTATCTTTGCATGTAATTAGAAAAAAACACATTTTTTTTTTTTTTGCTTTTTGGAGGGGGAAGGCAGGGCAATTGGGGTTAAGTGACTTGCCCAAGGTCACACGGCTAGTAAGTGTTAAGTGTCTGAGGCTGGATTTGAACTCAGGTTCTCCTGACTCCAGAGCCAGTGCTCTATTCACTGTACCACCAAGCCACCCCCCCCCCCAAATACTATTAAGTGGGGAAAAAATTATCTGATCTACTCTTCATCCTCTAAGTAGGCTTTTCCTAAACCATTAAAGGATGAATAACTATTCATTTATCAAACATTTTTCTTGTCCTGAATTTCCAAGGAAGGGCATTTGGAGAATAATTGAAACTTTAATGACCATAAATTTGCTTTCTGCTTCTCCGGAGATGATAAACAACTAAGAATAAACACAGACCAAACTTCTAAAAAGCGGCCATGTGGAAAAGAGAGTAGATGTAGTGGATGTTTTTCCAGAAGGCAGAATCTGGGACCTGTGAGTGGAAGTTATAGGGAGGCTGATTTGAACTCAATATATAAGCATGGGTCAGAATTATATAGGATGAGAAGGAATAGATATGATCTGTTCCCAGAGAAATGTACCCACACTGATAGGATCACTCAATCCACAAGCATTTGTTAAGCACTTAGTCTATATCAAAATGTTGAAGAAATAAATTTCCCCAAATTCCAGCTAACAGTAGAACAATCTGCCTTAGAGAATAGCAGACTCATGAACTGATCCAGTTATTTTGGAAAATCATTTAAAACTCTACCAAAAGAGTCACTGTGTGTATCTTTTGACCTAACAGCATGACTACTATTCATATCCCCCAAAGAAGTCAAAGAAAGAGAGAAATAACCTATATGTACAACATAATTTATAGCAGCACTTTTTTGTGGGAGCAATGAGATGGAAACAGAATGGGTACCCATCAATTGGGGAACAGCCAAACCAATCATGGCATGTAAATATTAGGTCAATAGGATTATAAGAAATAATGAAAAAGATAGATTCAGAGAAACCTGGAAAGCCTCGTATGATCTGATTCAGAGTGAAGTAAACAGAACCAGGAGAACAAATTATACAAAAATTAGAATAATATAAGGGAAGCCAATTTTGAAAGACAAGAACTGTGAGACATCCAGTGATCAGTCATTCTTTCAGGAGACTCATAATGAAGGATACCTCCTAACTTTTTGGCAGAGAGGTGATGGATTAGAGGTGTAGAAGGAGATGGCGTGAGCAATGTATAAATTTGTTTTGCATGACTATAATTTTTGGCATAAGAGAAGGATCTTATTTGGGGAAGGAGAATTAAGGAGTGTGAGTGGGTAAAGAGTAATAGTAATGCAAAAAAGAAAAAGAAAAGAGGACAATGAGATATTAAAAATACACAAAAAAAAGCAAAAGGCAGTTAAGAAGGGGAAACAAAAGCAGGGCAGTTTTACTATTACTGAATTAAATTTAATATGTACTTAAAATACACATAAATTCAGTTTCATATGCGTATTTCTACTCTTTGTATATTGAAATGTTTATGTTCATTAAGTTCTTAATAAAAAATAAAAATTTTTAGAAGTAAAAAAATGGCAAATTTTGTTACTAGAATTATTGAAGTAGAGTCTAAGTATGTAACAGAGATATTCCAGAGCAGATTTTTGCCTCAGGTGAATGTTGGCCCAGATGACCCCTAAGATTCCTTCATGTTCTAAGCTTATACAATTCTATGAAGAAATAAAATCTTATATAACTTGCTCTTATTTATGGTTATTTTCTATCTTTTTCCTCCTTTTTGGAAGGGGTGGAAGTTGGCTTGTCTTATGTGTTTGGATTAGTTTCTCCATTTCAGTTAAAAGTACCTTAATGTAACTAGCCCGGACATCTGTCCCCATCAAAAAAAAAATGCTAGTTTTGATCGTTGCTAAATTGTACAGATTCCAATCTGTCTGCTTTGAATACATTTGCATTAATAAAAGCAGAACCAGCTTAAACGTTATTCTAATAGTATCCTCAAAATGCATGAAGTATTAGATTGCTTCCTCCATTGGGTTATGCATTGCTAAAGGCTTATAAGAATCACTGATTTGAATTATTTAAAGTGTACAGAAGCTTAAAAAGAATAACCCTAAACAACCATTTTGGGGGATCCCTTTAGATTTTCTTTATATTAGATGGAATTTTTCTTTGAAAAACAATACCTTAAAACTGTAGTCACACTACCCCAAAGCCCTGAAATTTCACTGAATTTCTAAACCACCCAGGAAATTCTGAATGATAATGTTTCTTTGCTGCTGAATCCTACAGATGAATATTTAGAGATGGCATTGTAGATGTTAACATACTTTCCCCAAACATTGCATGCTTTGTTTTTTACTGTTGCTGATGTACCTCTAAAAAACATCTCCTCAATTCATAAATTTTTAAAAAATATTGACTTAGATATTTTTTTCTTTTAGAAATGTAAGTGAGTGTGGCTCTCTGTGCTGTTATGGCTTATTAACTTCTATGTTGCTATGATGAATTCTGTTTCCTGGTGTTGGGATTTATTTTTCTGGTGTCTGAATAAATGTTTTACTTCTTTCTTCTAAAAAAAAAAAAAAAAAAGAAATGTAAGTGAGATTTTAATTAAATGCAAGGAACACAGTCTTGCCCTTTAACTTTGGTCTTTTTTTTTCAATGTGTAATTTAAACGGTTTGATTCCACTTCCTTTTCTTGTCTATACTATAGGCCTTTTCCCACTGGGGAAACACAATTGTTTCATAGAGACAGAGCTTTGTAATGTCCTATCTGTGTGAATGGACCCCCTCTGGTTTGTATTACATTTAGAGAGCTGGCCACAGGATAAAATCCCTTTGTGATGTGTGCCATATAGGGAAACCTCATAAAAAATCAGTGATTATCTTATTTAATCCATTCCCTGGTACACTGCATGGACCAGCTACAGAAATGGAAATGCTGTCTACATAAGAGTGGCATGATGGTTAAATGGTGAAATTAATGAGGTGGGGGATGAACTATGAAGCTTGCCTCTGCCATCAAAGGCTATTCCTCCTGCATACTCTGTAGCTCTTGTATGAAGCATCTTTGTTGGGGGTTATTCTAAGGAACTAACAGTGCTTCTGTTTCAAGAAGCATTGTAGTAGAAGTACTGATGAATTATGTAGGACAGCAATTGTCAGGATTGGTAGAAAATCAAGGGATATATTAGAGCCAGAAAAAAAAGGCAATAGAGAGTTCATAATATGCGTAAACCTTGCCTAATAACAAACCTACAGTGACTAGAAGTAGATTTTTGCTTTTGGCTAAACATCTCCCTTAATAAATCAACTAAATTTAGCCTTTCTAGGAGGACTCAGGAATCAATACCCTCTAGGGGAAGGCTGGAATTTGGGATGCTGTCAGCTTTGATTCTAGAATCAGAAATATTCACCAAGGATGTCAGTTATTAAAGTCAGTTTCCATTGGAACACACCATGGGAAGCTGCCACTATTCTCTCATCCTTTCTAGTAATTTGTTCTGAATTTAAATCCAGCTCTCATTTCCTTACCTTGTGAGAAAAGGTGTTCCTGAGGTATTTAGAAAAGAGACTTTTTTAATAGGTTTCCTTACTCTGCTTCCCTATGCAATTATAATCACCTTTTTACAATATTGTTTGGAAATAATCACACCACAATACTACCAGGAAATGGGACTTGTTGAGGGTAAGCAGGGCACTTAGAGAGAGAAGTATTTTCCCTATTAAACTATAAAGTTGGGAAGAAAACCGATACACAAAACACCATCTCCTGTGTTACCTAGAGAACTTGTTATTAGAATAATGTATGACCCTCTAGGCAGGCAGTGGAACCCATTGGTGCTGATTCTTTTAAAACTCATCAGTGGAAAATCCCAGGACTGCACTGATCCAAGTCAAACTTAGAACCCTGTCAGGTTCTGTTGATACTTACTGTTAACAGTTCCTTCCTGTCACTTCTAAAGTTCAAACCTTTTCAATTGTTTCTTTCCCCTCTGATGTTCCAGCATTGATTAAACTGGGGGAGAGCAAATGCTATCAAGACAGTCCAATTACTCACTGTATTTGCAGTGTAGGTGGCTTGTGGCTCAGGGGTGGAGAGATCTATCTGGGGATGTCGGCAGAGTTATCTTCCTTAAGCAGTTGGACAAAAGCATTCTTCTCGAGGGGAAATGATAATAGCCACATTGGAGTTATCTTGCCTTAAGCAAGCCTGCAACGTAAGACTCTTAACCCTTACAATAAATCACTTTTCCTATATCAGTTAACTGTCTCACCCTAGTTTCTTCTCTGAAATCCCCAGTACACTAGCAGTGTCAGTCATAGGAAGTCCAGAAAGGGCAGTAAAGCGAGAGCCATGCCATTTTATTTATGCTTTGATCTTGAATGTGCTAAAACACTGAGAAAGCTGAATAAATAACATCGCTCTTCCTTCCTCCTACTCTCTCTGACCTCTCCCCTTCCAAATAAATATAGTAGAAAGTGCAGTGAACTTTGGGTCAGAAGACCTGGGTTTCACTCAAAGCTATAACTTGGGCAAGACAACTGGGACTTTTCCCTGGGGCACCAAAATTTATAGGAGACTAACTGCGGAAATATTCAATTCAACATACATTTATTGAGCATCTCTTACATGTCTCATTGTATTAGGCTTTCAGAATAAAAATTGCCCAGTCTTGCCTTCAAGGACCTTATATTCTACTGGGCGGAAATAAGATAGACATTTTTTTTTTTTTGCTTTTTGGAGGGCAATTGGGGTTAAGTGACTTGCCCAAAGTCACATGGCTAGTAAGTGTGTCAAGTGTATGAGGTCAAATTTGAACTCAGGTCCTCTTGATTCCAGGGCTGGTTCTCTATTCATTGCACCACCTAGCCGCTCATGATAGATATTTTTTAATGCAACTGAAAGGCGACCCAACGCATAACAAGAGACCACATGTATAGAGGAGGTTCCTATGTGGTGAAGGCTGTCCCTATGTGGCTCAAAGGGAGGCAGAACAGATACCTCTTCTCCAAGCATGACTTCATTCCTTCTAGGGCACGGGTGGGGAACCAGCAGCCTCAAGGCCACATCTGGCCCTCTAGGTCCTCATGTGGCCCTTTGACTGAATCCAAACTTCATAGAACTATGGCCTTGAAGCCGCAGGTTCCCCACCCCTGTCTAGGAAGAGGAGCAGGAAGTTGGGGCCAGAGCCCTCTCTTTTCTCCTCAGAGTGAGGGGCCATCATACTCGACTTATATCTATTGTCTCCTTTAGATACTGTTATTCTACTTTGGGTGATATGAATGAGTTCAGTCTAACTTCTGACTTTTGTCATTATTGGGGGGGAAGGGGCACCCCAAACTTTGTATCCAAGATGACCCCTTTCCCATCTAATACTGGTTCCATACATAAAAACGAGCAAAGAAGGCCATTTATTCAAATAATAGCAAAACTGACATCAGAGAAGGTACACACAGGAAATATATACTAGACAATACAGCATGAAGGAGCTCTTCCTTTGGGAACAAGAGGGATCCTCACCCAAGGGGAAACTCCCTAAAGTCTCTAGTGTAGCAAGCTGGGACAGGGTCATTATGTTCCTCTTATGTTTTCTAATAGCCTTTTCCATCAGCCACCTAAAGTGAGATTAGCTTCTTCCATCTTCCTTCTCACAACTGGAAACCAGGAGTAGCCAAAGTGGCTGGTCCTTCTCCCACTATAACTAGCTTCCTTTTCTGCTTCTCTCAAGCAGGGCAGGGCATTCATCTCCACCAATAAGGAAAAAGTCCCATACCAGCTGGTTCTGGATTAGAGATTACACTAAAATAATAAATAATAAAATAATAATAATAATAAAATAATAAATAATAAAAATAATTCTGGTGGCAGGAACAGCACTAACAACTGAGGGTTGATTATAAGACCTCCTCTAGAAGTTCTTAAACTGAGCCTTGTATGGAGCTGGAGTATTGAAGAGGTAGAGGTGAAGACTGAGAGCATTGAAGACATGAATGGTAATTTGTATAAAGGCATACAAACAGGAGGTAGTGGAGGTGAGTCATTGCACAGGGGAAAAAGCACTGAATTTTAAACCAGGGAACCTCAGCTCAATTCCCATCTACTACCTATATAACTTTGGGCAAGTCATTTAAACTCTCTGGAGTTCATTTTCCTTATCTGTGAAATGAGGGAGTGGAATTCAATGACTTCTAAGGTCCTAGTTTTAGCTCTAAATTTATGATCTTGTGAGGGTCATGCATAGAAAATAGTGAGTACTATAGACCAGTTTAGTTGGGATGTAAAAAGTGCAAAGTAAATATTTTTTAAATTAATTAATTAATTTTCTTGTTTATATCATTCATTTCCATGAGATTTTGAGTTACAAATTTTCTCTCCATGTTTCCCTCACCCACCATCTCAAAACAGCCATCCCACTGTGTAACTCCTCCCCCAATCTGCTCTCTCCTATGTCCTCCCCCATCACCCCTCTGACTTTCTGGTAGGGCAAGATGGATCTCCCTACCCCAGTGTTATGGGAATCTGAAGATCTTCCCTGCCCCTAGGCCCTTTGCTAAAGTGGC
>CM053589.1:131534318-131559348 GCA_028646515.1 Pseudochirops corinnae | reverse complement strand
AATGAGGACTCACAACTGTGGGGAAGGGAGAGGATCAGTGAAGTCATGTCAGTGGCAGCTGGATTGTTTAGGCAGAGGAGAGGAGAGAACACACTACAGACAGGAGGGACTACCTGTACAAAATCCAAGCTTGGGTTGAAAGGGTGAAGTGGAAGATTTTGTCTATGGTGACCAATGAGAAGGTACTAGTACTTTAAACAAAACCTCCCAAGAAAAATTTTAAATGATTTTTAAATAGCTATTATAAATGATACCAAATAACACAATGCATATTTTTAGAAATTTTTGCATTGAACATACAAGTAGCTACTCCATAAAAAACACTCTTTTCTATATCCATTTGTACTGAATGACACCCTCCCTTGCTTTTAAAATGTGTAAAACTAAATGAGGGTAGTGGTGAGGTGGCACAGTGAATAGAGCAATCTGGCCTCAGACACTTAACATAAAAAACTAGCCTGTTACCTTGGGCAAGTCACTTAACCCCAATTGCCCTACCTTCCCCCCCTCCAAAATGCAAAGAAAAAAAAAGAGGATCCCACGAGGTCCTCAGCAGACTGTCTATTTGGGGCAGCTGGGTGGTGCAGTGAATAGAGCACCAGCCCTGGAGTCAGGAGCATCTGAGTTCAAATCCAGCCTCAGACACTTGAGACATTTACTAGCCATGTGACTTTGGGCAAGTCACTTAACCCCAATTGCCCTCCAAAAATAAAAACAAAAACAAAAACAAAAAACCTAAATGAGGGCTGGAGGGAATGTAAAAAGTAGACAAATAAGTATGATTCTCAAAAAAAACATGGCAAGGAAGGCCAAATGGCCAAGAAATCCAAAGTGCTGATTGAGAATATAAGGTAAGAAAGGGGAGGGAGAAAATGTTGGGAAAGATGTTTCATAGAGGGGGAAATACTTAAACTGAGGCTTAAATGAAGAGTATTTTAAAGACAGCTATGAAAGGAATATATTCCAAGTATTCAGAGCCAGAAAGTGCAGACCAGACTAGTGGAGCAGCAAACACATCCATAAGACTGGAAGGTGTGAAGGAAAGGAATCTGAAATCAGGCTGCAAAGGTCAGCTAGAGTCAGACTGCAGACGGCCTTAAATGCCAAGTTAAACGTCTAATTTATTATTCAAGTAATGGGGAGTCACTTTAAGCAGAAGAATGAAATGATCAGAACTCCATAGTAGGAATATTTTTTGTGGCAACTTGTAAAGGCCTGGAGAGGGCAGAGACTAGAGTAAGTGTGAATCATCTGGAGGTACAAAACAATAGTAAACTAACAGTACAAATAGATGTGGGACATATTACTGAGGCAAAATCATCAGGGCATGGCAACTAATGGAAGAAGAATCTGTTCCCACAGAATCACTAAGGAAGCATATCAAGAAGGATGCTAGCATGTAAAGAGTCACAGGCCCACATAAGAGTAATGGCAAGCCCACAAGAGAATAGGCACACACACTACCCAGAAAAGTACAAACATATCAGATAATCATTGACATATATCATAGAAAGCACGTCTCCTAATCTCTGCACGAGGCTTCCCTGATATAATACTTCTGCTCTGGTTCCCAGCTTGCTACTTGCAGACCTGTAAATTTGGCATTCTCAACAAGTATGACTCCTGACCCAGTCTAATTTCTAGCTTATCATAAGGTTTTCTGGACCCTGCCCTTTTCCTTAAAAGGGAACTGAGGAGCTCATTTGGAGAAATAATTTGACAGTGGTACCCTTAGAAATAGGGGGAGAAACTCAAGATTGGATCAGAGTGTGTGTGCGTGTGTGTGTGTGTGTGTGTGTGTGTGTGTGTGTGTGTTTCAGGGTTCAGGTGATAAATGAAACCTCAGATTATATGATATCTCAATGGGAAAGTGAGTAGAGAGAGGAGGGACAGGATAGTCTTTACTTAGAGATATAAAGAGGAAAAAAGAGAATAAGAAATGGTCCAAGAAAATGAAAACCAGGAGAAAGTAATGTCTCTGAGTCAAGGAAAAAGACAACTCGAAGCAGGGAACAAGCAAGTGTTAATAGTTACAAGAGGACTATGAGAGGACTACCAGATATGGCAATTACTAGGTCCAAAGACAAAGAAAGGGTTTCTTTCTTTCTTTCTTTTTTGGTGGGGGGGGAGGAGAATTAGGGGGACAGAGTTGGAGAAGGCAGCTAGGTGGCTCAGTGGATAGAGTGCTGGGCTTGTAGTCAGGTAGACCTAAGTTCAAATCTAGCCTCAGACACTTACTAGCTGTGTGACCCTGGGCAAGTCACTCAACCTCTTTTTGACTTAATTCACTGGAGAAGGAAATAGCAAACCACTTCAATATCTTTGACAAGAAAATCCCATAGACAGTATGGTTCATGGGGTCACAAAGAGTCAGATACAACTGAATGACTGAACAAGAAGGTCATTAATGAAAGAAATAATGGAGACAGAAGTCAGATTACAGGGGGTTGAAGGATAAGTATACAGTAAAGAAATGAAAGAAGTTCTCTTTCTAGAAGTTTAACAGTAAAGAGATTATCTTCAATAGTCTCTATTGCCTATAGCATAAAATGCAAACTCTTTCGCATATTGTTCAAAGCCCTCCTCAATCCAGTCCCAATCTATTTCTTCAACTTAATCTCCCATTGTTTCTATATACAAACCTTCTACTATAGGCAAACTGGTCTCACCACTCCCTAAAAATAGCATGCCTATTCCTTTAGACTTTTGTACATGTTATTTTCTTGTTTTGTTTAGTTTTTCTAAATCTCAGTTGGTAGTTCTCCATGCATCCATATCAAAGTATCCCTTTTCTGTCACTCAGAAATGTTTTTCTTCATGTCTTCCGAACTTCATTTTTAAGGGTCTTCAATAATCATCCTCTAACTGTGCCAGAGCTAAATGGAAATAAATCTTTCATATTAATATTTTCAGATCCATTTGTATCCTGTGATCTTCTAGACTACAAATGGGATGGGAAGGAGAAAGACAAAAGTAAAGACTTTCATGCCCTCTCCTTCACTGGCTATCTTTCTTTTCAATAATTAGTACCAGTCTGTTCCTTTTTTCCTTTCAGGACTTGTTCTCTAGTTCAAAGGAATCTACTTAGTTGATAATCATAGTTCACAGCAACAGTTTACCTTTATACATTTACATGTATCTTTATGTATATTATGTCATTAGCTAATTTATCTTCAGGTTGTTCTGCTACTACTACACTGTCCACTTCCTGAAGCAATGGGGAAGATAGAACAAAGGGCAGCAATTTTTCTCACCCTATCTGCGACTGGCACTCCTAATTGTGTGTGCTTTTTTTTGTTTTTTTGTCAATACATATGATTTTATGCAGGTGGAGAATTCTCAATAGGGAGCAAAAACTCTCTCCAAAGCACAGTAATAACTAGAGTAGTTTATAATCTTAGAATTGCCTGAGGGAACTAGGAAGTTAAGGGCCAAGTACCTTTCAATAAGCAGTCTTGAACTAAGGTTTCCTAACCCCCAAAGCTGGTCTTCTATATACTAAATCACCATGCCACAAACTCTTTAAATGCTGTCTAAGACAAGAAAAGTAACTCCCCGTGAAGAAAAGAATGGAGGCCTTGCACCAGTGTTATATACAATACAATTCTTCCTTATGGCCCTAGACCTCAAGACTACTCTAACAGCCCATCTTCTAGCCCCAAGACTCATGAACTAAAGCTCTAAGAATCCTGTCCCAGGTCAAGGTCCAAACTTAAATTCAGGGTAGTATTACTGCTTATTTGGCTCTAGCTACCTGCACTATTAAACAATCCCAAATGATTTAACAGCTACATAATGTAAATGAAGTCTACAGTAAAAAGACATTTACTTCTCCAAAATTCAATTTCACTAACTGGTCATTTGTCACTTTTACCTACAATATTTTTTAAAATGTGTTTACTAAGCAATTAGCATAACAAAATATTTAAACCACTTGCCTAGCATAGTACCTAATATATGTTTATTGAATTCCAGAAGAATAACTATCTTAATCCAAATAGTTCATGTCAAAGAATGTAAAATTTTACTTAATACAACTAATTTTTTAATGTATTAATTGAATATTATGGCAAATTAGGGAACAGAAGGGATATGAAGGGAAAGAGACAGATATACACATAATCATACAAGGAAGAAAAGAAAGCACTATATATACAAAAGTTGAAAGACAATAAGTCAGTCAATTCTGAGTTAAATGTAGTAATGTTATTATTCATTTAGGTGGTTTCAAAGTATTATCACCTCTTATATTTATTCTTTGAAAATGCTAATCACCTGATTAGCTTCAAAACTATTAACAGCTCCATTGCTCCTAAATCCCTAAATTTTCAGAGACTATTCACACTCTGTAGTACTAAGAGAAGATTATATGGGCCTCAGCCCCAGGTTCGCCACATCCAACCACCAACAAAGAACTCAAGATGAAAGCCAAATGTTCTGAGATATTATTACTATTATAATTAATTTGCATGTTATAAATATTATTCTATAATATCAGATGGTTGGACTACGGCAGAGGAGGTTCCTAACTTTGTATATGTGTGACTAATCCTTTAATAGTATGATGGACCTCTTCTTAGAATAATGTTTTTAAATGCATAAAACACATAGGATTAAAAAAGAAACCAATTATATTGAAACACAGTTATCAATTTTTTAAAGTTCACAGACTCCAGGTTAATCACAACTGAACTAAAATATTTAAAATACTTTTCCAATTAAGGGGATGCCCATCAATTGGGGAATGGCTAAACAAGTTGTGGTATATGAGTGTAATGGAATACTATTGTGCTATAAGAAATGAGGAGCAGATGGACTTCATATTCACCTGGAGAGGCATATACAAACTGATGCTAAGTGAGAAGAGCAGAACCAGGAAAAATTTGTACACAATCACAGACACGTTGTACGTGTGATAACCAGCTTCGATAAACTGGACTCTTCTCAGCAACACACAGTTATAAGACAACTCTAAAAGTCTCAGGATGGAAGGAGATATCTACATTCAGAGAAAGATCTAGAAAAAACAGAGTTTAAATGGAGACTGAAGCAATCTACATGCTATCCTTCTTTTCCATGTTTGATTTTGTTTCTTCTTTCCCATTGTTCACTCCATTGGTTACAACCCTTCTTTACAATCAGACTAATGTCCAATGTGAAAGTATTTGCAGATTGTATACTTGACTGCATGCTACCATGGGGGGGAGGGAAGAGGGAGGGGAGAAAATCTGAAACTCAAAGGATTGCGGAACTCAATCTTGTAAACTAAAAGAAATAAACAAATCAATTTAATTTTAACAAACAAATAATATAAAATAAAATAGATTCCATAAAAAAATAAAATACTTTTCCACCTATAAAATACAAAACAGAAATATTAAAAATGAAGTTTTATTATCTAACCAAGTTCTAACAAAATAGATTTCAGCAACCGTTGATGAAATATATCTTTAATATAAATGAAGTAAAAAAGTTTCACTGAACCTCCAGTAAGACAGTTTAATTACCAGGAATAAAGCTCTATTTTATAATAACTATTTAGAAATATTAACTTTTCAAACTGTACAGGTGCAGCTATGTTTTTGTATATATGCTATTCATATGTGAGGACCAGTGCCCTCCCACACCACCCTCCAGACCATCTGCTCAATACACTGTACTCTAAGGACTCTAATCCTTACCACCTGCCTTGCAATGGTACCCTAAAGACTATAGGGCTTTTCTATCTGTCTTGTAGCAAACTCTCCTAAATTGATGTCTCCTACTATTAGAATAAGAACTTCTTAAGAGCAAGGTTTTAGGGTGAGGAGTGGAAAAAAATTGGAAAATAAGAAATTTTTTTTTAAAATGTCAAACATTTTCTACATGTAATTGGAAAAAAATAAAATATTTGGGGAAAAAGAGCGAGGTTTTTTTCTCACTTTTCTATTTGTATCCTTCAGTATGATGCTTTACATAAAGTGACTAAAAATGCCTTTTCAAGTATGCAAATCATTTCAGCATCCAAATGTCCAAGAGTCTTGACACATCTTTAATCAAAAATTTCCAACACAGATCATTAAAGGATAGTTAATAAAATTTATCATTCTTACCTTAGAACCTGATAACATACTGGTCAACATTTTTGTTCCTTTTCCAATTCCAACCACTGCAAGTTAAAGAAAAAATATGATAATGTTCTCTTATGGTAACAGGATTTTAAAATCTATACATCTGTTATTATCTTTTGTCATGCACTATACTAAGCTAAAAAGAGCACTGTTTCAGCACAATTTTGGTGCAGCTTCTATTATTCCAATCATTTAAACTCATCATCCAGTAAAAAAAAAAAAAAAAGGGAGAGAAAGGGACTATTTCTGGAAGATATGTGCAATTTTTTTCATCTTTATGTATGTATGTTAAAATGGTGGAGGTTTAAATTTAGAGTTATACTTTACAAAAAGAAAAATGTTGATAAAAATCTTCTAAGACTTAGCAGAATTTCATATGAATATCAATGAAGAATACACAGAGCAATTAACATTCTGGGGTCTGGTTTGATGATGTCTTTTACAGAATTCATTATTAAGCATGCAAAACCATCATCATGGTTAATGCACCATTTAAAAATTGTTAGGGCCCAGAAGTACATTATCAAGAAAAAAGACAACATTCTGAGGAATGAACTTTACGCAGAGAAAAATACAGCAGAAGCTATATGTTAAATCATCAGTCCTCAAACTTTTTTGTCTCAGAACCGCTTTTACATATTTTCAAAAATGTGATTTATATCTATTGACATTTACCTTATTAGAAATTAAAACTGTTTTAAATATTTATGAATTTATTTAAAAATAATAAGCCCATTACATGTTAATATAAAAAGTTTTATGAGAATAACTGTTTTCCAAACCAAAAAAAATATATGAGAGGCTTAATAGAAGACATCTAGGTTCTCATATCTGTTTCTATATTCAATATATTACAATATGTTGTTTTGGTTGACGTATGTATCTGAAGAAAGTTTGGCCTCATATAGATATGTAGCTGGAAAAGGGAGTATTTTAATAAACAAAAAAAATTTTTTTAGTATTTTTATGAAAAGAGTTCTGGTCTCTTGGACACACCAGGGATCCCCAGGATTCAGACTATATTTTGAGAACCAATATGCTAAAAAATAACAACAATAATAATGACAGCTAGCATTTATATAATATTTTAAAATTTGCAAAGTTCTCTTCAAAAATTATCTCATTTTATCCTTATAAAAACCCCGGTAGGTAGGTTTTCTTACTATTCCCATTTTGCAAATGAAGAATCTAAGACAAAGTTTATGACTTTCCCAGAGTCACAAAGCTACTAAGCTTCTGAAGCCAAATTTAAATTCATGTCATCCTGATTCTAGGACCAGCACCCTATCCACTGCACCATCTAGCTGCCATACATAAATAAACCATATGTAAAAGTACACTAGAGTTCACTTGGCTCTTCAATTTGAAGCAACAACTCACTTTATGCCAACACATTTCACTAGTCAAGTTAGATATGGTTAGGAAAGGAACTCTGGTCATTTCTACACTTAATAACCCCAGTATTTTTGGTTATTAATTGGACAAAACTATAATGTGTTGGGAATGGGTATGACCTAAGAATGAAAAAGAATAGAAGGGGATATAGACAAGCAGTATACAACAGATTTATAAGAAACATAAGGAAAAACAAATGCCATGAGAGAAGTTTCACAATTTTTAACATGTAAGATTCAACATATATACCTATGGATTTAAAAACAAAGACATCTAGGGTTTGCAATACCAACTTGCTTGAAAAAGAAGACAAACAGATGGAAATCACTCTGGCCTCCCCCTCATTTTCTGTCAACAATATCTCTCATCATTTTTCTTGTCTTTTATATTTGAAACCTTAGAATATCTATGATTTCTCCACTTTTTCCCTGTGCAATTTAGATTGATTATTAATTGATTAATAGGTAAGAACCTTAATCACTGAAACTAATAGTTATGGATCAGATTTGGATTTAATTGTGAAGGCCTCAGCAGCAGAATTTGTAAGAGTTTAGGTTCCCTAATTTTATGAGCTAGAACCTGGTCCTGCCTCAAGAAGGAAGATAAATGAAGATTAGTAAACCTGGTCAGGAGATGTTTTGCCTAGCACTAGGTCTCTCTGGTGTTAGGTGGCATCTAGAATGAGACTTTCCAGAGGATGTTGTTCAACTCTGCTTTTTCCCTGTTGCTATAGATTCTGGAGATGCCCTCCTGTAAGTCAGCATGAGAAGTTAGTAAAAGGTAACCCCACCCTCCACCTGTACTGTAAACCAGTCACAGTCTTAATTTATATCAACAGACCTTAGGTAAAGAACTGTATAAAAAACTGCCCTGTCAGATGAGTCTTTGGCTACTGAATTAAGGAAATGCCAACTGAAGACTTGAAAGTAGAGTCACAGTATCTGACTGGTTACTTTGTAGCCACTATTATTAACACAAAAAAAGTATTAAATGGGAATGTATTTCTTTTAAATTGAAGTAAATTAAAGTTAATTTTGTTTCTTTGAAAATGAGAATTTTTTGCAACTTGAGACAACTTCATAATTATATCAGGATTCAGAATCATCATCATAAACTCTTAGCTCAATTTTAATTACACCTTCGCTTTTGGTCATACAATAAAGTCAGCAAAAGCAATCCATAAATCTTTTAAAGTGAAATTCCCATTGCCCCATACATATTTAATGCTCCCTCCTATCAAAAAAAGTAATTCAAAATTAGTCTGTGTCTTTTTGTTTTGTTGTAATACTCTTTCTTGAACTATAAAATGCCAGACTTCAAAATCAATAGTTATGCTGATAGTGAATACACCATCACCTTAGCATAATGTCTGATGTTCAATTGTAATAATAGGCATTAGGAAAATGGTTGATATATTAGCATACTAAATCACCATAAAAATCACTGTGACATCATTTACAAATCAATTTATTTTTTTCTCTCCCAAGAATGTTTTTCATATTAGACACTACAGGATAAGAAAAGATTAATAGCGGTATGCTGTTACAAGTGACATTAAATATAGCCCTTTTCTAAAGACACTTAAATTTTGTCAAAGACAAGACTTAATCAATCAGCAAACATTTATTAGGCACCTACAGTGCCATGCAAATCAACTAAGACAAAGTAAATAATTAAATTTAGCACAATTAACCTTAAAACTTCCTACAACTCTAAAAAAATTCAATATGCAAGATGTCTTCCCTTTATTGCAATCACTTATTTTGCATAATTTGGCACTTAGTTCACAAGGTCTTGACATATATGCTTTAATCCTTCATCATGAAACCTAACTGATCATTTTGGATACTAAACTTTTGATAAAGTCCATTTTTCCTAATCGACCTTTGAATACAGTCCATAAATTTTCAATCAGGTTTAAATCAGGGAAGCTCCCAGGCTACTGAAGTACATTCCTTTCTATCTCTTAGATAAATGCTGAAACCTTTTGTGACATGTTACATGATGTAACACTGTGTTGCAGTCTATCAGTCTAAGCATTTATAGGCACCTATTACATCCTAGGAATTGTGCTAAGCACTGGGGATACCAAAAATAGGAAGAAAAAAAAAAAAGGTAAGACAGTCCTTGCTCTTAAGGAATTCAGTCTAATAGGGGAGAAAACATGCAAACTATGTATGAAAAAGCTATACAAAGGATGAATTGGAAATAATCAATAAAGAAAAGGTACTAGCATTAAGGGAGATAAGGAAAGATTTCTTGAAGAAGCTAGGATTTTAGCTAGGACTTGAAAGAAGCCAAAGTAACCAAGAGATAGAAATAAGGAGGGAGAGAATTCCAGGCAGGGAATCTGGCTGCAAAAACATCCCAAGTTAGGTAACAGAGTGTCTTATGGGAGGAACAGCAAGGAGGCCAGTGTCACTCAATCATGAAATGCTTGGTGGTACGGTCTAAGACTGGAGAGGTGAAAGAAGACCAGGTTATGAAGGGCTTTAAACATCAACAGATGATCTTTTATTTCATTCTGAAAGTGACTGAAAGCCACTAGAGATTACTTAAGGAGGACAGGTGGAGGTGGGGGTTGATATAGTCAAATCTGTTCTTTAGTAAGATTAATTTGACAGATGAGGGTGGACTGGAGTGGGAAGAGACTTGATGCAGAGAGGCCAACCAAAAGGCTGTTGTAACAGTCCAAGTGTGATGAGGGAAATCCTGTAGTTTTGAAATTCTTCTCTGATTATCAATATATCTACCAGAGTTCATGCTCTCCCTAGGTACAAGACTCCCAAGGTTCCCATTTTGGGGGGTGGATGTTTTAGAGTCTGATGTAGCTATCTAGATCTTACAGGTTTACCTAGATTGCTCCTAACAATGATTTTGGAATAGTCCTTAACAAAAAAGTGTCATCAATAAAAATCACCTTTTTCCAATCTTCAGTACTGCAGCCTTTGCATTATCTTGCCCATTAAAAACTTTTTTTTTAAAATCACAGCAATAGTTAGCAGCTAGTTTTTTAACTGGTCTTCTCATTGTTCTTCCAGTTTCAGGAACTCCGTCCTGCAAAAGAGAGGAATCAGTAGCAACCTTCCCCGTTGCCAGGTCCTGCTAAAAGTTTTTGCTTGTTTTCTGAGGAAACTGAGACATAAGAAAGGTTCTATGACATACCCAATGTCACAAAATTTGGACACAGATCTTTCTGACTCCAAGTCCCATAATCTCGTCACCATGCCAACAAAAGATACCTATCAACTATGGAATGGCTAAACAAATTATAGTACATAAATGAAATGGAATACAACTGCAGTAACAAATGATGAGTGTGATGAATACAGAGAAGCAAGGAAAGACTTACATGAACTAATGCCAAAGTAAAGTAAGCAGAGACGGGAAAACAATATATAAAAGACTGCAACAATGTAAATGGAAAGACCAACAATAGCCACAAACAACTGGAACTGAATGTTGCAAAATTATAAGGAACAAGTTTAGCTCCAAAGAAGAAATATTAGAATACCTTCCTAGCTCCCCTTGGGCAGAGGTCAGAGTTCACAGGTGTAAAACACTACATATAATGCCAGACATTTTCAAGTGGTGATCAGTTTTACAGATTTTTTTTCTTTTCTTCCACTTTTTTTAAATCTTTGTTGCTGGGTGTGGTGGTATATACCTTTAATCCCAACTGCCAGGAAGGCTGAGAATGGTGGAAGGTTAAGCTCAGAGGTTCAGAGCTTCAGTGTCCTATACTGAACAGGTAGCTCCACCCAAAGGGGAAGCAATAACAGGGCACTAGACCACCTAAGAAGATTCCGTTGTTTGTTCATTTTCCCAGCCTATTACTTGACTTTTAACTTTTTGTTAAAGTAGGGCCCTGCTTCCAGGGTGGAGGGCACACTGTCCCAAGCTTCAGGGGTTTTGTGCAGCTGTTTTCAGAGATACTTCTAGGGACCTGTGATTTTTCAGTTCTTCCAAGGTGGTATGATCTAAGGAGAGGTGTTTACTACTCTCCTAGCCTGTGCTCTGGTCTGTGAGTGACCACAAGTACTCTTTTCTGCCCTGGAACTCTAAGGAGAGTTCCCCCTCCACTGTGGTCATAAGCTGTGCTAGGCTAGTAGAGCTCCGGACCTCATCCTGGGACTGCCACCCAGAACTGCAACCAGGATCCAAGTATAGGCAAAACAACAGAGTCCTGCCTTAGTGTTAGCAAAAAGACCCCTATAATCTCCTTCGGATCAGCTGTTCGACCCCCTTACCGTCTGTGGGCTGAGAGTTCCAGAAGTTGCCGCTGCTGATTCAGTCACTCTCAAGACCTGCTCCTGGTTTGCTGGGGCCGGGACTGTTCTGACGCAGCCTGCACTGGTCTGTGCTCCACTCTCACCTGGGTACGAAAGACCCTTCCTGCTGACCTTCCAAGTTGTCTTTGATGTCTGTGGGCTGAGAGGCCTGGAAACCACCACAGCTCCAATGATTCAGTCACCCCAAGGTCTGCTCCAAGCTTGCCGGGGTCGGGTCTGTGGTGGCATGGCCTGTGCTAGACTGAGTTCCTTTCTTACCCTGGTACAACAGACCTTTCCTACTGACCCCCCAAGTTGTCTTGGGATGGAAATCTGCTTTACTCCATCTTTTTGTCGGTTCTGCTGCTCCAGATTTTGTTTAGGCTCATTTTTTTAAAGGTATTTGGAGGGTTCTGAGGGAAAGCTCAGTTGAATCCCTGTTTTTATTCTGCCATCTTGGCTCTGCCCACTACCTAAGAAGATTCAAACCAGCTCATGGAGCATGTGAAAGCTCCTATGCTGGGATTGGGCCCAAGAGTGGTCACTGCATTTCCAGCTGGGCAAAACAAGGATAATCTCAAAAAAATTATCATCATAAAACAAATTTTAAAGAACAAAAAATGTTTGTCATAAGAAATGGCACCCTGGGACAGGAAAAGGGAGTAATGTGGGGAGAATCTAGGCAATGTTAAAACAGACGCTATCAATCAAATACATTTTTTTAAAAGAAGAAAAAAAATCAGATATTTAAGGGATCTTGCATGTTCAGTATAAAACATTTTGAGATATGGCCAAAGTCAATGCTGTTTTAAAGTTACAAATGCATGATGTCTAGAACAAGAGAGATTAAAGCCATGTCATGCTAAATCTGAATCTAGTCACCAGCCTAGAAAATCCAAGAGAACAGAAGCTATAAATTCTCTGGACACTGTATGCTTTGCACAGAACAGGTGCTAATCAAGCTTACTGAATTAAACTAACTTGGTTAAACCACATCAGATGTATACTACTCCTTTCTGGGAACCAAATTTTGTGAGGAACACTAACAAGCTTCACAGAAGTGCTACTCTGATGCCTCATCATGGTCATGGAGCAACCCTGAGTTCAAGGTTCGGGTTGGTAGCTGAAAGGCTTCAAAGTAAGCTTCCAGAAATACATTATGCTGTCCAATTTAACACAGAGAAGTTTATCTCTAATAGGCTAGTCATCAGATGATAGATTCTTTGGTACTATGTATCTGGGGATGCAAAGAAAAGTAAAAACAGTCTCTGCCCTTTAGAAGCTTACATAATATATGTGTTTTATATTTATTATTTACATATATTCTATATGTTTTTGCATGTTAACATATAAGTAACTAGGTACACACCAAATGTACATAAAGTAGTTGGTAATATGCAACAGGAAGAAGTTTAGAAGAAAGACTAGAAATATATAGACAGATCTGGTAGTCATCTGTATAGAAAAGATCATTTAACCAATAGAAATTGATAAGAACACCAACAAAGAGAGAAGAGAGAGAGAAAAGAGAGCCCAGAATGGAGCTTTAGGGACATCCATACTTTTTGGGCAAAAGAAGGATAATGGTCCAAGTAAGGAGGTGGAAGAGTGATCAAACAGGTAGGGGGAAAACCCAGGAAGAGCAGTGTCACAAGTCAGAGGAGAAAGCATCCAGAAGGAGGGGGTAGTTGGCAGTGTCAAAATGCAAGGGAGGCCCAGAAGGAAGAGGAATGAGATGCAGAAACTTGGCAAGCAAAAGTCTGTTGATCACTCCAAAGGGATACATGACCTAGATATAAAAGGTCACCTCACAAACAAATTAGTGGAGCATGGATGAAATTAGCTTTTGGATCCATGGATAGGGGAAGAGTTCATAACCAAAGGAGGGAGGGAATCACAGATTACGGGACAATTTTGATTACATAAAATTTTTAAAATCTCACAAAAACAAATCCAATGCAACTAAGAATTAGAAAGGAAAGTGTTAAATGGGGGGAAAAATTGCACCAAGTTTCTTTGCTAAGTCTTATTTCCAAAATATTCAAGGAACTGACTCAAAATGTCTAAGAATTAAGAGTCATTCCTCAATTGATAAATGGTCAAAGACTATAAATAGGCAGTTCTCAAGGGAAGAAAACTATATTTATAGTCAATATTTTTTAAAATGCTCCAAGTCATTAACAGAGAAATGCAAATTAAATTAACTCTGAGGTTCCATCTCACACACCTCAGATTGGTAAAGCTGACCACTCCCCCACCAAAAAAAATTACAAATGCTGGAAGGACTTTGGAAAACCAGGACCAATAATGCACTGTTGGTGGAGCTGTGAATTAGGACAGTCATTATGGAAATCAATTTGTAGCTAGGCTCAAAAAACTATTAAATTGTGCATACTCTTTGACCCAGTATGAGATCTATACCTTAAATATGAAAGAAGAAAATGACTCATAGGTACAAAAATATTTATAGTAGTTCTTTTTGTGGTGGCAAAGTACTAGACACTAAGAAAGTGCCCATCATTTGAGGATACTATGGTGCTGGAAGAAAAGACAAAGGAAACAGTTAAAAGGAAATTTAGGAATACTTCTATGAATCATTGCAGAGTGAAGTGAGCAAAAACGAGAGACCCATTTATGCTATACAACATTGCAATACATAACAATTTTGAAATTCTTAAGAATTCTGATCAACACAGTAATAAACTATGATTCCACAGGACCAAGTATAAAGAATGCTACCCACATCCTGAAAGAAAGTTAGGTGATGGAGTAAACGTGCATTATGAGACACATATTTTTTTGACATAGTTAATATGGAAATTTGATTTGCTTGACTATGCATATTTGTTACAAAGGTTTTTTTCTTTCTTTTTTCCCCAGTAGGGATAGGAGTAGGAATGGAAGAAAAATAAGTGCTTATTAATTGAAAAAAATTTTGAGGGTTTGTGGATCACTTGCTTTGGAGAAGGAAATGGCCAGCCACTCCAGCATTTTTGCCAAGAAAAACCTAAATGGGGTCATAAAGGGTCAGACACTACTAAACAACAAAAAAAGGATAACGTGTTAGAAAGGTAATAAAGGAAATTCTGCTTCAGGTATCAGTTAGATTAGATGATATCTGAACTGCCTTCCAACTTAAAGATTCTATAAGCTCAAAGCTTCTAAACGACAATTATTTTAAAATAATTCCTATCACACCTACAATCTTTGCCAGATGTATTCCATACCCTACCCCCTCACAGTATTAAGATAAAATTTAAGGGTGAAAATTTCTCACCTTTCACTCAATATGTGCTTGGGAATTTTGGAATTGTGTGACATGGGAGACAGTGAAACAGGAATTCACAGCACAATGTACCCTCATCAGAAAAGGTGCTGTACTCCATAAGCAAAGCAGAATTGAAGTAGTTCAAAAGAAACACAAGATATGCAAATTTAGAGAATCGACCCCAAATGTTCTCATGGACTATCTGTGCCCAACCTGTGGTTGAACATTCCGAGTTTCTATTAGTCTGATCAGTTACAGGCAGATACTCTGTAACTCTAGTCTAGCATAGTGATATCATTTTGATCATTTTCAAACCAACTTTTGAACTTAATTCTGTCTTTCTTCGTAACCCTAGAACTAAGAACATACTCTGACACAAACTAAGAGCTTAATAAGTGTTTTTTTTTTAAGTGACTGAAATAAACTGAATCATAACTATACCAATTTTCTGCATAATGGGAGAAGTTACTATAGATGGAAGTAATTTATCTAAGCTAAAATAGGTGTATTTTATCTATTATGATCTTTTAAGTCTTTATAATATGACATAATAGTATGATAAAAAAAAAAAACAATGATTGTTAACTGGTGAAAATAAATCCATCAAGATTTTCTAATTCATTTAAATATTTTCCCCTCGATTATTTTCCTAAATTATTTTTCTTAAGATCTGTAAAGATCCAAAAATTAAGATTACTTCACTTTTTCCTTTTGGCACAGCAATTGGAGTTAAGTGACTTGCCCAGGGTCACAACTACTAAGTGTCGTGTCTGAGGCCAGATTTAAACTCAAGTCCTCCTGACCCCAGAGCCAATGCTCTATCTACTTCATGACCTACCTGCCCCCTTCAGTCTCTTTTTGATTGCCATCCCAGCAACACCCTCATGTGACTGTTGATTTTAGTAAACTGTTTTAATAAACAGAATTATATTTGAAAGAGGTATATAATCTGAAAAGTGAATTTTGAAGTGGAGGAAATGTGAAAATAACTTAAGTAGTCTAGGTTAGTTTGTTCAAAATGAAAACAAAATTTTCCACTTCAATGAAAAGTTTTTCCACCATATCCAGAACTTTTTAAACTATAAATTCACATTTTTAAACTGTTTGGAAAAATGTATTCTGTCAACAATTTTTTTTTTTAATTTTTCTGAGTAATTTACCTTTGCTTTATTTCCCTTTTTTTTTTTTGCTTTTTTTTTGGAGGGGGGAAGACAGGACAACTGGGGTTAAGTGACTTGCCCAAGGTCACACGGCTAGTAAATGTTAAGTGTCCGGGTCCAAATTTGAACTCAGGTCCTCCTGACTCCAGGGCCAGTGTTCCATTCACTGTGCCACCTAGCCACTGGCCCCCCACTTCCCCCCGCCCGCTTTATTTCTTATGTCAACATCATTTGGCACTGAATTTATGGGATTTTTTTTGTTAATTGCTATAGTATATATACACAGCTTTTGTCAAGCCACAGACATGCACTGCAAATCCTAACCAATGCCAATAAACAAAACAGGAAATAAAAAGCATTAAGGATTTCCCTCTTCAATCAATTCTACTGACTTCTCTAAACAAACATTAATGTTCTCAATGGGAGCATATCTGTAAAAGAAAGTTCTTGCTACATCTAATTGAAGAAAATAAACTTTATTTTTAAAAAACAATATAGGAAGGAAAAAAGGCTACATCATTCTTTAAAGGTCCATTTGTACAAACAAGTAGCTAGCCTTTAGTTCTTTTCATTCTATTTTATTTCCTGCTTTTAAGCAAAAAAGACAACATATGTCCTATGTAACAGCAAAACAAGCAAGATTCTAAAGTAAAACATAAATTAATCTATATTATATCTTAAATGAAACTACTTCAAACAATTTTCTCTTACCAACTAAGGAAAACCACTGTAAAAATTAAAGATTAAAATGCTGTTTATATCTATTACCCAGAACTCCTGTGGCAGCACTGTCCAAAGTTCCTCCATGACCAATTTTTAATGCCTGTTTCTTCCTCTTGTTCCCATCTTGAGGAGGCATACCAGCTTCTATTAAAGAAAAATGAATGAAAAAAGTAATCACCCTTTGTATCTTCAAATAAAACCAGACAGCCCTCCAATTAAAGGGAACAAGTTATTTAAAAAGCACATATACGTAAAATTAACTCATCATAACAAGAATATAATTAACACTACTAACAAAAGATTATGACAAATACAATCGAAAGTCTACCAAATTAAAATGAGTTATATGCCAAAAGCTTATTTGTAAAATCAGTTGTTTGAACATAGAAACATATCTTTTACCAAAGAAACAATGTTGTAAAGAGTTGTTAGGTCTCCAGATTACTCAAGTCTTTTTAACATAATATACAACTAAGGACATACCCCAAGTTGAACTTTATTGTTCTCTGCAATAACATGGTTAATGTATTCCAACGTAAGGTCACAAGAGACTTATGATATCATTGGGGCAACAGCCAATTTATAACTGCCCCTATAAACATGAATTTGCCCAATATATTACCATTTAACAATGATCGGCTGAATTTGCCAAGTTTGTCAAGTTCTGCCAGAACTAGCTTAGTTTCAAGTTCCGAAAGTAAAGGAAGGGGTCCATCATACCCCAAAGGTAAAAAGCAAGAGATTTTTGCCAGTCTTAGGAGAAAAATCTGTCAAAGTTTGTATTTGATAGCCTTCAATTACATATCCTTCTCCATAAACTTTCAAGTGCCTAGTATCGTCATGTAGATCTAAGCCCTCCTCCACCTACCTCTTCTTCAAACCCAAAGTATTCCAGACTTCCAAAGTATCTGCCTCCCTTCCCTAAGTAATCAACAAAATAATTTCCATGCAAAGGATTCGGCTACAGGTTAGTCAAGAACAACGTGACTAGTCTAATTCACATTCACATGGACCCCCTGACTACATGTTTTCTTAAATGTATGTCTTCAGAAATGTCGGCTTCACCAGTAACACATAATCTTGAGGACAAGTATTGTTTTTTTGCCTTTGTATCCCCAATGCTTAGCACAGTGCCTGACACACAGAAACTTAATGGTAAATGATTGTTCAACCATTCCCCAATTGACAGGCATCTATTTTGTTTCTAGCTTTTTGCTCTCACAAAAAGTCCTGCTATAAATATTTTGGCATATTATATGGGATCTTTCTGATTTTGACCTCCATAAAGTATAAATCCAGGAGTGGAATGTCTAGATTAAAGAATATGAACAATTTAGCGATTTTTCTTAATTCCAAAATGTTTTCTAAAATATTTGGCCCATGACCCAACTCCACCAACAGTATATTAGGATGGTAGGCATTTTGTAGTCCTTCTAATACTGACTATTTCTCTCCTTTATTATCTTCATCAATTTGATGCATATGTAGTGAAAGGTCCCATATACACCATAATATTTACAACACTTCTTACAGTAGCCAAAAACTGGAAAACAAAGGAGGCCCTCATCAATTGAAGAATGATGAACAGTTTGGGATACATAAATGTAATAGAACTTTACTGCCCTGTAATAAGTTATTATAAACAGATACACAAAGGAAGGAACACTTATATGAACTGACACAAAATGAAGTAAGCAAAACCAGGGAAAGCATATATACAATGACTATGACAATATAAAAGGAAAGCATAACAACAAAATAAATGAAACAAATGCAGTGCAATTATAATAACTTAAATTTTTAATCCCAGAGATGAAAACACACACCCCTGCCTTCTTTGCAAGGGAAGGGACTACAGGTGTGGAACTCTCTAACTTCAAATGTGCTTGTATTAACTTTGCTTGCTGAACTGTTTTTTTTCTCATTTTTATTTTTTATAAAGGAAGACTGACTAGATGGCTTCTGAGGTTCCTTCCTGCTCTAGATCAATCATCTTATTAATTGGATGGCTACCCAGAAGAAGAAATATATTGGGAAATGTAGATGATCTAAAACCAATAGCTATTAATAAAAATTGTTTAAAAAAAGAAAAAAGCATTGGTGGGAGAATTCTTAACCACACATGACTTTGGAGAGCATTTAAAGAGGTAACAACTTTAACTTCATAAAATTAAATATAAAGCAGAAGCACTGTAGAATAGATGGCAAACAAGGCTTGAAAGCAGGAAGACTTGGGTTCAAGTTCCAACTTGGACACTACTGGCTGAGACTGTGAGGAAATCACGTCCAACAAGAATCCACTAGACTAAAAGATCACTGTGAACAAGGGCAGGTTCAGATAAGTCTTCAAAGGGAAGGAGAACTATACTGAAAAGAACACCGGACTGCGAGTTAGGATACCTAGGTTGCTTCTAGTCCTATAAACTCTCTTTACTGATTTCAAAATCCTTCAACTGTTTTCTCACTGCCTAAACAATCAAGTTTGAAGTTCTTGGCCTGACATTTAAAGACCTCCAGGTGACCACTGGGAGAGATGGTAAAGTGGATACCACTTAGAACTGCCTATGAAGAGTGCTGGGCCCGGAGATAGGAAGACTCATCTTCCTGAGTTCAAATGTGTTCTCAGACACTTAACAGCTTTATGACCCTGGGCAAGTCACTTAACCCTGTTTGCCTCGGTTTCCTCATCTGTAAAATGAGCTGGAGAAGGAAATGGCAAACCACTCCAGTATCTCTGCCAAGAAAACCCCATATGGGGTTGCAAAGAGTGAACACAACTGAAACACTAAACAGTAGCAGCAGCAACAACAGCAGCTGATCATCATCTGCCTTCAATCAACCTTTCCTGGATGGCCTCTTAATATTTCCCTTTCCCTAACAACATAATTTATATAGCTCTTAAAAGTTTACAAATTGCTTTCCTCATCACATAAGGTAGTTAAGTAGTACATGTATTATTTACTCCCATTTTTCAGAGAAGTAAACTGAGGGAGGGTCAATGAGGTCTAGTAATTTGCCTAAAATCACACATACCTAGTAAAGGTTGGAGCCTAGCTATCACATCAGACTTTCTAACTCTTTCCACCACACCCTCTAATTCAAACAAACCAAATGTTTTTCAAGTTCTTTGCCACAGTACACACCATTTCCTCCCCTTCCCCCCAGAATGCTATATTCCTCCTTCCCATTAATCACTGTAATTACTCTTCCTTTAAGGCTCGTTAAAAGGACTACCTTAAGCTGTTCTACTTACCACCTGTTTGACCTAAGACAAGTCACTTAATCTTGGTTTTTTGGCTTCCTCATCCGTAAAATGAAGGAGTTATACTAGATAACTTCTGAGATCTTTTCCAGTTCTAAATTTATGATCCTATGAAGAAACATCTCTTCCATAAAGCTTTCCCTGATCCCTTTAACCCAGGCAGAAGCAATCCTCTAGGAAGCTCAGCTAAGATGGTGGAGTAAAAGTAGTCATCTCTTTCCAAACCACATTTTTTAACCTCTCATATACTTATCACGTTCTATTTTGTTCTGATCTGAACCTGAGGTTTCAAATTTGTGGGACCCGCCCAGTAACGAAATTCCCATCACCAATGCAGACTGGCAACTCATCTGTAACGTAACAGTTTTAGATCACTGAACGCTGCTCTGATGGGTTGTCACTTGTTTATTACACAGCTAATATATATGGGAGGCAGAACTTGGACTCTGGTCTTTCTGATTCCAAAGCTGATTTGGAAGCCACAATAGGATACCCTGCTTTGTGTTATAGGTCCATAAACATTAAATGAGTACATAGTATGTACAAGGCACCATGCTAGGTGCTGAAGAGCATGAAAATGAATAACATGTGCTTCTGGCTCTAAAAAACTTAACACCTAACAGGGGAACAATGGAGTTTTTTGGGAGATATTGCTTACATCTTACTACAAATCTTCAAGCAAGGGCTAGATGTCCCATTTGTCAGGGATATTAGAGAGGGGATTCTTGGTCAGATGTGAGTTGACTTAAATTGACCTTTTAAGTGTTTCAACTCAAAGATCCTGCAATTCTGATTCTGAAACTGCATATAAATATGCACGTAAATAAATCTATCACAAAGCAGAGCTTTGCAAAAGTGCATAAAAGGTTCAAATAGTTAAGATAACATCCATGACTCATTTACATTCTAGCTTATAAAAACCTTGAGGACAAGAGCTGCCTTGTAATTTCTTGAATCTCTATATTTAGCACAGAGAAATCTATTAAGTTAGCATCCACTAATCTTTGGTAAGACTAGAATGGTACTTCAGAGGCAGAGTGTAGAGGGTCTCACAGCTGAACCAAAATTATAATTAGAGGCCCTACAAAGTGATACAAGAGCCATAACACGGCATTAAAGGTGATGGAATCCATGTGGAATACTATGAAAGAGTGCTGGGGCACGTAGTCAGGAAGATCTAGGTTCAAATCTCACCTTACTATCTGTCTGAACCTGGGCAGGTCACAGTAATCTCTCTCAGATTCAAATTCCTTACTTATAAAGATAGTAATAGTACCTGGCACTCATAATTGTGGGGTCCAAAGGGAGATATACATAAAAGGTGCTTAGAACACCTTCAAGCACTATATAAATGTCAGCTATTATTGCAGGGATAATCTCAAGGAAAGCAGTTAGTATCTCCCAGTGCTTTGTGAACGAACTATACAGACATATGGATAATATTACTATATTGTGCAACTAAAGACCATAAGTTTGACCCATCATGGCATTTATCAAGTGTTTATAGTGTTTATGAGGCCAGAAAAAGAAAAATACAGATACACAAAACTAAAAGTCTTCTGTTAGAAAAAAAAAACACCAGTATCTACAATCTGAACTAAGAATGCAAACTTCTCGGGAACTAGGTCTGTTTCCTTTAGGTTTGCTCCTTTGATCATGTGGCAACACTAATTACCCAGGGCCACGGGCTCTGCCAGGGTAGATCGCGAAAAGGAAAGTGTGAAGGAGGTTGTACAAACTACAGGTTTGTACAACATTCTCAAAATGCCTAAAATACAGAGGATTATTCCCCGGAGCAGGGTCCTCGTCCTGCCTGCCGGCCCTACTTCCATCTCCATTCATTTCGAGGTCCTCCTTTCTTGATTTGTTTTGTTGGTTTTTTTCCTTTGTCTCAGTGCCAAGGCCGCCAGGGGGCTGTTCACGAGAGCAGCTCCCCGAGGTACGCTTGAAGAAAGGGTTAAATTAGGAAAAGCCCGATTCCCGCCTCCGCCTGCCCCTCACGCCGCTGCCGCCGCCGCCTCCGCGCTCACGCCTCGCCTCGCCTCGCCCGAGCCCCGGCTGCGCTACCTGCCAGGAGTTTCTCCTTCAGCTGGTTCAGAAGCTCGGCCGAAGTGGGACCCTTGGGCTTGTAAACGGCGAACACGCCGCTCAGGGACAGCAGCTTGGCGGCCGCCGCCGACCGGGCGGCCGCCGCTCCTCCCGCCGCGGCCGTTGTGGCGGTCGCCGTCTCCGTCACGGCAGCCGAGGCCACCGTCGTCGTCTTCCCCCCAGCGGACTGCACCGCGGCCTTGGCTGAGACCGCCGCCGACGCGGCCGTCCCCGTGGTGGTTGCTTTCGCCGCCTCTTCAGCCCTTTCTGTCGCTGTTGCTACAGTAGTTGCTGCTGCTACCGCCTCGCAGGCGGCCATCATGCTCCGACAGAAACCTAGTCCTCCTTAAATGAGAAGCGCAGGCTGATGACGTAAACCAAAGAGCGACACGTCCACCAGCAACTGAATTACTGGGGCTTCTATCAAATTGTAGTCCTTCACCTTCCCGGGGAGGACCGCGGGCGCAGAGGCTGGTGGAAGTTGTAGTGCGCGTTCCCGAGGCCTCGCTGCTTTTTTCCTGGGGTGATCCGGAGTGGCCGCCGCTAACGCCGGGGAGTGCTGGGAATTGCAGTTCTTGGTTGGAGTCTAAAACTGTCTCCCCACCTCCTGGCCCGATTTGGCGGGAAAATGCACTGAGCAGCCTGTGGGAAAAGCGCTCCCTCACCTTTTCCTATTAGATCATTCATTATTACTGCAGACCTTCCAGACTTTTTGTCAAAGGCTATAATACAGCCTCAGTGATAAATGAACTAATAATAATACAAATAATAATAAACAATATAACTAATAGTAACTACTCATAAAATAAAAATAGTTGTCTACCTCCAAAACAAATGAGATTGGCATATCTATTTTGGATTTAATTTTAATTGTTTAATGTTTTGGCAGATTTAAATTTTGACTGGAATGATTTCATATGTATAATTGATATATTGCTTGCCTTGGAAAGAATTAACTCCAAATAATTTTTTTTAAGAAATGTTGAAAATAAATATTTTTTTAAAACTCAAAAAATTTTGACTCAAAATTTGAAGACTGGGGAAAGATGAAGGTGACAGGCTAAGTATTTTAGGGAAAAATATTCCCCAAAAGTTCTATGTACACTTAGAATCCTGTGTATTTATGGTCCAAAAGTCTTGGGGCAGTTTTCTTTTATAGACATTAATTAAATGTGTAGGCGTTATGCGCTAAGCACTGGCAATAACACAGGGAAAGAGAAAAGAACTTACAAAGAACTCACGGACCTAGGGGAGGAGCCAGTATCAATCAATAAACATTTATCAGCTACTATGGCCAGGTATTGTTTCTAAGAGTTGGAGATACAAAAGACAATGCCTGCCCTCAAGGATCTTACAATCAAATGGGGGAGACAACACACTAACAACAATGTACAAACAATCTAGAAACAGGATAAATTGGAAATAATCAACACAGGGAAAGCACTACAATGAAGGAGGATCCCCAAGGGCTCCCTGTAGAAATTGGAATTTTGCATGGGACTTAGGAAAATTATTGAAGTTTAGAACTTCACTAAGACTTTTGGGACATTTTTTTTAAGGAATTTTTATTCATGTCTTTGGGGGGGCTTATGCTTTTTTTTTTTTTGTTTTTACATCACCAAAATTTCTCCCAATATCTCTCCCCATCACATCTCAGAGAGCTATCCCATATATAATTCATTGTTACATCAAGTTACTGATGGAGAAAGGGAACTATGTAGAGAGATTACAATATTTTTACATATATGCAATCCAAATAAAGAGACCTTTCCTATTTTCTACCTTATCCTTTTTTTCTTTTTCTTTCTTTTTTTTAATTGAAATTGACATCAGTCATAATGCCTCCACAACCCCAGAGATAATAAATTTTTAAAATCTCCTTTCATTCTCAGTGAGATTGGAGCTAGAAATTGGGGGTGAAGTAGAGTTTTACCTCTAGGTATATATCAGACACCAACTGTGTGAATCTAGGCACACTGTTTGCCTCAGTTTCCTCAAATGTTAAATGGAGACCCTGGAGAAAAAATTGCAAACCACTCCAGTATCTTTGCCAAGAAAATTCCATAAAAATGGAGTCACAAAGAATCAGACATGACTGAACAACTTAACAACAAAAGAACCTAGAAAACATCCTTCAAGAAATTCTCAAGGAAAATTGCGCTGATATTTTAGAACCAGAGGGCAAAATAGAAATTGAAAGAATTCACCAATCACCTCTTAAAAAAGATTCCCAAAAGAAAACTCATAGGAATATTACAGCCAGGTTCCAGAGTTCCCAAACCAAGGAGAATATATTACAAGCAGCCAAGAAGAAACAATTTGAATATTGTGGAAACACAATCAGGATATAGGATCTAGCAGCTCCACATTAAAGGATTGAAGGGCTTGGAATATGATATTATGCAGGTTAAAGGAGCTAGGATTAAAACCAAGAATCACCTACCCAGCAAAACTGAGTATAATGTTTCAGGGGGAAATATGGTCATTCTATGAAATAGAGGACTTTAAAGCATTCTTGATGAAAAAAACCAGGACCGAATAGAAAATTTGACATTCAAATACAAGAAGCAACAGAAGCATGAGAAGGTAAACATGAAAAAAGAAATCATAAGGAACTTATCAAAGTTGAACTATTTATATGCCTACATGGAAAAACAGTAATTGTAACCTATGAAACTTTTCTCAATATGAGGATAGTTGAAGGGAATATAAATGCGCATACACACACACACACACACACACACACACACACA
>CM053589.1:131516913-131533818 GCA_028646515.1 Pseudochirops corinnae | reverse complement strand
CCAATTTTTCCTCTACTTCTCTCATTTGGTTTTCAAAATCCTTCTTAAGCTGATCTATGGCTTTTAGGCAATCTTTATGTTTCTTGGAAGCTTTTGGTGCAGGAGTTCTGACTGTGTTGTCTCCCTCCCATTCCATGCTTTGATCCTTCTTGTCCCCAAAGAAGGAATCTAGAGTTCAGTTGCTGTTCTTACTTTGCTTCCTTTGCCTGCTCATGATGGCCAGTCAATGATTTTTTAGCACTCCATTTTCCCCGCTGCCAGAGCTATTAGGAGGTTGTTGTTTTTTTGCAGCCCCCACCAGCTTTAGCTCACTGAAAATGCACCCCAGGACTACCACCCAAGACCATGATCCAGATCCAGGCTGCTCAATGCAAGAGCACTTGGCCTCTGAATGATCTCTTGGCCCCCCTGCAGTCTGCAGGCCGGGGACCCTGAAGCAGCTATGTGGAGGTGGCTGCAGGGCCTCCACTTCTGCCACTTCCTTGTCCCAGAGACAGTTTGGCCAGACCCACTTTTCTCCCCAAAGTTTAGCTGAGTTCCACTAACCTTTCACTTAGTCCTTGTTTCTTATGCCTTGATAATTCTAGAAACTGCCATAGCTGCTGCCAATCCACTCTCCTGAAGCTCCAGCTGTGGCTCGTCTTGGCCACCCCCGGGGCCACGCCACGGTTTCAGGCTGGGCTGGTTTTGGCTCCCAGTGGTGAGATGGTCCCTTCTAGCTGAGCTGCCTTCAGCAGGAAGTGTATTTGTGTGAGTTTTAGAGCCCTAAAATTTGTTTAGAGTCATATTTTGTGGGTATTTGAGGTGGCTGTGTGGGAGCTGCTGTACCTTGCTGCTTCTGTGCCGCCATCTTGGCTTCGCCCGAGTGCCAGGTTTTTTAAAGAGGGAGAGATCACTGCCAGATAGAGGGCCCTCACAAAAAAATGGGTCATCTTGGGCTTTCCCTGACAAATAAAACATGAAAATGAACAATTGTGGTGCAGTGAGAAGAATGCTAGATTTGGAGTAAGACTTTGAGTTCAAATTCCAGCTCTGATACTCTCTGTGTGACCTTTGACAAATCATGTAACTTTTTTGGACCTCCTATTTTCTTATCTGCACAATGTGAGGGTTGGATTAGAGAAATCTAAGGTTCTTTCCACTTTGAAATCAATTATATTTTTATTCTAATTGAGTTTTCCTTGGCATATGGCTTAAACCCAAAGGAGGAGCCTTCCATCAAATGGCTCTGATGCCGTTACTTTTCTAGTCCCCTGGAAGAGCATCTGGACAACTAGGCGGCCTACAGGAAACGATATGAACTTTGAATCAGGAAACCCTGAATCAGAATATGCCTCAAACTCTAATTAACTGTTAAGTCCTGGACAAGTCATTCTGCCTCAGTCAGACTCAGTTTCCCCAGGAATGCTGATTATAGTGCCTACCTCACAGAGTTGTTACAGGGATCAAATGAAACTCAAGTAAAGTGCTTTGCAAATCTCAGAACACTAGATAAATGTTAGCCATCTCATTACAGATAATAGACAAAGGAATGAGAAATTTGAGAGAATAATCTTGTTAGAAAATGCAAAAAACAAAAAACAAAACTTGTTTGCCAGCATCACAGAAATCCTCTCATAACTGTTAATGCAGCAGCGTGGTGTTAATAAAACATTTCTTAGGTTTTTCATCTTGGATCAGTCACTTCATTTTTCTAGGCCCTAGCTTCCTCCTCTATAAAATACTAGGTTTAGCTCTTTGAGGACCCTTCCATTTCTGGGAGGCTATGGGTAGAACTAAGATCAGAGACCTAATTAAATGCAAACTTCTGGAGAAGAGGGACTATTTATGTTTTTGGCTTTTGAGTACCCAGCATCCCCCAGTGCCTTGCACTGGGCTAGTACTTGTTGAATTCAACCGATGGCCAGAACAGAGTGCTGCCTGGCTTGTTTTCAGAGACTAGACAAAATGGTGCTTTGTTTACAGCTCTCATCTATAAGCCATTCACTTCTGAAACACCAGAATTCTGTTTGCTTTTTTTCTTCTCTGTTGCCAGGATATCTCAAGTAGCTTATGGAAATGATGCCTTCCTTACTGGGAACAGGAAGAATTTTCAAGTATCAAATTAACATAGATCTTGGGAAACAATTAACCAAAGTAGTTGACATTACTCACAGTCTTTTAAGGCTTGCCTGTGGAAAATAAACAATAATAAGGCGCAGCAGAAAGCACTTTCCTGGTGGAAAACATCATGAATACATGTGTTATTTGCCTACCTGAAGGCCTCATCTATCCTAGCATCCTGTATAGCTCAGGGCATCATATATTTTCCCAGTGACCAGTAATGCTTCCTTCAGTTTAGTTCTCATTTTTGTGTTTAGAAGCTACCTAATAAGGGAAATACTATTAGAGTAACCCAAGTCCCTCCTAGGCAAGTGAAGCTGGAAAAAAAGTCAAGCACAAATATTTTAGAGAAGCATTGCCAGAATTTAGATGTGGAGTTTGGGCTTAAGGAGTGTCTATGGAGTCAAAGTGATGTAGAGGGGACAGAACAGAAATGGGGCTCTGAATCCCTAGGTCTAGTTTGGCCACAAGGTGACCCTTCTCTGTCCTTCCATTTTTTCCATTGTCAAGTCAGGGAATTGGACAAATGATATTTGAAGTATCTTCTAATTCTGACCATTTATGATTCTAAAATGCCCTCACCATGTTTTGCTGCCTATAAAAACATGAAAGAATAAGAGTAATTATGCATTTTGGGTATGGGTAAGTGAGTATTTAAATTATACTGTAATCATTTATTTAATGAATATTTATGAGGCCAAATGCTAAGTACTATAGGGATACAGAGTTTTAAAAAAAATATTCTCAAAGAGTTTGAAGCATTTCAGGGCTGGAAAGGGATTTAAGTATGAGAAGCAGGGATAGGGACTGGAACTATGATTTTGCTGACATAGGGAACTCCCTGATGAGGAAAACTCCTCTACCAATGCAGGTTGGCACCTTTTCTATAACATATAGAGAGTTATCTAGAGCACCAAGAGATTAAGGGACTTACTTAGGGTCACATAGTTAGTGTCCAGGGTAGAACTGCAGTCTTCCTGGCTTCAAGGTCAGCTCACTATACATTAGGCCACACTGCCTCTCACAAGCATATTTTGACCTCACTATCACACAAAGATTGATATATACATACATACATATACACATGTATATGTATGCATGTATTTATATATGTGTATATACATGTATAGTATAAGATAGATAGTCTTTTTTCTCTGAGAACTCACAGCATTTTGGTCTAGACCAAAGTAGAACTTGAGTGTGGAAAATAGGGATAGGGACCAAATGTGTGATTTTATTAGTATAGGAAACTCCCTCTACCAGTTAGCACCTTTTGGCAACTTAGAGTCTTAAGAGAGGTTAAGGGACTTTTCCTGGGTGATATACTAATATGAAACGTAGGACTTGAACCTAGATCTTTCTAGCTTCAAGTGCCACTCACTATCCACTATGTCATATTGCTTCCCACAAGTATGTTTTAGCTTTACCCTTACATAAAGATGAAAATACTGAGGCCCAGAGAGTTGTAATCATTTGCCCAAGATCATGCAGGTGGTATTAGAGACAGAATTTGAACTCAGGTCCTCTTGCCTACTGTATCATGTAATTTGAAGAGTCAGCACTCTTTCTACCATACCCCACTGACTCCTGGACAAAACTAAAATGAATAGCAACTTAATAAAAATAGCACGTGCATGGGGAACACCTTGTAGGAGAGAGGTTTAAGGCTATATTTTTTACTACCAAATTGAATACTTAAAAAAATAAGCACCAAATAAATATGGGGGTGGGTAAGGAAAAGACTGAAGTTTGAGTTTTGTATACCTTTTAGGTAAAGATGTAACTGTGAGAAAAGGGGAGAAATAGAGGAAGGTTCTCCTAGCCATAGCTTTGCAAAAGCAGCAACAATAATGTCCCTAGTTCCTGAGATAGCAACAGAGCCCTGGGAATGTGGAAGGGAGACAAAAGGGTAGTCATTTGTCTACGTGTTGTTGTTGTTCAGTTGTTTCAGTTGTGTCCAACTCTTCTTGACCCCATTTGGGATTTTCTTGGCAAAGATCTTAAAATGACTTGCCATTTTCTTCTCCAATTTATTTTACAGATGAGGAAACCGAGGCAAACAGAGCCAAGTGACTTACCAAAGGTTACACAGCTAGTAAGTGTCTGAAACTGAATTTGACCTCAGGTTTTCTTGAGTTCAGGCCTGGGCCTTTATTTACTGTGCCCATTTGTATAGAGCATTGGAAAAATGTGGGAATTAAGTCACTGTCTGCCAATATATAAGTAGCAAAACAATATTATATGACATGAAATGGTGTCATGCTAGGTGTGTAATTTTAAATGCTAAGAGCCAAACCAAACTGAAATAGCTCAGTTAAATTTATTTCCATTATGACAGGGTACTGATCTGGCCTGATTTTAAAATGTTTCCAAGAGCTTGTTTTTAGAACCCTTCTCATTTTTTCAAATAAATAGAAATGGTGGCAGGACTTTGTTTCCTCCAGATGCTAGATAGGGTGCCTTGAATTCCATCAGCGGCTGGCACTGGTACCTCACTGTGTCATGGAGTACTGCTGTGTAATTTGAGAGCAGCTGGGGAGCCTCATAAAATGGAAATCAGTATCTCTTTTATACATGGATGAGCATATGCATACAGCAATAATGTAGTTATTAATGTTAAGGAACACTAGCTAGCTCCTTTATGTGTATGTATAATACAATGAACAGAAAACAGCCTAATGACAATAAACTCGTATAAAGATCCTTATGGTCCATGACTTAATGGCCACAGGACCATCTTGCTTAGAGATCGAGAAGTTTTGCCAACTAGATCTATGAGAGGTACCTTTTCCTCTTCTTTTTTAAAAAAATAAGTTTTTATTGATGTCTTCTGTTTCTTACATCATCATATTCCTGCCCAGTGTCCCTCCTCTTCCCTCTCCCAGAGAACTATTCCATATAACAAATAATATTTTTTTACAGAGGAAAAAAAATCAGCATAACTGATCATTACATGGAAAAAAGTCCAAAAGCATGCAGTGTGCAACACCTATGAACCTCTCATCTCCACAAATGTGTGGGTTTGGGGTGTTCTCTCGTATCTTTTCATTCAAGTTCTACTTAATCTTTATAATTTTGTTATTTACTTCTTATTTTTGGTGTGTCATTCTTTCCATTTACTTAGCTGTGGTTGCTACATATATTGTTTGGCTTGACTTATTTCATTCTGCATCAGTTAATGTAGATCTTTCCATGGTTCTCTGTATTCATTACACACATAATTTCTTATAGCACAGTAATATTCCATTACATGCATGTATCATGATTCATTTAGCCATTCCTCAATTAATGAGCATCACTTTGTTTCCAATTTTTTGCTATCACAAAAAGGGCTGCTATAAATATTTTGGTATATAAGGAGGCTTTCTTCATTATCAATGACTTCTTTGTAGTATAACTTCAGTAATGGAGTCTCTAGTTCAAAGGGTATGGACATTTTAGTCACTTTATTTACGTAATTCTAAATTGCATCTCATAGCTTCACCAACAATGTATTAGTGTTCCTCTTCTTTTTCCAATTGTGTGACACAGAAGTGTTCAAGGAAGGTCTTATTCTTTAGAATTTTTCTTTTTTATGTTCTTGAAGGAGCATTGATGTCACTCAGAAACAAATCCTTATACACATATTATATAGAACTATAGAGACCTGACATTATGGAAAACATTGTAGAAGTTACAATTCTGTGGGTCCTGCCATACTTTTTGCACGTTAGTGATTCTGACTGTTCTGAAGTTTCCAACGACTTTGGGAACTAAGTTGGTATTCAATGAAAATGAAGATGGTGGTTCTTTGGCTCATTGATAGTATAGCTGTTGCTGTGGCAGATTTGTGAGATTACTATTGCCAGCACCGTACACCTTTCAATAGTAGAGATTGCAACCTGTTTACTCATTTTTATAATTTGTAATTCTTGTCTACTTCCTCAAAAACAAGTCCTCAGAAAAAGTTCTAACCATCCAATGGGGTGCTTTCTTCTAGGATCATAGGTTTAGAGCGAGAAAGGACCTTAGAGGGCATCACATCCAACCCTTTCATTATAAAGATGAAAAACTGAAACACAGAGGGTGAGTTATTTGCCTAGGATCACACAGTTAATAAGTGTTTGAGGCAAGATTTGAACACAGGTCGTCCTGGTTCCAAGTTAGTGCAGTACCTGCTATGCCACATCTTGATATTGTAAGTATCAGTGGAACATGTACATTGTTCACAAGTTGTCCCTCATCCTTGCTACATGACCAGCATATATCTTTTTTCCATTCATTCATCTCTCTGATGACAGCCTGGAGAGATCTTAACTGTTTATCAAATGAAAGTATATATTATCCAACTTAATTAGCCAACTTTTCCTATTATGGTTATATAAGTTGTATCAGTAAACCTTTTGAAGCCAGGAAAGAATGAAGAAATGGAAAGGCTGGGTAGTGGACAATAAATCTTTCCCAAGTCAAATATATGCCCCCTTTGGCTATAATTAGGTTTTTGAAATTACTACGAAAGCAGATAGACTACTTGTGAGTTGGAGAGAAGGCTCTGAACAAAGCGGGGCATGTCAGATGACAGATCCTTATTTGAATTTGATATTTTATACACCAGTGATTAGTAATTTTTTTCAAATAATACTTAATTGTCATCTCTAAATTTAGTCCTATATACCAAACCATGAATTTTCCACTTACCACAATAACAATTGATATTTTGTGGCACTTTATGCACATTATCTCTCAGAACCTCACAACAACCTTGAGATTAGATATGAGTCCTTATCTCCATTTTCATCAAGTAAGGAAACTGAGGCTCAGAGAGGTTAAATTAAAAGGGTTTGCCCATGGTCACACAGCTAGTAAGTGTGAAAGGCAAAATGAAAACTTAGTTCTCCCTGACACCAGACTAGAATATTATTACTATGCCATATGAATTCTCCTGTACTACCTTGTATTGTTAGTTCGTGTGTGTGTGTGTGTGTGTGTGTGTGTGTGTGTGTGTCTTATTTCCTTGACCAGATTGTAGGATTCTTGAGGACAGGGGTTGGGTTTTAAATATCTTTCTATATCTCTCAGTGTGATGTATAAGGCAGACCCTCTACACAAATGTAATCTGGAGTTCAACCCTGGACATTTTCATAAAACTCTCCTTTTTGAGGAGAAAATAATTCCTCTCCACTCCATACCTACATGAGGAGCAAAGTTGGGTTGGTAGCTTAGGACAGGAATAATCCTGTTTTTTTTAGGCTTCCAGCTTTAAGAAGGAACACCAGTGGTTTCAGGTTTTCTTCAGAGAGGGTTCTTTGAAGGGAAAGACCTTGGGAAGAAGCCAATACGTTGAGGAACTGGCATGTCTTTGACTTCTACCTCACCAAACTAGAATTTTGAGGAATTTTACCTTGCATGACAATGGGGACTTTCTCAGTTGAAATGGGATATTTGACTCCAATAGTAGAGCTCATTCACTCTATGCATTGTCTGATTTCTATTTTCTGGCAGTTTGATTACATTTTATTTGCTATTCACATTTATGATGTAACTGACATTTGGTGGGAAGGGAGTCAAGACATTGGATATAGCTTGGGGCACTATCAAGGAATAACAGTCAGCAGAGTGTTTTGAACATAAAAAATCATTTCCCTTAGGCTAACAATATTTTGCAGTACAAATATATATGTAATTCTAGTCTGGTATCTTATCTCTGAGGAGAGCAGAGCAGGGTCAGTCTCTTGACACCAGTCTCCTGTTCCCATTGAAGCAAGAGTCAAAACCTCCACTGAGAGAGGTGGGTGATATTCCAGAGATTCGTATTTACTTTTAAGCTGCATTTAAACAAACCCATGTACACACATAACCTACATGAGCAACACACAAACAGTTTGCAAATATTTGTTGAATGACTGTAAAATTGCTGAGGAATTTATGGGCTTAACCTTGACTTTCTTTTATTTTTAATGTGCCATGAATTTTTTCTTGCCTAAAACATGTATGAGAAAAGATTTTTTTATATTTTTAGAAAAAATATATATATGCACATAAGTCACTTTCATCAGAATATTACATAGGTACTGTGTAATCCTATTCACAAAAATCCTGTTCTACCATTTCATTGTGGCATGAAAATGACCCTGGGTCCTAGAAAGCTAAGCCAGCAAAGCATCAGCCCTTTACAAATTCTGGTATCTTGAAAAGTCTTCATGGACAGTCCTAGCAAAAAACTGTCTTTGGTCTGAGGACCAGCCTAGCTAACCACGGAGCATCTCATCACCATTCATGCCAACTCATGAAACAAAGAAAATGGCAAAATGGCCCCCAGTCTTTTGTGGTCATCTTCAGCTTTTACAATGATTGAAATAGAATGATAGAAGGATGGAAAGCAAACCTCCTGACAGAGGGGTGATGGACTCAGGATGTAGATTGAGGGATACGTTTTTTTAAACATGGCCAGTCTAGGAATTTGTTTTACTTGACCATGTATATGTGTTATAAGGATTTTGCTTTTCTTCTTTTTTTAATTTTAAAAAATTAGAACAAAGAGTGAAAAGAGTCACACAGTATTTAGATTGTCTTCAAAAAACTAATTTAATTGTTGATATTCTACATGTGATATTGATATGGATTTCCGCATGAACCAAGAAGTCCACATATTTGTGTTTCCTTATAGAGGGAATTGAGCCATAGCAATGTTGGCATCCCCACCATAAAGGAATCCCCCAAATATAAGTAAATTGCGGCTAAATAGAGGGGTGATTCACAGGTTCTCTGTGTGGAGGCAAATGCAAAAATTGTCAGATTTGAGTTCAAGTTAATATATGAATGAAAAAGCATTTATTAAAGACTTACTATGTGCAAAATACTATACTAAGGGCTGGTGATGTGAATAGAAAAGCAAGACACTCCTTGTTCTCAAGGGACTCACATTGTAAAGGTGGAAGACAGATATCCCCAAAGACAAAAAGAAAAATAATTTTCTGGAACTTTGGTCATCTCACTTTTCAGCGCTCATAAAGAGCAAATGTCCTTGTAGTTTTTCCTTCATTTTTGAAAAGGACAATGACATCAAGGTTTATATCTTGACTTACCTGTAAATTGGATTTAAGTGAGCCAAAGTTGCCTAAAGTCATCAACTTCACTTTCTCTTCCAAAGTCATTAAAGTCCAGTAGCAGGACAAAAGTCAAGATGATTGGTGATGGTCCAGGATACTGTAGATGACCTTGGTGTCTTCAATGCCTGACCAAGTTCCAGGTACTCCACAAAACCTGCTTCAGCCACTTTCATGGCTGTTGAAACAAATTCTTCTCATCTGCCCATTCTACCAGAGAAAGTCTTCACAGGTTTGGGGTTGATAGTCCCTTAATTCACCCACAGGTCTGAGGCCTGTCAGTTACCCTCAAACTGGTTTAACCCATCTGCTTAGACAGTTTAACCAGGATGTGGCCACTGTGCATGCTACAGCTTCTTGGAACCACAGGTGAGAATTAGGTGACAGGTGGACCCCAAAAGTGAACAAGCAGCCTTACTAAGGGCTCAGCAAGCTCTTATATCAGAGATGCTAGTCCTCCTGAACACCCCTTACACTCCAATGAGCATTGTAACTACTGTGAGGATAGCTATGGTTTATTCACCAATAACTGTTGAAAAAGATGAGGGAAATTAAGTTAAGAACTCAATAAGGTCTTCTAATCTAAATTAAATCAAAATTTGTATTAAATCTCAGTGATTTCAGTGCAAAGGTGGGAGTAAGGGAGAACTGTGAAAAATATGGCTTGGTTTTAAAAAAACGGAAGAGGCCAAAGGCTTGTAGGTTACCCAGAAAGTTCAAGCCTACATACCTCATAAATACGTTCTTCAGGGATAGATGTGGCAGGTCCTGGACATGGCAGACACTGAATAACATCATAGAAATGAAATTGACTATATCATCAACAATGTGGAAGTCATTTCTAAATTGGTTTTCTATGGGATGTAAGGCCATTGACTTGTTATAGCAAAGATAAAAATCAGCACCAAATAAGAAAAAAGCCTAAAGATGTAGATAAGAAAGCAATTACAATTATAATCACAAAAGCTCCAACTTAACCTATTCAAACAAGAGATTGATGCCAAAATGGCAAATGGAACAAGAAGATATCAACATAGATTATCTATGTCTGTAGTTTAAGTGTCACCCTTTCTGTAATTTGTTATCAGGGTAACAAGGAATAAATATAACTTTGTTAGACTTTGAATGACCAGAACTACAGTCTGGCATGATGATAAAAATTGATATTCATTTTATGCCTTATAATTTACAAAACACTTTTACTTTACCTTGTGATGTAGGAAGTACAAATAGTATTGCCCCACTTTTCCAGATAAGAAATGTGAGGAGTATAGAGGTTAAATGACTACTACATAGTAATTTGGCAGATAATTATCTACTCAGACTCACATCCAGATCCCAGGATTCCCAGTTGTCAATGTCTCTTGACTTCTGATTGCCAGGATTCAGTAACTGATGACACAGGAACATCCAAAAGAAGAAGGAAGGGTTCAGATTATGTTAAGGAAGTAGTTGTTGCTAATGTTTTTACACGAAGATATCATTGCCTAGCATGCCTTAGTAGGCATTTGGCATGGCACAATAGAGAACACAACACTTCTCTTAAGAGGATATAAATACTAAACAGAAATGCAGGAGAAACCACTTAGGACAAGGACAAGGAATCTTAGCTTTTCCTCCCCCTTTCTCTCCCTTTCTCTCTCTCTTCATCTTTCTTCTCTCTGTCCTCTTCTGACCTCTATCTTCCCTTCTGTTTCCTAAACTGTACAGAAACAAAACATTACCCTAAAGGCTATGGTTCTCGGAGCACTTAGAGTATGGGAGAGAGGCTAGTGCCCTGGAAAGGGTTATTGGAAACATTTGCTGCTTTTCCTACATTTATATATATCTTATTTCTCTGATTATGCTCACGTAAGGCCATCACTTTTTTTTCTATCTGAATTGGGGGAAAAAAGCAGCAAGTTTGTATATTGGAGATTGAAATAGTACAGAGACAATTTTAACCTAGTGGACAGTTTCACTGTTTATAAAAGTGAATTGCACCAATATTCTAATTGCATTTTGTTAAGCCTTATTTTAGTGAAGTAGATGTGAAAAGAAGTGCTATTAGTTTCTGTTTTCCTGTTTCCAAATTCATGTAAGCTTCTCTTAAGCATCTAAGAAAAGATGATTAAGTATGGTACAAGAGTCACCACAGTTAATCTTGTGTGAACAGACAGCAGGAGTTTAATGTGTTTGTCTTGAGCTTGTTAGAAATGCTTTTCATTATCAAACACTGGGTAAGAATTTTCCCTTCTCTGCTCCCACAACTGTTTTCAACTTCATGACAATGCCTCCTTCATAATGGACTTAACATATAGTTAAAAGCAGGGCACCTTCCCCAAATATAGTGACTCTGCCACCAGAATCAGAATTTCTTGAAAGGAAAAAATGCAGGAAGCAAGGAATTCTATGAGACTGAGATGAGGATTAAGTGCGTTCCTTATATGCAGAAAATGAACTGACATATGGACCCTGTCTGGCAGCATATGCAACGTCTATTCCTATAATCCCCCATTTCTCCAATAAGAAGACAGAAGTGTACTCTATGAACTCTTCTCCAGGGCAAAGCTCCAGGGCCATTACATTTCACTTTTTTCTTCTTTCCATTTACACTGTTGCAGTCATAAATTTTATTCTGGTTCTGCTTATTTTATTCTGTGTTCAATTCTGTTCCCAGAAACATAAAATTTGGATCAGACATGGTTCATGCCTTCATGGAGTGTACAAGCTAGTAGTGGATCAGATACAAACAAATACACATATCATATACTATGTGTATTTTGGTTGTTAGAAAATTGCAAAACAAAATATGTGAAGATTGTTGTAGGGAAAGTGCTTTACACAAATGAGAAGCTATCAATATTATTAATGTAATCTGAATATTAAACTCTAAACTCTGAAAGGTAGACCAGGTTCAATTTGGGCAGAGTGATGGTGGAAATGTTTATGATTTATGCTCCCACCTATGATTTTTGCCATGAATAGCAGAATTGGGATTCTGTCATAAAAGGCCCTCAACTCCCTTGCAAGCATCCGGTTACCAAGGACACTAAACATAGAACAGATTTACTTGATAGTAAACAACAGAGAAAGAACTTGTATCTACAACCTTAGCAAATAATAAAGAAAGTGAATTTAGTTCTATTTCCTTCTCTAGAGTGATGAAGTGTAGGCTCTGGGGACCCCCTTGAGCTTTTCCTTGAATCTTTGAGGTACAGGCTCTGGGAAACCACTTGAACTCTGATTGAATCTTCTCACTTGATGAGGTATTTACATGAGGCCATAAACTTATCATTGTGGCTCTGCCCAGACCTCTGTTACTAGCCTAGCCTTCCATTGTCCTTCTACTTCCCACCCTTGAGCCTATCAGAATATCAATTCACCCTTGAACTGGCCTAGCCCAACATTGTCTGTTGGCTCCAGGTAGCCTTCAGCAACTTCCCATCCTTAATCACTCATTGACCTCATTAACTCCTCCTGAAGACCCTCCCCAAACTCATTACTGGAGTCTGACCTCATTGACTCCTCCTGAAGACCCTCCCCAAACTCCTCCTCCAGACCACTCCTAGATTCCTCCCACAACCTTTCTGTATACAAGACCCCTTCTTGTCCCCATATGAGAACGCCACAGAATTTTCTAGCACAGGTGTTCTCTATGTCCAATACAGGCAAACTTTTAATAAACTTTGCTTTTCTTTGGCTGAGAAAAAGAAAACCTGAATTCATTTGGCAAGACCCAGCATGTTGGTATTTTGGGGTCTATACCTCAACATCTTATGGTTACCTTCTTCATTTTGGGTGTAGGCTCTGGGAACCCCCTTGAGCTCTCCTTGAATCTTTGAGGTACCTAATCAAGAGATTTGGTACACAACTTCCAGAAACTCATAACAGTGAATAAAAGCACTCTTGTACTTTTCTCAGGTCCCAACTTCAATTCAGAGCTGATTTTATGACCCATCCACTTTCCATTGGAGTCTGCGTGTTCTGACGTCTCTTAGTATGCTATTAGCCATCTGAAGCATAAAAGGCTTCCCTTAATCCAGTTTGTTTGGTTTTACTTAGTTTCACTCCTTTACTCTCCTCAGTTTGACGCCCTCTTTCTTCTATTAGAAGTCCTGCCTTACTCAAGGCTGCTGTCACAAATGGTTAGTCTCCCGCATAGTCACTGACAAAGAAAATCCATGTATGAAGCATTTATATAAGCATTTATTAAATATCAACTATGTGCCAGGCACTATATGCTAAGCACTGAAGATATAAAGTAGAAAAAAAATAGTTCCTATTCTCAAGGAACTCATTATCTAATGGGGGAGACCACATACAAACAACTATGTACAAACAAGACTTATACAAAAAAAAAGTTTGAGATAATTAATAGAGGAAAGTCACTAAGATCAGGGAGGCTTTGGAAGTCTTTTTACAGCAAGTGGGACTATAGTTGAGTCTTGAGAAAAGTCAGGGAATCCAGGCCAAAATGAGAAAAGAGAGATTTCCAGGCACAAGGAATAGTCATTGAAAATGCATCAAGATAGGAGGTGGAGTGTCTTGTGCCAGAAATAGCAAGGAGTCCAGTGCCTTTGGATCAAAGAGTAAATGGGGTTAAAGTAAGTTAGGAAGGGGCCAGGGGGCAAAGATACTTAAAAGATTAAACAATGATTTTATATTAGATCCTGGAGGTGATAGGGAACCACTGAAGTTGACTTAACAGGACAGGGTGGTATGGTAAAAATAGCTGGGAGAAGTTGGTGAAACTGAAGATTTTTGTTTTCTCCAACCCCTACTCCTGAGCAGACAAACATTGTATTTTGTGTACATTTGTGTTTGAGGTCATTTCATCCACATGCATGCCAGTTGGATATATTTCTCTATTGTTGCCATCACTGCAAAACCACAAGATAACAGAAGGTATCTTTACATTTGAACAAAAAAACACTACCTAATTGAAAAGCACTTGATTCCAAAGTGCCCCTATTACATGACTTTTCAAAAGCATCTGTAATCTGTTGTCTATAAAGTCTGTGTAAGAAGGAATCATTTTCTAAGAGCTGTCATTTAAATCAAACCTGTAAAAGTGAAAGTGCATGCATCAGCATAAATCAACTGATGGCTCTTCAGGGAATGAGGTCTGTGTGTATATATCAATAAAGTCTTCGAGAGATATAGTTCCAGAGAGCACTTAAAAGAAAGTAATATTAATCCCTGGAAATGATTCAGAGATGAAAGAAGAAAAGGTCCTTGTGTTTTTTGCAAACTCAGTGCCTCCAGGCATTTTTACAGGCCTGTTCACTTCCAGTTGAACTCCTTTGCTTTGAAGAAATCATGTTTTAAAGCAGGAAAATTGCTAGAGATTCTCCATATACAGAATTTCACAAAGCCACATTTGCAAAGAACTCTGAAACAGGGCAAAAATAAGATTTGGTTCTAATGTCTACTAAGAGGGTGCAAAATGCCCTTTGACCCCACAATGCCACTTCTAGGGCTGTATCCCAAAGAGATCATGGAAGTGGTAGAAGGACCCACATTTACAAGGATATTCATAGCAACTATTTCTGTCGTGGCCAAGAACTGGAAGTTGGGAGGATGCCTGTCAATTGGTGAATGACTGAACAAGTTGTGGTATATGAATGTAATGGAATACTATTGTGCAGTAAGAAATGATGAACAGGCAAACTTCGGAAAAACCTGGAGAGACTTATATGAACTGATGCTGAGTGAGGGGAGCAGAGTCAGGAGAACATTGTACATAGTAACAGCCACAGAATACAATGACTGGCTTTGATTGACTTAGCCCTTCTCAGCAATGCAAAGACCTAAAACAACTCCAAAGGACTCATGATGGAAAATACCATCCGCATCCAGAGAAAGAACTATGGAGTCTGAATGCAGAGTGAAGCAGACCATTTTCTTTTGTTTGTTTGTTTTTTCTTCCTCATGGTTCCTCCCATTCATTCTAGTTCTTCCATACAACATGACTAATGTGAAAATATGTTTAATAGGAATGTATATGTAGAACCCATGTCAGATTGCATGCCATCTTGGGGAAGAAGGGGGAAAGGGGGAGAAAATTTAAAACTTAGGGAAGTGAATATTAAAAACTAAAAATAAATAAATTCACTAAAAAAAAAAAAAAACCAGTGTGCAAAATACCTCAGGAACTTTGAGATCACCTTTATCTCACCTTCCAACAGGATTTAGAGAAATTCTGAGGGACATTGGGTAAACCTCATCCTTTTGTTAATAAATAGGAAAAGGGAAAGAATCTAGACAATATATATGTCCTGGGAAAATCAATCAGGGAAGTCTCACTTTTTAAAAGGTCTATGTGCCTAATGGTCCACAAATCCTTTTTAATATGATTGTTACAAATAAAGGTCTCACACCACCTTCCCTTGTCTAACACAAGAACAACAGCATCAAAAACCTCACTAATAATGCAAGTGGATTGCTGTTTGCAAACTATAAAATGGTATTGTCATCTACTAAAATATTTATACATTATGGTGACTAAAGGGCCCAGGAGGTTGGTAATGAAGTATTGAGCATTTTTCCATTAATATGCTGGTTCAAATCCAGCCCAGATTTGTGAGGACTAAACATTGTTGTCATTTCAGTTTTACTCCATCCCACATGATACTTTTTAATTGTGGAACATTGTGAATCACTTCATTTCCCTGGGTCTCAATTGCTTCTTCTGTAAAATGAGAGATTTGGAGTAGATGGCCTCTGAGGTGTCTTCCAGTTAGGGATGTGCTTATAAATGTTTTATAACTGGGTCTCTTTTAAAAGAAAAGAACTGTACATTCAACATACTTTTAAATTTAATCCTCATGATTAACATTTTCTTTATCATTTTCTTAAGTCGCTAGACAATAAGCAAAATGATAAATCTAGCCCTTGTCTGTAACCTTTGTGAATTTCTGAAGTGTAAATGCTCATGCTGAGATTTGACAATTGGCTCTCATAAACTGGTTCTGCCTGGCTCCAGTGGGTTCCCACACACCCCTACTTCCAACTCTAGATCTATGATTCTTCCTATGAGAATGATGGTAATATTAGAGCTGGCTGTAGGTAAACTTTTGAAGTAGAAGTCTGTTTTCACTCTGTCATCTCTATCCTCTTCTTCCAAGTTTATCCATTCTTCTGTCCCCAAGGATCTAGGATCTGAGGGTTACCTGCCAGGGGCTCACCTGACAACAGCAACTGAAACTTGGGACAGTTCCTTCTTCTCCCCTCATCAAAACTTATCTGCCCTGGACTCTATCCCCTTGGGACTCTGGTTTTAATAATTTACAAATATTTAATCTAATTAATAATAATCTGTGGTGATGTGCTAATGGGAATCAATGTGTTGCTGGCAATATGTCCATCTTGGGCGGGGAGGGCAGGGCTTTGGAAAGAATAGATTAATTCGGTCTTGCTATACATAATTCCTGGTACATAGTAGGTACTCAATGAAAATGTGGTTGAATGATCAAATGGCATACTCAATGTTGGGAATTTAGCATAGTATAATCAGTGCTTAACCCGGAGTCAAGGTAGTAGACCTGAGTTCAAAGCCTACCTCTGACATTCAGTTAGGAGAAAGAGGGAGAGGGAGAGGGAGAGGGAGAGGGAGAGGGAGAGGGAGTGGGAGAGGGAGACAGGGAGAGAGAGGGAGGGAGAGGGAGGGAGAGGGAGACAGGGAGAGAGAGAGGGGGAGAGGGAGAGAGAGAGGGAGGGAGGGAGGGAGAATAGC
>CM053589.1:131486028-131516413 GCA_028646515.1 Pseudochirops corinnae | reverse complement strand
GGATATAATCCCAACAGTGGTATTGCTGGGTCAAAGGGTATGCAATTATTTATAGCCCTTTGGGCATAGTTCCAGATTGCTCTCCAGAATGGTTGTATCAATTCACAACTCCACCAACAATGCATTAGTGTTCCAATTTTTCCACATCCTCTCCAGCATTTGTCATTTTCCTGTTTTGTCATCTTAGCCAATCTGACTGAATACCATGAATTCTTGCTAAATACTTAAGGCCTCTCCCTGAGAGATGCTAAAAATTTAGGTATTAACTACATTAGGTAACTGGAACATCATTAGAAAATCAGAAATTTAAAAACTCCTTCACTGAAATCAGAGCTATTTCTGATGCCAGAGAATGTTAACAAAAAATTCTCATGGTGCCTGGGATGTCATTTGCTTAAAATGTGGATAACAAACCAGGAGAAATTTGTACACAATCACAGACACAACATATGTGTGATGATTCAATTCAATAGACTGGGCTCCTCTCAGCAATACAAGATTATAGGACAACTCCAAAAGACTCATGATTGCAGGAGATATCCACATCCAGAGAAGGAGATGCAGAGTCTGAGTGCAGATTGAAACAAACTACTTGCTCTGTTTCTTTTTCTTGTCTTATTTTGTTTCCTCTCTCCCACTGATCATTCCATCAGTTACAATCCCTCTGTACAACCTGACTAATGATGAATGGGAAGATAATTGTAGATCCTGTATCCGAGTGCATGCTGCCATGATGGGGGTGGGGCAGAAGGAGGGGAAGAAAATCTGAAACTCAAGGGACTGTGGAACTGAATGTTGTAAACTAAAAGTAAATGAAGCAAATAAATAAACCAAGCAAATAAACAAATGAATGAATGAAAGAATAAAGGTGTGGATCACAGGAGCACAACACATCAAACTCACTATTAATAGATGACATTTATTTGATAAATTAGCTTTAGCTTCTTTCAGAAAGAGAAATGTTGAAGAGTATCATTGAAATTTCATTTTTACCAGTATTAAAAGCTGCAATTCATTTTTTCAAACTCTCAATTTCATGCCAGTTGTCTGATATATTTCTCCTTGCCTCCCGCTGCCTCTCCCCTAAGCCTCAATTCAGAGGCAGTCTACATGCTATTTTTTATAGTTATTAAGCAAATTTTCCACATATATTTTCTCTGCCAGATTATTTACTTCTAGTTTGTACTTGGCCAATTCACCAATAGAATTCATTATTGTGAATTTCTAAAGGCAATATCATTCTCTGTGTGATACTGCCATTTAGCAAATAGTTCTAAAACCTGCGAGACAAACCATATCAGCACAAGTTTTAGAACAAACTACAATTAAGCCAAAGAATAGCCTGAAGTTCATTAAGATAAGTATATACTTTAATAAATGTTCTTTTTTTTCCCTATTTGCTTGTGATTTCAGCCACTGTCCAAATACTCTTAACTGTTCATTGTTATTGGTAATTTAAGTGTAATAAACCAAAGGATAAATTTGGAGTGGCAAAATTACTCTTAATGCTTGACTGCCATCATGTATATGTGCGTTGAGGAAAATTTCAAGGGAAAGGTCAAATCAAACATAGTCCAAGCCACAGCCAAGTTTTCTTTAATGTTGGTTCACCAATGCAGAATAGACATTAAAATACGTAAAAGCCCCACTCTGTCCAATCCTTGTATTAGACAAGCATAGAATCAATCTTGCCTGGAATGAACCTCAAATGGGATCTATAGGGAGAACATGTAGGAGTTAAAGGGTCATTCTCTTTAATACTTCATCCCTCTCTCCTTTCAGTTAATACCTATTATATACAATAAATGAAGAATATAAGCTCAATATATTCCTATCCCACTGAAACCTAAAATTTTAGGTTTAAAGCCTATATGAGCATGTCTCTGCTATATTTACAAAGAGTTATTACTATACTCTGTGACAAATCAATGGAAGCTAAGTGGAATATAGTTCTTAAGATGCAAAGAATTCTCTTGATTCGTTTAATGAAATGGAATTTCAAAGACTCTATCTCCTAGAGCAACAGAATAATAGGGCTAGGATAATCCATAATCAAAAATATTTATTAAACATCTACTAAGAGTTAGGTGCTGAGGATGCAAATAAGAGTGAAACAATTTTTACTCCCAAGGAGCTTACATTCTAAGAGAGATATCTGAAGTCATTTTATCCAATCCAATCATTTTTTAGATATAAGAAACTAAGATCATAAAGTCCTAGTTTGATGCTTCATCTTCATGTGGAGGTGACCATGGGGGTCCTGAGGGATTTGGTAGCAGAAAATGAGCTCTGGGAAGTTCTATTAAGTTGGAATGGCTTCAAGCATGATTATAGTATCATATTAAGTCTACTGTCCAAGGACCTACCTAGTAAAGTCTGGAAAGTTTCATTACTAGCAGATTAGCTACAAGGTAAGCAAATCTTTGATTATGACAACCTATGAAATAAAGACACTTTATGTTAAAAAAAAATCCTTTTGTTCTGTGCAAGCTGTGTGTACTTCTGAATTGATAGTGGTGGAATTTTATAGAGGGGTAACAAAGTGTTAAGAATTGCATAATTTTTAGATAATCACTGAAAGATTGAGCTGCTAGTCCTCTAAATGTTAAGTTTGTTCAATGACTATACCTGTGGAAGAACTGAACTATATTAATATTGACACTTTAAATTATAAACAAATCCAAAAGTTAAAAAGAAATTTTAATTAAATAGGATGGGTCATGAATTTTCTTTGTAGATATTAACAAAAGAATTAGAAAATTTGGTTTTATGTGTTCCCAGTTCAATAAGAAACATTATTTCATGAGGTAGATGGCCATTTTTGTTTTGCAATGTTTATGGCAAATATAAACAAAAGATCACCATGAAAATAATTGTAGCTTGTGTTAATATCTGTTGAAGATGATGAAAAAGTAAAGAAATTCTGTGAAGAATTTTTCATGATTCACCAAACTAAGTCCATGTATACATTGATAGTGACTTTTTAAAAATCAGTTTTTATTGATGTCTTTTGATTTATTTACACCACCATAATTAACCATGAGAGAGGCATAAAATAGAGAGATATGTGTTCACCAAAGGTATTCCTCATTGTCACAGAGGATGCCTTATATTCAAAGAGATCTGTGATTGTACTGACTTGTATGGGACCTTCAACAATACAGAGCACAAGCCATCCATGGCTGCCCATCTTATGTGACCTTTATCCATATCCTCCCATAAATCTGTCACAGTGGGGAGGACTTCCTCACTTTTTCCTGATATGTAGATGATACTAGTGGAAGATTTGGTACCTACTTGGCATCCTTCATCCCTGCAATGTGACCAATCCATTATCTATCATACATTTTCTTGATGACATCTTTCACTCCTATTCCTCTTTGTGGTTCCATCTTGCAGCCTGCTCACACCTCTGTGTGTGTGTGATATTCAATTTAAAATCTTCGGAGATCTTTTTTTTCCCCCACAGTCATACAATACCATCTTGGTATTAAAATATTGGAACTAAAAAGATGGACCTTTATTTAGAGGAAAAGTTTGAGGTCTTTAACAATGGTTTGCAATTTCCTGAAGGCAATTCAATCTGCTTTCCCCTTCCTGTTTAATTTTGAGCTCTACTTGTTCATTTGTACTGTCTTTCTCAGATATTCCCTACTAATGTATAATCTATATGAATTGTCCATACAACTGGCTGTAAATCTGGACAAGAAACAGTCTTTATCCAGTTTGTTTACTCTGTGTGGATGGTCAGGCCAAACTTTCCTGAATAGCTATATATCTCTTCTAGGAGATTGTGTAAGGTTCTGTGGCTTGATACAAATATTGCACAATGTATACAGTCAGAAAGCTAGCATGCACCAAAATTAGGACTTTGATACTACTTTTTTCTGACACCACAGCTGGCTGTTTATCCATTGTTTTATACTTCCTGTCCCCATAAGTGAGATATATAAACAAAAAGGTGATGGACTGATCACATGGTAAGACTGATGGAAAAAAAGATAAACCAAGTTCTGCACTTGTGGCTGTAGAATGAAAAAAAGGCCTAGGAGAAGGCCTCTAGTACTTTGAGTAGTTCCTAAGTAAATAAGGATCTATAGGAGAACTTGGATAAGAATCACACAAAATGAAAATCATGGAGATGTGATAATCTATATTGATAGAGGTAATATCAGTCTTCATGAGGTCAAAGAACCACTGAAGTATAAAAAAAGGAGGCTAAGACCCAGTTAGAAGACATGTATTAAAATGGAAAGAATGTTGAGTCTGGAGTCTGAGAACCTGAGCAATTCAAACCCTGTTAACTACTTGTGTGACCTGTTAACTACCTGTGTAAGTCACTTAACCTTTATCAGCCTCAGTTTCCTCATCTATCAAATATTAGAAAGTAAGGGCTGAAGATAGGGGTTTGTTTAGTTTTTGTCTTCATTTTCACAGCACTGAAAGGCAGCATAGGATAGTGCTGCACTCAATTTTGGAGATGTCATGTTGACAAATGGAGGATGGCCATGATAGAAAAAGGTTCATTCCTATGAGAAGAAATTGAAGGAATTGGGGATATTTAGTCTAAAGAAAGGAAGAGGGCTTTGGGAATAGCTGTCTTCAGAAATTTAAAGGGTTGTTACATAGAGAAGAGAATAAACATGTTTTCTCTTGCCCTGGGAGGTATGAAACTGGGCCCCAAGGCAAGAAGACTTAAATCCTCATCTCCCCTCTGAAAAATACTGCCCATGTGGCCCTGGGGGAGTCACTTCAGTACTCTAGGCAACTTTTAAAGATAATAAACTGCAGAAAAGATTCCAATCTTAAATGGTAGAGGGAATTTTCTATGAGTGCTCTCTCTCTCTTTCTCTCACTCATTGAAGATCCAGTCCCTATACTACCCTAAGCACCTAGGACTGAGCCTGACACATTTAATAAAAGATTGCTGATTTCTTGATTGAGGAGGGTAGGACTACATGACTTTTAAGATCCCTTTAAGTTCAAAACTTGCAATCCTATGATAGAGAGATCAAATGACTTATCCATGGTCATATAATTTATAATGATTGGAATTCATATCCAGGTCTCTTTGCTCTCAAGCCAATACTCAAGGATCGAGGAATGAACTTTGCCTTTGTAATAACTCGAGGCACTTATAATTGTCTAGCTAGGTGCAATGAAATCCCTAAAAACAATCCAAACAAAGCAAAATCTAATTCAATTATCAAAAATATATTGCATACAATGCTTTTGAGATCTATATGACAAAACAGAACAAACAGAAATGTGTCCCAGCTTCACAGAGGCTAGTAATGGCTGAATTGGGGCCCAATAAGAAAACAACTTGTACCTGTTAGTCAGTCTTCTTGCTAGGATATGGTCTAAAAACCACAGGGTTTTAATCTACATAAAATGAGCAAAATAATTTAAATAAAAACTCAAAATAACCCACCCTACTTCCCAAAAACACTTTACATTTAAAATGGCTCAATCCTTTTTAAAAAAAAATCACCAGAGAGGGAGTGGAAAAGAAGTGGAGAGGGAGAGAGAGAAGAAAAAGAAAGGGGGAGATAGAGAAAGGGAGAGTGAGAAGAAAAAGAAGGGGAGAGAAGGAAAGAAAGAGGAGGAAGAGAGAGAAAGAAAGGGAGAAACAGAGTAGGAGTGAAGAAGAGAGAGGGAAAAGAAAGAGAGAGAAGGAAGAGAAGGAAAGGGAAAGAGAGAGAAAGAGAGGGAAAGAGGGAGGGGGAAAAGGAAAAGAAAGAATAAGAGGGAGATAGAGAGGAGAAGAGGGAGAAGGAAAAGTATAGAGAGTGGGAAAGAGAGAAGGAGTGGGGAGAAAGGTGGGGGAAAGGAGAGAGAAAGAGAGATAGAGAGATAGAGAGGGGGAAGTAAGAGGAGGAAGAGGAGGGATGGAAGTAAAAAGAGAAGGAGATGACAGATAGATGAGGGATGAGAAAGAGTGAGGGGGCAGAAGAAGAATGTTATTAACAAGAAAATCTGTCCAGTGACATATTTCTACTATACTGCACAGCTTTTTCCTGCTGCAGCCTTGCTGTGGGTAGCTGACCAATCACTACTTACTTGCAGATGGTACAGGCAAAGCAGTTAGGGTGGTAGGTCTTCCCAAGAGCTGTCACCACCTCTCCCTCCACAAATTCCCCACAGCCATTACAACGCGTTCCGTACATTCGCTGGTAATCCAGGGTGCAGAGATATTCTCCGTTCTTTATGAAGAAGCCTCCTTGAGCCAGGTCACAGCCACATACTGGAGAAATACAAACATGTTCACAACTTGGTTAGGAACACTCATTCACGGGGGAAAAAACGTGTCTTCAAATCAGGCTGATTGACTTCAGATTTGTTTTTTGTTTTTTTTTTGGTGGGGGGAGGGAGGTGAGGGGAATGTGAAGTTTGTGCAGAGAACTATTCATTACTTATACTCTTCTGTCTCTCTTGTCTTCCTTTGGGGGATATGGAAAATCTCATACAAGGGAAATTCACAGTATAAGTCTCAGACTCCTCTGAAGTGTGTCTTAATTACAAAAGCAATGGAACAGTCTTTGATGAGAAGAGAACATTGGATAAGAGTAAATCAAATTAGGATAATAATATCTCAGCAAGAAATGTTTTAGGAAGCATGCCTACTACTTGCCCATACAGCTGCCTGACTATGGCCAATATTACTGAGGCAATTAGTCAATTTCCTTAGACAACAAAATCAGACCTTTCATGGCAGCCTAAAATCTCAAATTTCCTCACATACTTGAAATACTTTCCCATAATAATGAAAAATGACAGACCATCTCACCATTTGGTGTTGCAAGGAGAGATATAAACAATTATAATTCAGTGGAAACAACTCCAGATTTGAGAGCTGGAAGACCTGAGTTCTAGTCCTGACTCTGGGCACTAATTAGCAATGTGTCACAAGATGTACTGATGCAGCATATGTAAAGGTTGATTTTGGAGAGCTAATGGGTCACTTAAAATGAAATGTAGAGTACATGAAGGAGAGTAATATGACATAAGACTAGAAAGCTAGGCTGGAGTCAGATTGTGCAGGATTTGAAAAGCCAGTCAGAGAAATTTGTAGTGGACCACAGTCAACTGGGAGTTGCAGAAGGTTTTTGAGCAAGGGACTGACAAGGCTGTACAGACCTGTATCTTAAGTAGATTCCTTTGGATGCCGTGGAGAGGTTGGATTAGGAATAGGGAGACCTGAATCAGGGAGAAAAATCAGGGGCTTTTACAATTGTCTAGCTAAGACATGATGAATTCTTGAACTGGTGAGGGAGGAGGTTTTTTCTTTTTTTCCATATAAATATGTAACCATCGGCATATTGCTTACTACGTAAAGCTACAGGATTCTAGGATTCACTTTCCCTAACTCTGAAAGTTTTAGATGTTGTCTTGGATTTGTTCCAGGTCCAACATTCTATGATTAGGCTAAAGGACAAAAGGAAGGAGAAACATTTTAATAATGGTAGTTTCACAATCATCTACTGTTTTCACCACAACCCTGGGAGGTAAGAATCATAATTCCCATTTTACAAATAAGGAAACAGGCTCTGAGAGTTTAAGGGACCAACTTAAGATAACATAGGTAATAAGAATCCTTCACCCTGGCTGGCCACTATTTCTACTTCCCCACCATTGCAAAATTGATTTCTGCTGCCAGAACCACCCTGGATTCTGAAAGGGTACTCTTAGTCTTATCTTTCCTGTATGCCAGCCCCAGGCTTCCAACTATCCCCATGCCATGTTGTCTCCACCCAGTGCATCATATCCACCTCCTTCCAACTGGAAAATTGGACTCTACCCTTGGAACCACCTTGGGTTTTGATAGGCCAGTCTTAGCCTTATCTTTCTTGGATCCAGGCCTCCCTTATTCATCTTCATGCCATGCTGTTTCCACCCAGGGCATCATCTCTATGTACTTTCCTACTGAAAAATTTGACACCATCTCTCAAATCATTCTGGATTCTGATAGAACAGCTTTGGCTTTACCTTGCCTAGATCCAGGACTCCATGACACTTAAAGGCCATCTCCACCACTGATGTAGCCCTTTAGCTCCCCTTCCAGGCCCTCTTTAGGTATTGTCTTCCCCAATTAGAATATAATCTCCTTGAGGGCAGAGACTATGTCCTGCTTGTCTATATTAGTATTCACAGCTCTCAGGACAGAACCTAGCATATAGTAAGCTACCAATAAATGATTCATCTAATTAACTATCTAAGAGTTAAGATCAGGATTCCAACCCTTGCCTCCTGATTCCCTTTCCCTGATACCAAGTGGTTTCTATTAATATAAGACTGCTATTTATCACCCAACATTCACAACAAATCATGACAAACACTAGAATTGGACTTAAGTTTCTCTTCTATGGCTAAGAAAGTCTGTGTTCCAAGGGACAATGCTAACAAGCAGACCAGGGGAGCCAAATGCATATACATGGTCGCGTTATTCATGCAAGAATAGATTATGACGACTTTATAAATAAAGAAGACAAATCAGCCACCAGAAGGGAGGCTTCTACCCTGTAAGTATCCTTTATCAACAATAAACTAGTACTGACACATTTTCAATTTACAAGATCACTTTACCCCAGAATTCTCCTTTATAAACTATCTGTCACTACTCTGTTGAGGGGAGGAAGCCTACCAATATTCTTTGGGAAGAAAAGAATATATAGGTTTTGGCCTTTTCAGTTTCATAGGCAAAAATATTCTGCAAATCAGGAGCTTTGGGCAGAGGTAGGGGGATGTGGGTGATTCAGGTGGCAGAGCTTGAGTTTTTGTTTTTGTTTTTCTAATCACCAGATTGCTTTTCTTGGATTTCTTGGGTATTCTGCCACACTCTTTGATTATACGTTCCCAAAAATGATTAATGAATCTAGATAACAAGTGTTGAATATAGGACCTTCTTAATGAGCATGACGCCCACATCCTCAGTTGGAGGCCTCTCTTAATTGGGAGCTACTTTTTATACTAAATTCAATCAGTGACTTGAAGAACAAGTTTGCTGCCAATCATTCTCTGAAAACATAGCAAAACTAGAAGCAGCTTTTTTGAAACCTCAGCTAAAGCAACCCAAAGACACACTGGATCAAATGGAACACCTCAAAGGCCAGAGCTGACATCATCTGTGAAAAGAAAACTCTGATTACCTTACCTAATAAAATGGTTACTTCAAAAATGGATAATGCAACTCTTTCTTTTCTTTCCACCATTACAATCTATTCTCCACTCCCCATTCCTTGCCAGCCCCACCTCATCCTATTATTTATTCTTAAATATGCTGGGCTCAGTGTAATCTTCTACTTTTAAATCACATTTAACCCCTCAAATATCCGATCAGTTCTCAAATCTTGTCATTTCAACCTCCATAATATATCTCTTATTTTTCCCCTTCTCTCAACTCACTCCACCATCACCATACTTGAGGTCCTTAAGACTTCTTACCTAGACTTGTGCACCAGCCTTCTCAGTCTTCCTAATTCATGTCTTTCCCTATTCCAATTCATCCTTTACTCGGCTGTTGAAGAGATTTTCCTAAAATGCGGATCTGATCATATTAGCACTCTCTCTGATCAAGAATTTCCAGTGGTTTCATATTACCTCTAGGATTAATATAAAGTCCTTCATTTGGTATTTAAAAGTCCTCACAACCTGTTCTCTTCCTGTCTTTCTAGTCTTCTTATACATCCTTTCATACGCTCGAAAATCATACCATTCCAGCTTCTTTTGGTTGTTCCTCATGCGTGACAGTCCATCTCCTATCTCCCATCTCCACATCTTACAATGGCTATCCCCCAAGGCCTGGAATACTTTCTCTCTTCATTTGTGCCTATCAGGATTCATGGCTTCCTTCAAGACTCAGTTCAAACCTTCTTTAGGAGGCCTTTCCCATTTTTCAAGGCTACTAGAGCTTTCACCTCTAAGGTTACCTTCCATCTACCCTGTATATATTTTCTTTTCTCTCCCATTAAAATGTAACCTCAGGGAAGTTAGGGGATACAGTGGATAGAGCACCAGCTCTGCAGTCAGGAGGACCTAAGTTAAAATATGACCTCAGACACTTACTAGCTGTGCGACACTGGAGAAGTTACTTAACCCCAATTGCCTCCCAACCCTTCCCCTGCAATGTAACCTCCTTGAGGAATGGGATTGTTTCACCTTCCTTTGTATCCCCAATGCTCAACATAGTATCTGGCTTTACATGGTAAGCAATATGCCAGACTTTGGGGCTCATAATACGCATGCTATATTATATGTTCTGATGGTTACATATTTATATGGAGAAACACAAAAGCTACTCCTTCACCAATTCAAGAACTCTTCACTTCTCACCTAGACTACTGTAATAGCCCCTAACTTTTCTCCCTAATTCAGTCTCCTCTATTCTTAATCCATCCTCTCCACAGCTTCCAAAGGAATCTTCCCAAAACATAGGTCTGTCTGTGTCAGTCCCTTGCTCAAAAACCTTCTGTAGCTCCCCTACTGACTTTATGGTCAACTACAAACTTCTCTGACTGGTTTCTCAAATCTTGTACAATCTGGCTCCAGCCGAGCTTTCCAGTCTAATTTCATATTACTCTCCTTCATGCACTCTACATTTCATTTTAAGTGGTCCATCAGTTCTCCAAAATCAACCTCTACATAGTGCACATCAGTACATTTGTCAAGGTCATCTTGCATATCTGCAATGAAGTCCTTCCTCACCATCACCTCCTAAAATCATTACCATCATTCAGTACTCAGCTCAGTGCTACCTCCTCTTTGAAGCCTGTGTAGATAAGCTCAGTTATTACTTGTATTTGCTGAACCATATGCTAGTGGGAATATGGTGGCTGGAGGCAAACTGGTACAGTGGAAAGATCTCTGGCTTTGAAATTAGAGCAACTAGGTTTAAATTCCATAACGCTTTCTGCCTGTGTGGTCTAGTATAAGGGTGAAGACTGATTTAATAAATCACTCAACCTATGTTTAACAGGTGAGAATACTTCTACTGAATCAACCAATCAAAGGCATGAAAACAGGTGACAAAGGGCTTTAGTCAATGTGGAAGGACTGAAAGTCATTGGACCAGATCAAATGTGGCTGCAATACAGTAAGAGTATTGAGATTGATTGAGGAGAGTCGGTCATGCCCTGTGGGGTATGGATAAACAGCAAGCCAGTTTGAACCTGAGCTTTGAACTGGTAGGGCAGCCTAGAGAAATAAGCAATCCAACCAAGCTGCTAGGAAGGTATTGCTTGGGGAAAGAAGAACTCTGTGTGCTACTCCTCTCCTTCTCCCCCAACCAAAAGTTAATCTTGTGAACTTTGATAAGTCAAAAGGTTTTGCCATGGGTATCCTAATAGTGTCTCCAGACCAGCAGTGGCTGATAGTATCTGAATCTAAAGCTAAGGAAAAACTAGACACACTGAGGAAAAACAGTAGGACGTTCCAATTAGCCCAGCACAAAGCTACCCCATGCAGACACGGAAGAGAAAAGATGGGAATAAGCATTTCTATAGCACCTACTACATGCTAGGCATTATGTTAAATGATTTTTACAAAATTAACTCATTTGATCTTCACACTAACACTGCAGGGTAGGTGCTGTTATTACCTTCATTTTACAGTTGAGGAAACTGATGCAAATAGAGATTAAGTGACTTGCACAGGGTTACACAACTGGAAGTACCTGAGACCAAATCTGAACTCGGGTCTTTCTGACTCTAGGACCAGCATTATAGCCATTAAACCAGCGGTTCTCAACCTGTGGGTCACGACCTGTTTTGGGGGTGGAACGACCCTTTCATAGAGGTCACAGGGGTCACCTAAGACCATCAGAAAACATATATTTCCCATGGTCTTAGGAACTGAGACACTGCTCCTCTATCTGTTTCCAGGTGAGTCCGCCCACATGCAGATATGCCCACATATGAGTATTAAAGGGTTGTGGCATTAGGAATGTTGAGAACCACTGCACTAGACCAAACAGTCATCTCAAAGGGGAGCTTGATTAGGACCCCACAAAGGGGAGAAAAGGACTTAAAAGCAACAAGAAATTGTGAGTTACCCATTGTGATCTCCAAGTTGAGATAATTTTTGCCAGAACTCTCTACATATTTGTGAAAGAGTAAGCCATTAATTTTGAGGAATGTTTGTATCAACTATTCTTACTATTTCATCTTAGTAAATATTTATTCTATAAGCTAATTAAGTCTGACTGGCTAATAGATATCAACAGATATTCCAGTGGGACAAGCACTCCAGCGGGAGCTCATGACAAAACTAGAGAAACAATTCCCATACCTTTACAACCTAGAGGGAACAAGTAGCTAGCGATGTTCTGGTCACCTGCTTTGCTAGTCTGAATGTGAGATGAACAAATAAACCCAAAACTTTTGCTACACAAGTACCAACTTTTCTTGCTCCCACTTGCTCATCTGAAAAATGAAGGAGAGGAACTAGGTGACCTAAGAGGTACCTTCTAGCCAGGGGTATTCTAGAGCCAGCTCCAATCAGAGAACTATTGGTTAAATTTTCAATGTGAGCATTTATGTCTTGGGAATCTGATAACATTACAAATTAGGTATTGATTTATTGGTGTGTTGATTAACCAGGCTCAAAATTATGGAGAAAATGTTAATAATGCAGAATAAACTTAAAAGTATATTGTGGATACATCTTTTTTTTAGAAAGCTAATTGTTAAACATTTACCAGCACATCCTTATTTTCAGCTCTAATTCCATGATCTTGTGCTCCATATTGTACTATCCCTCCTAACTCCACCAGATCTTTGAGGGTTAACAGTCTTATTTTTGTATTTTAGTATTATTTTTTATTCTCAATGCCTTGCACATTGTTGATGCTTAATAATTTTGTGGAAATAGGATGATACCTCTTTTTTTTCTTCATAGCGATAACAGTACTGTGAACATGCTTATTTAATTAAATGGCATTTTGTCTAAAAATTGTCAGAATTTCAAATTTATTCTTTGATGATATAGGCAGTTGTGATTAAATTTGCTTTGCTTTCAAAACCCAATGTCAGGAAATGGATTTCTCCTGGTAATTCTTATTTTTTTCCTCTCTTCCCTAAGCAACTTGGCTACCTTCAAAAGTCCATGGCACATTGTCTTTATGGGAAAATAAGTATTGAATCCTTTAACCGCAGATCTGATGCCATTATAGTTGGGAATTGCCTTCAGCAGAAGGTACTAATAGGGATACACGAGAAGGCTAAGACTGAACTCTAAATAGTTTAGAAACCCTTGATATTTATTGCTTTTTATTCCCTATTTTTTCTAAGTAACACTGCAATGCCTTTCTTACAAATATGGGCTTTAAAATATAAAAGTAATTCTGCTATTCCCATTATCTTAAAGCCCATTTGAATATGATATAATCTTATAACAGCAGCATCAACATTATTATTGTTACTCATAACTGCTAAATTACCATCTAATTCTGAGCCTCTGAGATTTTACTTGTCATATCCCTTAATAACAAAGGCGTGGTGCTTTGGAAAAATTAACTTGTTTTTAAAGTTGTTTATATACAATGAAGAAACTATATTTTCATTAGATTTTATAACTTTGGACTTGCTGAACTGAATAAAATAATAAAATACCTAAAACAACTACACTTTTACAATAAAACGTACTTATTATTTTTTTTTGTGACTGCCAATTCTTGATGAGTTCCTTTGGTAAAGATTTATTTACCTGAGAATCTTTTCCCGACTATCTTGCCTTGTTCATTTTTCCTTCTCTATTCCTTATAGTATTTTAGCCTATTCAATTGTTCTGTAGTAATTTTTAATAGAATCAGCACTCTCTTAACTTTTTGTTGGTTGGTTTGTCCATGGATTATTAAAAATAATTTCCTTCTCTCTGGTGTTTGGATTTGTTTATTGTGTGTGTTCATTTTTTTTTTCCTGTGAGCATTCCTGGTGTGGCCCCCATAGTTTTTGAGAGCGTAATAGCTTGCTCCACCAAAGCAGGAGCAGTCGGCCACAAGAGATCAGCTGCACCCATGTTTTGCTAATTGCCCTCATGGGCTTTCTAGGGAGGAGTTCTCAATTGATGACAGCCCATCCATCCCAGGTTCATGTCTACAACTCTTTCTACCTTCCTCTTTACAAATTCTATGTATCTTTTTAATTTCAATGCCTTAATCAAGAACTCAGCGGGTATTTATTACTTACCTCCTATGTTCTAGGAATTGTTCTATTCTCAAATCTTTGGGCAGTGGGGTACGGTCAGGTGCTCACTATTGTTCACCCTCTGCCAAATGGCCATATTTCATAGCTTGCCTATAGATTAATATAGCATTAGGGCATGCTTATTTTATTAAATGTGTTTAATAAAAAACTATGAGTGCCACACCTGGAATGCTCACAGGAAAAAAAAATAAACTGGGACACTACTTGTTCATTTCAGTGGCCAGATTATAGCAGCAAAAGTCCACCAGATAATCTGGTGGAAGCCTCATTGCAAAAGGCAGCCCATGTCTGTAGGCCTAACTAATTAGTAGTGGGCACACCTCTTGCAAACTCAGCTGTAAAAGATAGGTGTGGGGAGTAGGGAGGTGGGGCAACTAGGGGATCGGCCATACTTCACATTCCAAGCGATATCAGGAGTAACAAAGAAATGGAACATGATAATGAATAGCTAAGGTAGGAAGACATGGTGTAGGTATAATGGCAGCTCAGCAGCTACTTATCTTCCAATTACTTCTTGCCATTGGTGTTATTTGTCCTCGAAGAGGAGCAGGAGATGCTATGACGCACAAGTGAATTGGATTTAAGAGAAGGAGGGCGCTGTATAAAGTCATCAGCCTCACTTTCTCCTCCAGAGCCATATGGATCCAGTGGTGCCATAAAAATCATGACGACTGGAAATGGCCCTGGATGTGGCAACAGTGACTGATGAAAAGAAGGCCCATATAAGAGAACATCAGAATGTTTCATGAAGCTAATGATCTTTATTGTTGAATTCATGAAAGAGTCAAAGCCAGTATCTACTACCATTGGAATGGATTATTTATGTAACAAAGCGAGACAAGGTTTTAGAACCAGGGCTGAAAATAGAGGTGTGCTAGTAAATGTTTAACAATTGGCTTTCTAAAACTGGAAAAATGCCCAGCAAGGAATTGGTTAGTTCAGAAGCAACATTAAGGCTAGATAAAAAAAAAATCTGGAAATATTCTGAGATGATTATTTCTCATTAGTGCACTAATTGTTAGCACAACCTATCCAGAGATAGGCAAACTGTTGGTGAGGAGTCTGGAAGATATTTTATGCAACCTGGTTGTATGATCCATTTCACCAAGAGGGAAGAAAAGAAGCAGGTAGTGAAGGGAAGGGAATAAATATGTATTAAGAACCTAATATATGCCAGGCACTATGTGAAACACTTTACAAATATTATCTCATTTGATCCTCACAGCAACCACATAGATAAAAACTACTTTAAAAAGTGGGGGGGAGGGGGGAGGAGCAGTTAGGTGGTATGGTGGAGAGAGCACCAGACCTGGAATCAGGAGGACTTGAGTTCAAATTTGACCTCAGACATTTACTCGCTGTGTGACCCTGAGTGAGTCATTTAACCCTGAATGCCTCCAATAAATAAATGATTGATGAATCCATGAATACGGCCTGAACACCAATTCTGCATTTTTCCTTGCCTTGTCTGATTGGTACATGCCAAGACACCTAAAATTTTATTATGCTAGATCAATACATCAGTAAAAGGCCCTAGCTCAAATAGCAATACAACTATTAGGACATACCTAGTACTTTGGGGTACATTCCCAGAGACCAAATAAAGAAAAAAAGGACTCATATATAAAAATATTTTAGCAGCTGTTTTGTGGTGGTAAAGTACTGGAAACCAAGCAGGCTGCCCATCAGTTGGGGAATGGCTGAACAGATTATGGTATACAAATGTAATGGATTTTAGTTGTGCTACTGTAAAAAAATGATGAAAAAGATGGGTTCAGTGAAATCTGGAAAGATTAATATGAAACGATGAAAAGTTAAGTAAGAAGAAGTAGAATAATTTATACAATGACAAAAAAATTATAAAGACAATTTTTATATAGTTAGAACTCTGATCCATGTAATAACTAACCAAAATTCTAGAGAAACAAAGATGAAGCATGGTACCTACCTCCTGATGGAGAGAGAATGAACTCAGGCTGCAGAATGAAACACATTTTTTTTGGACATAACCAATGTGGGAATTAGTTTAACTCTATTATTTGTTTTATTTTATTTACTTTTATTTATTACATGGGTTTTCTTTTTGTTTTTCCCCAATGGGTGGAGAGAGGTAGGAGAGGGAGATAAAAGATTTTTTGTTAATTGAAAAAAAAAATTTTTTTTAAATACTCTAGCTCCCTTTGCCTACCTTGTAAAAAATCGTGTAGACCCTACCTTCTGTTGGGCTACTGCAAATTGGTCTAAATTCTGGACAGAAATGATTTCCTGGATTTTTGATTAAGTGAGTTATTTCATTTCCCAGAACTAGACCAAAACAGTCACTTGAATTTAGTTGTACCTAATACAGAGTTATTGGATTAGAATAGATTAGACTAAGACCCAAGCAAGGTAGTGAAGTAGAAGAAGCTGTTTCCTTATATTCCATATGTATGTCTGTGTGTGTGTGTATATATTATATATATATATATATATATATATATATATAATATATACACACACACACACACACACACACATATGCTAGTATTTTTATGAAACCAATAACTATAGTGAGATCAGAGGTAATGGTGACTATTTCTGTTTCTTGAGATCCAGAAACAGAATAAGATACCTTAATGACAAAGTGATGGGAAAACAGATGTTTAGCCCAAAGAGAATACTAAGTAAAGATTTGATTTGAAAGCTAAATTCAGATAAAGAGGCTCATAGGAAAGAGAGTATGGCCCTGTTCTGTGTAACTTCAGAGGACCAGAGCTTGGGACAAGTGAAAATTAAAGGGGGGAAAATTTGGGTTTAATGAGGGAACTTTCCAGAATTATTTAAAAATGGATTGGGCTGCCTTTTTAGATATTCAGCTCCCTGTTACAGAGTATATTTTGAAAAATAGTAGATGACTATTAACAATATTATAGAAAGGATTACAAAATTAGATGCAAATTAAACTAGATGAACTCTAAGATTTCTTCCGACTCTGAGATCCTGTGGGTATGTAGATGGATATTCTTTTTTTGATTAGCAAACATTTTTTTCCCATGTACAATACATATCAAACTTAAGGACATCCTATGTTCAAACTAGTATCACTAAATCCAAATAATGAGGTTGAAATTGGTGATCTGTGTTAAAGTAGTCAAGTATGCAGATTCCATTTATACTCAGTATAATTTCAAGTCTTCCAACTTAGCGTCCACCTACATTTACATACTTCTTTCATATTACTTCCCCCAGTTTTCCAACAAAATAGGACTACTAGCTGTTCCCCAAAATGAACATTCCTTCTCCCAGCTCTTTGCCTTCACACCAGCCGGTTGTCCCCCATGACAGGAAGGTACTTCCTCTTCCTTCTTGCCTCTAAGAAGTATAGTCTTCCTTCAAATTCAGGACAATTGCCCAAGTGGTTCTTTATCTCCCAGTTCTTAATGTTCTCAGGCCCTTTCCCCCTTAAATAAGCCTGTATCCATGTTCTGTAGTAGCAGAATATAAGCTTCTTCCTTGAGTATGCTCCCTACCTATCCCACTCAAATGATTTTGTATTTAATTTAAATATTCTCATTCTTTCTTTCTCTCTCTCTCTCTCTCTCTCTCTCTCTCTCTCTCTCTCTCTCTCTCTCTCATTTCCCCTAAGCAGAATGAACTTAAGTAAACTCCTTGAAGGGAGATAGTAGATAGAATGCTGGTCAGGAAGACCTGAGTTCGAATTCGACCTCAGTCTCTTATTAGTTCTGTGACCCTGGACAAGTCACTTAGTCCTTTTTGCCTCAATTTCCTCATCTATAAAATGAATTGGAGAAGGAAATGGAAAACCACTCTAGCATCTTCATCAAGAAAACCCCAAATGGGGTCACAAACAGTTGGACAGGACTGAAATAACTGAACAACAACAAATTCTGCATCTTGAACATCAAGCACATAGTAGGCACTGGTATAGACTAGATGGCCTCTAGACTAGTTTTCTATTTCTAGTCCTATGATAATGGTGTTGTCACATGCACTTCTGGTTTTGAGTATAGGCCCTAAACAGACTACCTCCTCTCAGTGGCAAAATGACAGGGTAGTCCCTTTAAATCACTTACTATCTTACACTTAAAAGTCTCTTACTCTCCTTCAGAATCTCTAGAACACCCTTACATACAATCACAGTCTGTGCTTCTGTTGTCCTTTTCTGCTCATTGCTTAAAGCTGACGAGGATAAAGTCACTCACTCAGAATGCACATATCCATTATAAAAAGGGGCCAATGGGGATAGAACACGAGGCACCCATCAAAATCTTAAATTTCTAAAAAAGGAAAAAAAGTATTAACAAGGACTGACAGTTTTGTAAAAATACTGTGGAACAGGAGGGGAAAAAAGATATGGAGGCGTTAGGAAAGCGTAAAAACAGAAAAGTATTTTAGTGACATGAGCAGTGTTGCGGTAGCAACTGCCTCTTCAATTTCATTTTTCTTCTAAAAACAGCATTAACATTTTATGTGCAAACAAATTACATTTTGGTAACATTAAATCTGTAAGCCAAATATTTCATATTAAAAAAGAATCAGCAGAGTGGGAAGATTAGAATTATAGAATGCTTGAATTGGAAGGCACTTTGGAAATCCTCTAGTCTAATCCCCTTCTTTGATAGGTGAAGGAAACGTGGCCCAGGAATGTCGAGTCTTGTATATAAAAGGCCCAGTCTTATAAGTAGATAATGTTAGAAATTTTCAGAGGTGGCATTTAAATCCAGGTGCTCTGACTCTAGAACTAATGAGTGTTCTTACCACTGCATCAAGTTTTGCCACACTGTCCCAAACCATACCAGTGCCTAGGATGCTCTAGATGTCTGGGGTACAAGCACCAAACCATACCTGCCCTCAGGAGCCTTACATTATTTAAGGGAGCTGAGAATGACTTGCCCAGTGAGTTAGTGACAAGGCTAGGATGAGAATGAAGATCTCCTTATTTCCAGCCCAGTTCTTTTCAAAGGTACCATTCCACTGTCCTAAGTTGGGTGAAATATAAAATGTTAAGTTTATTTCCTTCTTTCCAACTCATAAACTCAACAAGTCTCTTTACTTTCATGTTTATGAAACCTTAAAAAATGGAATAAATCTCACAATCTATGGATAGTTCAATTTTTTAAAAAACCCATTTATTAAGCAACTACCATAAATAAGGCCTGGTTCTAGGTATTATGAGCACAAAGATGGAAAATTATAAGTTTTAATTACAAAGAACTTATAATCTAGCAAATGGAATGAAGTATACACACATGATTAACTCAGTCACTGGAGAGGTCAAACGAAATGGTCAGAGCGATTTAAAGAGGAAGAGTTCACTTCTAAATAAGTAAAGAAGAATCAGAGAAAGCTTCATGAAACAAGTGGCATTTGAGTTGAGCCTTGAAGGAAGGGAAGTATTTCAATAGGCAAGGAGGTGGGGAAAATCCATTCCAGACATGGGGAATGATATTGTGGAAATGTGAGGGAGAGGGATGGGCATCATAGGAGAATAAGGAAGAGCAAGTCATCCAGATTGGGTGGAACAGTGTCCATGAAGGGAACTAATGTGAAATAAAGCTGGAAAGATAGGTAGAGATCTGATTTTGGATGACTCTGGATGAACAAATTTGAATTTTGTATATAACAGGGAGCTATTGAAGGCTTTTGAGCAGGGCAGTGATGAGTTCTGATCAATGTATTAAGATTAGTTTAACGGGCATGTGAAGGATGTCTTAAGACTAGGGAAAATTAGAGGTAAAGAGATCAATAGGGTCTCCTCACAATAGTCCCAACAACCCATAAATACTCCTCCAACTGCAAAAAGATCTTCTTCACTACAGCAGAGGTATCCTATGATTGTGACATCCCAAGAACATCATGATCTTCTGGGAAATTCAACTCGACGTAATTCTTCCATTTATTAAGTAGCTCTATGCTTGGTACTGGCAGAAATACAATTTCCATAAGACCCAATAACTTTTCTAAAGCTTACAGTCCAGAATAGGAATGACACAACAATATCCAGTGTCCACTTTCAGGACCATGTCTTACGTATTTTTGTATACCCCACAGCATCCAGCATACCGCCTGCACACATTGTGGGCTTTTAATAAATATTCTCAAGCTGATTTTCTGTTACTTCTGTTTACTATCTTAATTAATGAAGACCCTATTGACAGTATGTAAAGTGGAAATGTACTAGAATAACTCTTTTGCAACAACAGGCAGCATAAAATAATGATGAAAATAATAACTAATAATGATAATGACAATAATAGCATTTTTATAGCATCCATAAAAAGCATCACTCACTCTGATATTCAGAGTTAAAAGGAAATCTAAGGAAATCTTTTTCTTTAGAGAGAGTAAAAACTAACATTTATATAGGTTTTCAAATTTTTAGGTTTTCAAAGCACTTGGTATCATCTCACGGGATCCTCACAACAACCCCGGGACGTAGGTGCTATTATTGCTCCCATTTTATAGATTAAGAAACTGAGGTTAAAGAGGTTAAGTTATCTGCCTAGAGCTACACTTATAACTAGTAAGTATGTTCTATCTTCCTCCCCTTCAGGAGCTCCAACGAGCACCTGCAACTGGTTTTGAAGCCTGCCACCAGACTGTATTTTTTATGGGTTTAATGTGGAGGAATGCAATTATTCTTGCCTACTCTGGTGTGGTTATTTCCATTTTTGCAGACTAACAACTTGCCTTGACTTTGTGGTGTGCATCTCTCTGAAGAACATTCTCTTTGATACTCTCATATAAGTATCAATTTTTTTCAGTTAGTTAGACAGACACTATCTGTTACAACCACCAATTAAATTTATAGTGAGGATTGACACCCCTCCCCCAAAAAAACCAACAAAAAAACCCATGCTACTCTCTGGAATGGAATGGAAAAGCAGCCTCTTTCTTTAGACAATCTAGTGAAGAAACTTCAATTCAAAATTCTCAAAGTCAGGAATTGTACATAAAAAAGCAAGGCTTATTATAAGCCATATGATGGAAGAGCAGTAAGCAGGGGCTAAAAAAGTATCATTTTTCTTCTGCTCACCCTCCCACCCCCCCCACTGTATGAATAGAGCATGAGAGGTACAAGAATTAATTAGCTACAATAAAACTATACACCACATGGCATTTGGGATTCTTAGGGCTTGCAAAGGCATCCAATCCATCTCCCTGACTTCAAGCAAAACCATACTTGAGTAATCTCTATTAATGTTTTAAAGACCTCCCAGAAAAAAGTCATTTAAACACCTGGTTATAACAGGAAATTGTTCCTCATATCTGACTTTCTTCAGTGTGGCAATGGGACACAGCAGATGGAGTAATGAACTTACAATTTCAATAACTGGGTTTGAAACCTGCCTCAGCACTTATTAGCTAAGTCATTTAACCTCTTTCAATCTCAGCTTCCTCATCTGTAAAATGGGAGTAATAATAGTACCTAACTCAAAGGGCCTGATCTGGAATGCCAATTTCAAACTTAGCAGTCCAGTTCTCCTTTCTATATGGCATGTGATTCTGAAGAACAACCCTTTGATATACTCATATATGAGATACCATTAAAAATTTTTATTTATTATTTTTAATTTATGAAATAAAACAAGCATTTCTATAACATAGTGTAATTTTTAAAAGATGATTGCACATGAAACTGCAAATCTGTTATGAAAAATTTACTATTCCTTTTAAATCCATAATAAAGTTATGATGTAAATTCCTCCCCCCTTATTTTCTTCCCCCCCACCCCTAGAGATGGTGTGTGTGTGTGTGTGTGTGTGTGTGTGTGTGTGTGTGAACCATTCTATACATACTTCCATTTATCAGTTCTTTCTCTGGATGCAAGCTGCATCTTTCTTCATATGTCCTTTGTAGTTAATTTGGGTATTTATAATCATGAAAATGATTTAGTGTAACGGCAATACCCAGGCATGCCCAGGATGCCTGCTAGCATGGGTTCTTAGATCTGATTTACTAGGAAAGATACCTATTTAAGGGGTCAGCAATTTTTTAAAACTACATTCACTAGTTCAGGGGAAAAGTTAGCACCCTGAACTTCAGAGGAAAAATACAAGCAGAGAAATAAAGACTAACGGACAGGGTTCTGACTGCCTGCATCAAAGCAATATTGCTATATACATCCCTGGATCAAGAGAACCTTTACAACTGAGCAATCAGGGACCTCTGAACATATGGCCACGCAGAATTTTGACCAGGGAATCACAAAATCCTCCTCAAAAGCAAAACACGAACTCACAGTATATTTACACTTCTCAGAGCCAAAAGGCATCACAACCCTTGGGATTCAGTGCCTAATTAGAAATTAGCAAAAGATGTGAAAGTCTTCCTACAAGCAAGCTTCCCCTAAGCAAACTTCCCTTAATGGGCTCCATGTGAGGTCTATTAATGGGAGGGAAGATCTTAAATTCAATTAACATTACACTTTGTCAAGAGATATATTGAAAGTGCTCTGCAAACCTCAAAATGCTATATAAAGTGAACAATTATTATTTATTGGAAATGAAAAATGGTAATTGTTCCTTAGTGTGAAAGTTTTTCACAAACTTGACTATAATTATTTAAATAGCTTGGGCAAGTCACTTAGCCTTTCTGGGGCCCAGCTTCCTCGCATACAAAATGAATGAGTTAGACTGGATGATCTCTAAGATCTCTCTCAACTCTCAATTGACGACCTATGATTCCTTTACACTAATTTTTTCTAAGGGAAACAATTTTGATGTCTTTTCCTTTGCTCACATTATTCCACCCTCTAACCATCTTTATTGCTATCCCTGTAAACTCTTTTTGTTTTCCATATCTATCCTGTTATATGGATACCATAATTGGTCATAGTCTGCTACTAAGAAACAGACTTAGGACTAGGAACCCGCCTCGTACCAAGCAAGAGACAATAAGTATTCCTGAAGGGGGGAAAAAGCTATTTCCCCAGATGCTTGATTATGTTAAATGAAAGAAAAAAGAGGCTATTCATTTTAGGATCAAAGCCTGGACACAGGAAATAAATCCTTTCCTATATTACCTCTTCCAAGCTTGCTGCAGACTGACCATTAATAGCTGAATCACAAGAGCAGTAAGTAATAGGAACAGATGGAAGAAACAAGGAAAACAGCCTTTTAGCACAGAGGGCATGCTCACTAGTGTTTAGTAAGCTGTTGACTTTGTAAAAAAAAGAAACACAACACAAAAAAGCAAAAACAAAAAAAAACCCCAAAAAATAGGAAAAGAAAAAAAAGAGAAAAAAGAACATGAAATTGTATATTTAATGAATGAACATGTACAATTTAACAACTTGGAGGTTAATTTTGTTGGATGAGTCTGCAAGTGAATTTCACTGATGTTGATATTCATTGTGTGTAGTTTTATTTCTCTCTCCCTCTCAATCTGCTACTTTTTTTTTTGCTTTTTGGAGGGGCAACTGGGGTTAAGTGACTTGCCCAAGGTCACGTGGCTGGTAAGTATTAAGTGTCTGAGGCTGCATTTGAACTCAAGTCCTCCTGACTCCAGGGCCGGTGCTCTATTCACTGAGCCACCTAGCTGCCCCTGCTCCTTTTTTTTGTTTGTTTTTTTAAGAAAAAAGGGAAGCATTCTCTTTTTTAGACCAGAGAAAACTATTTTTATAATAGGCATTTAGGGGTCTATATGTCAAATTATATCAGCCCTCAAACCTCTGTCACCTCTTGAAATGACTTTTATCACACCATCTCACAAAAATGAAGGAACATGAGCACTTTTCTTTAGTGAAACTATTGTTGATAAATTTGACAGTGAACTAACTGCCCAATGATGTGAACTGAAGGCAGTATCACCAGAATGCTACTGAGTTTTCAAATATAATTTAGATGGACCCAACAAACTCATATTCTTCCACCCAAGGTAAATATAGTAAAGTGGCTTGAGTTTTTAAAATTATCTCAGTGGAATTTATGATGATAAAATTATAATAATTGCTGCTATGCCCTATATAGTGCTTCAGAAAAAAATATTTTCTATACAACATTTCATTTAGTACTCACAACAATCATCTGAGGTATGTATGAAAATGACTATTAACCCCATTTTACAGATGAGGAAAGAGGCATAAAGAAGAGAAGTCGCGACCTCTGCTTTCTCTTTGGAATAGCCTCTTTTTTCCCCCATTTCTCTCATTATTTACTGAACATTCTTTCTAAAACTATGATGAAATGCTATTTTTCCACCAAGTTAGTTTTAATTTGTTGAGCTAGTTCTTCTTCCTTCTCTCTATTGACACCATTCAAATAGTAAACAACTTCTCACTTCGATGCCTTCTTTCTTCTTTCAGTTCAGCTAGATCCCTTCCTCTTCCATTTTGCTCTTTCCATTTTCAGCTTCTGTCTCTCAATTCTTCCTTTACTTATCGGGGACCCTGTTGTCTCTGCTCTCTACCACTGTTCTGTTTTTTCAATTACCTTTCTAACACCCACAAAAAGGAATCCTGAACTTCTATTAAATGCAATTAACAATTTTAAAAGAAAGATATGATTTAACAAAACCAGTGTCTGAATTGACTCAGCTTCTTTCAATGAAATATAAAGGGGCATGTCCTGAAGGCTTCAACTAGACCAGCCTTTCCAAAGAAAACCCAATTCCCTCATTTACATGCTAATGAAAGTGGTGTGACTGTTTTAGATGCTGAGCTAACAACATTCTAAACTAAAATGAAATTCATGGAGTCAAAGAACTTTACAACTGGAAGGGAAGTTGGAGATTATCCAGTCCAACTCTGTCATTTTACAGGATGGAACAAAGTTCCAAAAAGAGAAATGACTTGCTCATATTCACAAAGTTAGGTAGTGGCAGAAGAACCCAAGTCTTCTGAATCTTAGCCAAGGATCTTTGCCATCTATCTTAATGTTGTTGAATCATTTTAGTTGTGTCAAACTCTTTGTGAACCCATTTGGTAGTTTCTTGGCAAGGATACTGGAGTGGTTTGCCATGTCCTTCTCCAGGTCATTTTATAGATGAGGAAACTGAGGCAAACAAGGTTAAGTGACTTGCCCAGGGTCACACAGTAAGTGTCAGAGGTCAGATTCAAACTCACAAAGATGAGTCTTCATGACTCCAGAACTGGCACACTATCCACTGAACCACTTAGCTGCTCCTTATTTATCTTTTATAATCTCTGTCTTTTAGGCAGCCATATCCTATTCCTCCAGTTCTATTCTCTCTTATATAACCCCAATTTGTAAATTTCACTTTCCCTAGGATGCTGTTGTTCCTCCTCCATTCTCAAAGAGAACCAATGACATCAGCAGGGTGATGTCTGACTTGCAGTCTCTTCTTGGGAGAAGAAAATAGATCTATCCTCACAAATCCATACCCTACCTTCTCCAGTGGTCACGTTTAATAGAGACCTAAAACAAGATGGCCAAATCCTTCTGTGGTGTGTATAAACAGTCATCTATGAGAAAGTAAACCAAACATGGACATTGGTAGCCATCATATGGTCCAAAACATTCAACACCAATAACATATAAGCCTCAAAAGCAGTCTGTAGTCTCTGAGACCTAACATTTCCTAGCATTTCTGATTCAAGTGTTTATGGATTTTCTGTGAATATAGGTTCCACCCTATCACAAAAAGTTACACAAATATCTCAATAAATACTTGTGAGTTGGCTGACAAGTCCCAAAAGACAAATAGTTCTCAGTTTAATCAATGACATCTGGATCCCTTTCAGCTCAAGGCATGCCTTCTCTCAACTCTCTCATCAATTTTTTTCCAGACACATTCTCCCTCTTATGTAATTGAATTATTTTCCTGTTTTCCTATTATAAAATATATCACAGGACTTTTCCACAATGTTAATTTTAGCTTTTAAACGTGGTTTTACACTTATATTAATATGTTATGATAATTTTAGCATTATTATCCAAAATAAAATAGGTTATTCAGTATGATTAACGCCATTTTAAGTGATCACAACAAATGCCTCTCTGTCCTGGCCAGCCGGACTCGGGGATTCCAGGGGCCCCAAAGTACCTACCACAGCCCCGAAGTTGTGCATGGCTGCCCCGACAACTCTTTGGAGTAAGACTCTGGATATGGACAGAATAGTCTGACACACCTCAGTGGAGTGGCCAAGCGTCTTTATTGTCTTACAAATCTCCTCTTGCTGCTGCCCCCCAAGCCTTATTTGCCTGCCCCTTTTATTCCCTTTCCATCTGCCCTTTTGTCAGGTGTCCCGGCAACAGGGTCCTAATAGGCAAGGAGTGCTTCTCCATTGATAGTGCATACTCAATGCCCCCGTGTTTGACATGCAGTCATTGAGGCAGAATACACACGTGGATGCCTCTTACCCACCTCAGGTTTTCCTTGTCAGCAAGGGCACACTGACCGAGGTCAGACATCTAGGTAGCTCTAAGGGGCCCTTACACCTCTCTTCATCACTAAATATACTTAATCATAGGAAATCATTTGAATTTTTCAAAAGATTAGCTTTCACTGATTTTTTTTTCCCCTAAAATACAGAAAATTTTGCCATGTGTGCATATGTATATGCATAACTAAATCCTGTAGCTTATTGCATGAACAATAAAATCATTTGGCTTATTTCATGAGCAATAAAAATTAAAGATTTAAAAATTAATGTTTTTCATATTCTTCCAACTACAGAATAAAACTCATACAGAATAAAAAAAAAAAGAAAACTAATCTCCCCAAATACTTGAATATTCTTGAATACTTTTGAAATTCTTTCAAAAAGATAATAAGTAATCAAAGTTTCACAATTGTAAGTAGGAAACATTTTATGTTAAAGCCATTTTGCATTTTAAAGTATTCATTAATTCTCATGTCATGGAACATTCCTTCTTAATAAACATGGGTTGGATGGGTTACTGATAGTATAGAAGATCAATTGCAACAAAATAACCTTTTCAAGGCCACATTATTTGATAGTCGATGGGGAGATCAATGAATTTTTTTAAAAAGAAGTTTGACCAAGATCTATGATCTGCAGTCTAAACATTCTTAGATGAATAGTTTTTAAAATTAGATTCCCAGGGTTCCAAGATGAATGATGGAAACAAAAGTGGAAGGGAAATCTCAGTTAATCAGAGGATGGTGATCAAGGGTGAGAACAGGGATTCAATTTCCAAAGGGTTGGTATATTTACAGAGAGGAAAAGATGGCACCTAGTCATGAAGCAAATCCCCAGCCTAAGCATTCATTTTATAAATATATAATGTTAATTACAATGGATGGATTACATACAAATCTCAGCACAGCCTATCTTTACTACTAGACATAGTCAAAATCTGTATCTTTGGGTAGGTCATTATACACAGGACTTAAATCTCTTGCTTAAAATAGTCATTGGGTCAAAATGTAACTTGTATTTTAAAAAAGGAGGGAAAAAAAGTGCCTATCAGGACTGCCCATATCAGCTCCAGCACCACTGTTATATACTCTCATAATTTCAAATAATATCAAAACTCACAAATCATTTTTGTCCAGGGACAATAATTTATTCTTTAAATTAGTGTTAGAGGAAGTAACTTAAGTTGCCATGTATACATGCACATCATATTTTCTGTGAGCACAATGGTGCTTAGCATACTGTCTGGCAACATGACAAGCATTTAGTACATCCTTCTTGATTGATTCCACAAATTCTAAGGCTCTAGGAAGGTATTTTATAACAGATATACTGATCTTTTACACAGCAACAAAGGCAGAGACGGGGCCTATGATTTTATTGATAGTGTCAAGTGAGGAAACTCCTTCTATCATTGCAGAGAGGCACCCACCCTGAAAGAGTTGTTAGAGCTCCAAGAGGTTAAGTAACCTGCTAGAGTTCTAAAGTGAGGTTTATCTTAGGGAGGGGACTTAATTCTAAGTCTCCCTGATTTCAAAGCTAGTTCTTTATCCTCTATACCAGAGGAGTCAAAGATAGGCCCATGGATGATGCCATGTTGAATTTAACACTCCTGAGTGCTGCAGGAAATACACTGAAATCTAAGTGGGAAGTATTTAACAAAATAAATAAAAATAAAACAGATAACATTACATTCTAAAATTAAGTCAGTATGCCCTTTGCCTGCAGGGATCCTTATTTATGGATTGTTAGCCTGGTTTCTATTTTCGTTGACCCCACTGTACAACACCGTGCTGTTTCTTATCTACACACAAATTCAAAATGAGGATTTTTGTGTGTGTTAAACCAAGAACCCATAAACATTGTACTGATGAAAACCAGGCAGTATTCTAGTTAGAGTCCAAAGTTTGCTCAGTTAGAATACATTGTTTTCTCCAATCCACCCTCTACACAGCTACCATGTAGATTCTTAAAATGCAAATCTGATTCTGTCCTTTCTCTACTCGAAAATGTTGAGTAGCTTCCCCATCGCCTTTAAGATTAAATGACAAAATCCTCAACCTAGCATTTTAAAGTCCTATTTGATCTTATCCCTGCCTATTTTTCCAGTATTTTTTTTTTCAGATTATTCTGCTTCACATAGTCCATCCCCATCAAAATGGGCTCCTGGCTTCTTCCTCTATAAAATCTTTCATTTCTCACCTTTACATAGGTGGTTCCACATTCCCAGAGTAAATTTTTTTTCCCTTACCTCTCTGCCTCTTAGAATCCTGACTTTTATTCAAGGATCAACTCAGGTGCCACTTTCCACACAAGGTCTTTCTTGAACTCTTCAACTATTGCTCCTCTCTTCTCTTTTCCTCTCCTCTTCTCTCTCTTCCTCCCTCCCTCCTTTGTACTGACCAATTCTGTGCCCAACCTGAGTAGATTACATAAAGATTTTATGAAATGCTTACTATGGACCTACATAGTTGTAGAATGTAAGCTCCTTAAGGATAAGTAAGGACTCAATAAATATTTATCAAACTGAATTTTCCTGTCACAGTTTATCAGCATTTTCTTGACAGTCTCCTGTGGTTCAGAGTCACTTAAGGAACAATCAGGCAAGGAGGAATAGAGGATTCATCTACATTTACCAACTATTATGTATTGCAGGAAGCAAACTGACAATGATAAATGTTTTTAACCCAATTCCACCTTTTCAGCTTATTGAAACAATGTCTTTAACATGTACATATAATTTGGATTATGCCTTGGCAGCTCTACTCTTTGTTCTCCTCTCTTCAAAAGGGTGTAATGCCTAGATAGGGGAAGGAAAATCTTGCTAGCTGAAAAAAAAATTCTTTTAAAAAAAGTGAAATGCTATGTAGTACTAAACAGTAACTGGAACCAGCCTAAAAGCATTTCCAACTTGAAGTCCTTAAAGGGCTTTTAATTAATAATCCATTGTGCATGCTGAATCATCAAATTTTACAATTCAAAGGGCCCTTAATGGGCATCTTAATTCTACTTGTCTCTGTAAAAGAATTCTTACCCACTAAAACATATTCAATAAGTGGTCATCTAGCTTCTGCTCAAAGAACAGGAGAAATAAGTGGGAATTCCCTATCTCTTGTAGCAGCCCATTACACTTTAGTCTAATTAAGCCCTAATTATTTAAATTTTCCCTGACAAATTCAAGACTCAATGAGACAAAGCTGAAGGACAAGTGAGCTAGTTTGCACACACATATCTTTTCCCACAAGAAACTATGCTTCCATCATCTTGTATCTGCTCATTCAATCTTTCTGAGCACAAGTATAAGACTTTATGTTTATTACTATTAAATCTCACCTTATTCAATTTAGCCCAATACTCTAGCCTGTTGAGATCTTTTTGGATCCTCTGTATTTTCCAATGTGTTAGTTACTCCTCTCAACTATGTATCATCTACAGATGTGATAAACCTTCTATTTATTCTTTCAAAAAAGTTATTATTTTATTTATTTATTTTTTGCTTTATTTCAATTTTATTATACTTTGCATCATTCATTTCCACAAGATTTTGAGTTACATATTTTCTCCCCCTCTTCCCCCCACCCACCGCCCCAAAACAGCCATCCCAGTGTGTCCCCCCTCCCCCAGTCTATTCTCTCCTATGTTACTTCTCGGTAGGGCAGGATGGATCTCCCAACCACAGTGCTTGTGTATCTCAAGTTCCAGTTAGATGTAGTCAATAATAATAATAATAATTGCATATATAGATAGAAAGATAGATACATATTCATAACATTTGATTATGGAACTTCAGATTCCAGGTTCTTTCTCCTCCTCCCTCACCACCCATGCCCACTGGAAAGAC
>CM053589.1:131466607-131485528 GCA_028646515.1 Pseudochirops corinnae | reverse complement strand
TCCTCCTCCCCCCCCCCCCAAAAGAATTTAAACAAGCCAGTCCAAAGATCCCATTAGTATTTGGCTAAGCATAGAGAAACAACGTGTTTCTTGTTAGTAAGATCAGGTGTAACTATCAGCTTGAACACCTGATATGCATACTCTACCTGGGACTATGAACTTGCCCTGTCTCAGCATTAACTTGTTAACTTAACAGGAGTTTCCCTATCCAGCTCTCCTGGGAGCTCCCTTAGAAACTTGTATTTGTTGCTGGAGTCACCATTATCTCAGGTCATAAAGCTGTGGCTTTCAAAAAATGATTCGTGAACAACCAGTGACTTTGAAAGCAAGATAGTCCAAGGTCAAACAGTAATTCTCCTGCCAGAGTCAGTCAATATACATTTATAAAGTACTTACTATGTATGTGCCCCACACTGTACTGAGTTCTGGTGATACAAAGAAAGGCAAAAAACAGTCCCTGGTGCTCATGGAGCTCATGGTCTAATGGGAGAAATGCAAAATGACTATATACAAACAAACTGTATATAGCATAAGTAGGAAATAAATAACAGAGGGAAGGTTCTAGAATTATGAGGGATCAGGAAAGACTTTCCTTAGAAAATGGGATGTTAGCTGGAACATGAAGGAATACAAGGAAGCCACAGAATAGAATGCCTTATTAACAGTGAGAAGGACATTGCCATGGGATTACAGAGTACCTGGAAGGGAATAAAATGTAAGAAGACTAGAAAGTAGGAAGAGGGTACCTTATGAAGGGTTCTGAATGCCAAGCAGAGAATTTTATATTTGATCCTGCAGGTGATAGGGAGTCACTTAGAGGGTAAAGTAGAGGGAGTGGTGGATGTATGAGATGGTTCAACCCAAAAAACTTTAGGAAGATCACTTGACAGCAGAGTGGAAGATGGACCTGAGTAGGGGAACAGAGGTCAACCAGCAATTTGCAATAGTTGAAATGTGAGGTGATGAGGGCCTGTAGTGGAGGTAGTGGACAGAGGAGATAAGAGGGCATGTGTGAAAAATATTATGGAGGTAAAAATCAATATGCCTTGGAAATGGATTGGATGAGGGATTGAGAGAGAGTAAAGACTTGAGGGCGACACTAAGGTTGAGAATCTGGGTGACTAGAAGGATGGTAGCATTCAGAAAAGGAAGAGGGGGATTTGGAGGTGGGAGAAGGTAACGAGTTCAATTTTGGAAATGTTGGGTTTAAGATGTCTCCAGGACATCTAGTTTGAGATGTCTAATAAGCAATTGGAAGTGTGAGACCAGAGGTCCAGAAAGATTAGGACAAGAAAAACAAATCTGAGAATCATCTTTATAGAGATGATAATTGAATCTATGGAGAGATGAATGAGGTTACCAAGTATAATAATACCAAGGAAGAAGAGAAAGGGGCCCAGGACAGAACTCTGTGGATAACTATGTTAGTGGGTGTAACTTAGACAAAGATCTTGCAAAAAAGACTGAGAAGTGGTGGTCAGACAGAATTAGAAGGAGAATAGTTTCAGGAAAACCTAGAAACAAGAGTTTCAAGGAGAAGAGAGTAATAAATAGGGCTGAAGGCTGCAGAGAGGTCAAGAAGAATGCTGATTGAGAAAAGGCCATTAGATTTGGCCATTAAGAAATCAATGGTAACTTTGGAGAGAACAGGTAGGAAGCCAGAGCTAAGAAGAGAAGTGAGAGGTCCTGTTACAGATGATATTCTCAAGGAGGTTAGCCACAAAAAGGAGAGCTATGTGATGATAGCTGGGATGGATGGATCAAGTAAGGGTTTTTTGAGAATGGAGATGTGGACATGTTTGTAGGTAGTAGGGGAGCAGCCAGTGGAGAGAGAAAGTTTGAAGATAAGTGAGTGACTGGGGATGCTAGTGATGAACAAGCAGATTGATGGAGAAGATGGAATAGAATGGGATCACTAGTGCATGTTGAAGGATTTGCCTTGGCAATGAGAAAGACTCTCATTATGTGCTACAGGCGTGAAGGAAGAGATTGTAGTAGAAGCCATCTAGGTGGTGCAATGGATAGAGCACTGAGCTTGAAATCAGGAAGACCCATCTTCATGAGTTCAAATCTGACCTCAGACACTTGCTAGCTGTGTAACCCTGGGAAATCACCTAATTTTGCTTGCCTCAGTTTCCTCATCTGGAAAATGAGCTGGAGAAGGAAAGGGCAAACCACTCAAGTATCTTTGCCAAGAAAACCCCTAGTGGAGTCATGAAGAATTGGGCATGACTAAAAAATGATTTAACAAGTTCTTACCTATGATCAGAAAGTTATGAATAAAATAACAATTATATTTGTATATTGTGACCCTAACCCGCTTTTCCAAATCTCTTATTACTTCTAGTCAAACTGGGAATGATTCTCCACTGTTCCTCCACCCTCCATCCATGCTCATTGCTGTATCTTTGATCAATCTATTCCACATGCCTGTAATGCTTACTCTCCTTATCCCTACTCTCTTTTCTCTGCAAAAGGTAAGCTATTACCCAATTATCCTTCTTTCCTTCAAAATCCAGTTCAGAATGTGGCCTCCTTCAAGAAGCTTTCTCTGATGTTGCCAACAAGCTTTAGAATCTCCTTCCTCTGAAAAATACTTTACCCACATTTTTTTCTTTTTCTTTTCTTTTTTAAAAAATTATTTTTTTCCGTAACATAGTATAATAAAAAAAACACTGCACATGAAACTACAAATCAATTATATATAATTTGCTCTTCCTTTTAAATATATAAAGTTATCACATAAATTTCTTCCCTGTCCCCCCCCCACCCTAGAATTGGCTACCATTAGACACAAATAGGTATAAGTATATGTAAAATTATTCCATACATAATTTTATTTATCAGTTCTTTCTTTCTCTGGATGCAGACTGCATGTTTCTTCATATGTCCTTTATAATTAATCTGGGCATTTAGTTAATTAATTAATTTTTTGGAGGAGGGAAGGCAGGGCAATTGGGATTGTGACTTGCCCAAGGTCACAGGGCTAGTAAGTGTTAAGCATCTGAGCTCACATTTGAACTCAGGGCCTCCTGACTCCAGGGCTGGTGCTCTATTCACTGCACAACCTAGGGGCCCCAAATCTGGGTATTTATAATAGATAAAATGACTTATTTGCTCAAAGTCATTCTTAAAACAATATTGCTGTTACTATATACAACATTCTCTTGGTTCTACTCATTTCATTCTTCATTATTTCATGCCTTTCCATGTCTTTCTAAAATCATTGAGCTCATCCTTTCTTATAGCACCATAGTATTCCATCACATTCATATAGCACTTTATATGGCATTTATCACTTGTTTTAATTTCCCCAGCTAGACTGTCAGGTCAGGGATGCTGTTTTACTACTCATTCTTTCTCCTGCAGCACATACCACAGGGACTTGGATACAAACCATATTCAATAAATATTTGCGATCTTTGATGTCTTTCAGACTAGCATTTCTGTTCCCAGCTCTCAGTGAAGTGGCTGAAATTTTGGGATCACTCACAATTCAGTGATAATTTACATGTGTTGATGCATTTTAGTAAAAAAAAATTATGTAGGTTAGATTTGTGGATGTATTTTAAATAAAAGATTTATGTATCTTTCACCTTTTTTCAAAGCAAGTAAAAAAACTTATTAAATGCTTACAATATATCAGGAACTGTATAAAATGCTAGTGATTTCTGTATGATTTCCCAGAACAATGGGATGTAATTAATATAAGTAAACAAACACAAAGGAGTTGGATAAAAGAGTTAGAATACTCATCTAAAGGGATCTTAATTGGGTCCTAGATTTCAGAGCATCCATGGACATGGATGGGGAGAAATTATATCTTTATTTTTACTGTCCTCTAACTGAAATCTAGTATTTCCTTCAATTGTTAAAAATGTGAGTGTGAGAATGGTTCCAGAGGCTTCACCAGACTGCTAAGGGTGTTCATGACACACAAAAAATTTAAGAACTCCTTACTATAGCCTGGTAGGTGACTATATCAGAGCTTTGCCATAGATCTCCTAACTAAGCTCCATGAAATTGGGGAAATCATACTTAAACAAAAAGCCCTTTGCAAAGGAGTCCATTTCACTTTTAGCTAGAATTTTTATGGTTAAGAAAGCAAGCAAGGCTGAGCAGTGACAGGAAAAGACAAATATCATTTCCCCTAGGCATTTCACTCTGTCTGAGTGAAGGTGCCAGTACCATAGCTGGCACCAGCTTCCAAGGTCATAGCTGGGATCAGCAAATGCATTCTACCCACAGAAGCCAGCAAACTTTTCCCTTTGGAAATATACATTACACAGCAAAAACTTCCAAGCTCAGGGGTAACCTTTTTTTTTCTTTTTAAAATTTTAAATGTTCACCAATGATACAGAAGCAGAGATGAGTGGAGGATATATCATGTTTCCTTGGTTTTTTTTTTTTTTTCTTTAACCCTCAAAAGGCTCCCAGGTAGAGCCTCAACGCAAAGAGACTGTTTAGAGGAAAAGATGGAATCATAACTTCTTCCTCTCATGTAGGGGGCTCTATTGGACGCTGAAAAGTACAATATGATGTTCAGTTTTCCTTAGTGCTTTTCTCTGTTATAAGAAGAAGGTTTGAGGAAGAAGAGGAGAATATTGTGAAATGACTGATAGAAAAAAACAAAATTGGTTCACTGAAAAAAAACAAAAGATTTTTTTTTAAATCAAAGAGTTACAGACTTAAAAGTAGAGAGAGCCCATTGAGCTAGTCCCCCTCAGGGGATTCAGGAAGTACCCCGACTTCAGTTTTTCTAGGTCAATGAGACTTCGTTTTTCTAAAGAAAGACTGCCAAAGAAGGAAATTCCACTGGCAGCCCATGGCAGTGATTATACAACAGTTGCCCAAAGGTGCTTTCCTCTGAACCAATGCTACATCTTGAAATATGCTAACCCAGTTAGTCTGGCTTTGGGAATAGTCATGATTTTAACTGGAGCCCCAACTGGCTCCACTGGGAGGCTTTCCTCAGTCATTACTTCATCCTCCAGAGCACTCTAAGAAATTAGATCAGTCTTTCCTCCACCTGTTATGGGTCTGGTTTGATGCATGTATGTCCCCCCACTTAGAGTATTTTTGTCCTAAAATAAGAATAATCTAAGAGTTCAGTTAAAAACCAAAGCTTCATTTCATCTGCTCTCTAAGTAAGGAGAAAATATACCAGGCTAATAGAAGAACCCAAAAGTCAAAATTAGTCTCCTGTTGCAAAATGCCAAGTCTTGGAAAGGTGCTCTCAGCATTGATTGAACAACATGTGCAACTGGGCTAATTAAAGAGCTTGTGTTATCTCCCATTAATGATCAGCCCACTCTGTGGAACTCCTGTGCTGTGTCACACAGAACCGACCTGGCAGAGTAAGGTTTAAGCTAAGAGGCTGCAGACAGCACTAGTGAAAGAGGTCACCATCCTTCAAAAATAGTTTTGAAGCTTCACCCAGGGCTGGATTGCCTGCAAGACCCTGAGAAGACCAACTGGAAAACACTTTGTATCCATAGCTTCCTTGGCCTATCGGGACCACATAGAACTTTGCTAGCTCAGCAATATAATGGTCACCTTTTATTTCAGAACCAGGGTAGGCTGGAGGTTTAATGCACAGCAGGGAGGGGAAGAGTCGATTCCAAAAACAGAGTGAGAGGTTAAGGAAGGAATATAGACCTGCCTGTGCTGGGAGTGGGATGAGGTGGGCATCCTTAGGAACAATAACTAGCATGTATATGTATATGTGTGTATATGCATGCTTATGTGTGTGTGTATGTATGTGTGTATACATGCCCCCACACACAGGCAAATATATGTACATGTACACTTGCCCAGTAACAATAACATACACACACACAGGCAAATACATGTCCATGTACACTTGCCCAGTAACAATAACTAGGGAGTGTGCACATGTATGCATAGAATCAGTCCTGGCACCACATCCTGACAATTGTTTCTCTGAGATGACTTTCATATGTAATTTTTCATGCTTGTTTCCACAGGCATCACCCTAATCTAGATCTTCTCAACTAAAATAATGCAGTAGTCTCCTCCCTTGGCTAATTCTAGGAAGCTAGGTAGTACAGCAGACAGAGTGTAGGACCTAGAGTCAGGAAGACCTGAATTCAAATCCTGCCTCAGACACAAGTTGTGTGGCCCTGAGCTAGTTCCCTCTTGGCCTCAATCCCTCCATCTGTACAATGGGGATAATAAGGGCACTTATCTCACAGGGTTGTTGCAAAGACCAAGTAAAGCAACACACACAAAGTGGTTTGCCAGCCTTACAGTGCTATATAAATGCTAGCTGCCCCATGGCTGTTATTTATCCTATATTCAATGTAGTAGAAATTCAATTCAACATTATCCCAGTTCTGGTTCTGATGCTAGCTATGTGACCCTAAATACATCACTTAAATTTTCTGAACCTTAGTTACCTCATCTGTAAAGCTGAAATGACCAGTGATTACACTACCCTACCAGCCAGGCCTGTTGTAGGAAGAGTGTCATCATCATGAGGGCTATTACAATACTACTACTAAAGTAAACTGTCCTGGATTACCACTCTCATCCTCCTGGGTCAGAAGCCATAAAGCCATTCATACTTCTGAACCTATCCCATCGTACCTCCTCTGCTGACTTTCATGGTCCTCCATAATTGGCCCCACCCACCTCCCCAACTTCATCCCTCACCAAAGGGCAACACACACATTGCCCTTTTCTCTATGCTCATTTCTGTGTCTTTGCCTTTGCTCCTGTCACTCCCTTAACTGGAACCCTTCCCACGCCACACTCCCATTCTTTGTGGCCCTGTTTGAGTCCTATTTTCACCTAAATGAACATGGTCTTAGAGTCAGGAAAGGCAACCAAATAACTATGTGATCTTGGGCAAAGTTATAGAATTTCAGAACTGGAAAGTTGGAAGAGGTCTTGGTGACCATCTGAAATGAATCCACACCTTAATGTAACTGATGAGTGATCATCCACCCTGGGATTGAAGACCCCCAAGGAAGAGCGATGGCCCATTCTACTACTGGACGGCATTAAGCATAAGGAACTTTTTTTTTCTGACATTAAGCCTAAATTGACTTCTTTACAACTCATACCCTATTGCTCCTGGTTCTGCATTTTGGAACCAAATGGAATAAATCTCATACTCCTTCTAAGTGACAATGTTTCAAATCTGAAGAAAGTTATCATCTCTGCCCCACCCCAGTCTTCTCTTTTCCATGCTGAACGTCGCCAGTTCCTTCAGCCTACTCACCATCATCATCATTTCATCATCATCATCACCACCATCACCACCATCATCATCGTCATCACCATCATCATCATCACCACTATCATAATCATCACCACCATCACCACCACCATCATCACCACCACCAGCACCATCATCATCACCACCACCATCATCATCATCACCACCACCATCATCATCACCACCATTATCACCATCATCACCACCACCATCATCATCATCACCACCATCATCATCACCACCACCATCATCATCACCACCACCATCACCACCACCATCACCATCACCACCACCATCACCACCACCATCATCACCATCATCACCACCATCACATCATCACCACCACCATCATCATCACCACCATCACCATCATCACCACCACCACCATCATCATCATCATCACCACCATCATCATCATCACCATCATCATCACCACCACCATCATCACCACCATCCTTATCATCATCACCATCATCATCACCACCACCATCATCATCACCATCATCATCATCACCACCATCATCACCACCATCATCATCACCATCATCATCATCACCACCACCATCATCATCATCATAACCATCATCATCACCACCACCACCATCATCATCATCATCACCATCACCATCACTATCATCATCATCACCACCACCATCATCATCATCATCATCATCACCATCATCATCAACAAAATCGACCTTTATATAACACTCACTATGCATCAGGCACTGTGCTAAGCACTTTACAATTATTATCTCATTTTAATAGCTAATAATAATCAGTAACGTTTATATAGTACTCACTATGTGCTAGGCACTTTGCTAAGTGGTTTACAGATATTATCTCATTTGATTCTCATAATAACCCTGGGAGGTAGGTGCTATTATTATTCCCATTTTATAGGTGGGGAAACTGAGGCAAAGGGCAGCTAGAAGACTTATCTTCCTGAGTTCAAATCTGGTCTTAGATACTTACTAGCTGTGTGATCCTGGGCAAGTCACTTAACCCTGTGTGTCTTAGTTTCCTCATCAGTAAAATGAGACGGAGAAGAAAATAGCCAATCACTCCAGTATTTTTGTCAAGAAAACTCCAACTGGACAAGGACAAGGTCATGAAAAGTAGGACGCTACTGAAATGACTGAATAACAACAACACCGAGGCAGAGGTTAAGTGACTTGCCCAGGGTCACACGGCTAGTAAGTGTCTGAAGCCTGATTTGAATTCAGGTCTTTCAGACTCCAGTTTCTGAGCTCTACCTCCTGAGCCATCTAGCTACTTCAAGAACTTTATGGGCCTCAGCTTCCTTCTGCAATGAGGCAGCCAGCCTAGATGCCTCTGAAGTCTCTTCCATTTCTAACTAGTCTTCACTAATGCTTCTTTTCTCTAAACCCAAACAGCACATATGCTCTGGACCACACCAGTTTATATTGTCCTGTATACATTTCTGTTCCACATACATGATCTTGGTTTCTCCCAGTGTAGTTTAAGACACTTGAGGGCAGTGGCTACCTGTTTTACTGCTCACTGAGCACATAGTAGGTACTCAACAAACACGTGAGTGTAAGTAATTGGAACAGTTTGGAGCCCCCACCTTCCACCAATGAGAAGCCCGAGCTCCAATTCTCTTCCAGCGGCTTGGACATCTTGCTGTTTCAAACTTCCTTTGTTAACACCTGATGCTTTAGCAAGTAGCCAGATGGGAAATGCTTTAAAATTTTAAATATATATATATATATATATATATATATGTATATGTATATGTATATTTATATACACTAAGAAATTATTCTGGGTTTCTGTGTTTTCTGTGTAAGGGAAGTACATGTCAAGGACAATAATAAGGGGGGGAAACACGAGGGTAGAGCCAAGAAGTGAGCACTTCCCCTCTAGCACACAGAAGGAAGCGCGTGTAAGAGTAGCAGCTGTGGGGCATCCAGAACGCAGGCTTTGTAATCAGGAGACCTGGGCTCCTTTCCTAACCAGCTGTTTGGCCTTGGCACCAGTCACTTGACTGTCTAAGGCATTTAAGCCCTTCCCAAGGGGGTCCCTTCCTACCTCTCCACCCTTCTGACTCCCCTTTGGCCACACTGACCTGCTGGAGGCTCCTTATATACCACACTCCAGCTCTGGTCTTGGCACTGGCTGTCCCTCATGCCTGAAATGTTCTCCTTCCTTACTTCTGCCCTAGAATCCCTGGTCACCTTCAGGACTCAGCTCAAGCACCCAGGCCTTGGGGATGAAGCCTTTTCTCAGAAGCTAGATGAGACGCAGTGGATAGAATACTAGGCCTGGAGTCAGGAAGACCTGAGTTCAAATTTGACTTCAGACTAACTAGACACTTGCTTAATAAATGCTGGTTGCCTTCCTCTTCATCTCTCCTCCCCCAAACTACCTCCTTCTCATTTTGTCTACCTTTTGGATACGGATGTACAAGTTCTACCCTCCCCCTCCCATTAGAACATAAGCTCCCGGAGGGGAGGAGTGGCATAGCTTTTGTCCCAGTATTCCAAGCCCTTTAGAAAGTGCCTGGCACATAATAATAGCTGAGTCTTGACTGAAAAACTCTGATACTCAACCATTAAATCCCTACTATATCCTAGGTATTAGGCATACAGAAACAAAAATGAAGCAGTCTCTAGCTTCAAGAATTTTACTGCATTCCATTTGGGAAATCACATGAGTCTGTATAAAAGTATGACCAAAACAGGGATAAATAAAACATTTAAAAACAAATTCCAGGTAATTGCTCATATGTAAATGGATAAGATAGGAAGGGACTAAACCTGTGAGCTTATTGCTATAGGAAACTTCCAGGTGAGGAAAGTCCCTCTACTAAGGCAGATTGGCACCTTCTCTGCAACTTACAGGCTTAGCCAGTTGCCTTGAATACTGAGAAACTGACTTGCCCAGGGTCACAAAGCCTATATGTGCCTTCAAGGACAGCAAGACCAAGCCCTATCCAGGTAACAAAGCTGCTTCTCCCAGGTATAAATGAATGAATGGGGGAAAAAAAATCATCAAGTGTCAAGTGCTATATTAACTGCTGAGTCTACAAATGTACAAGTGAAAACAATCCAATTTAATCTAATCTATGTTAAGGACCTACTACAGTGCAAAGTGCCTCAGAGATACAATTAATTAGAAGAAATACAGTCTCTTCCCTCAAGAAGCTTATAATCTAATAGAAAAAGACAGGGAATAAAAAAACAGGAATTAGGGGTAGCTAGGTGGCACAGTGAATAGAGCACCAGCCCTAGAGTCCGGAGGACCTGAGTTCAAATCTTACCTCAGACACTTAACACAAAAAAACTAGCTATGTAATCTTGGGCAAGTCACTTAACCCCAATTGCCCTCCAAAAAGCAAAAAAAAAAACAAAATTAAAAAAAAAAAAACAACAGGAATTAGCCAGAGTGGGTATTGTGTTCTGGAAACTCATCAGGATAGTAAGTGGAGCCAAAGGAGAGTAGATTACCATAGTCTTTGCATAGCACTAGCAGTACTGTTTTGATTATGGTTCCAGAACTAGAAAAGCTAAAGGGAGAAGGGAGGAGAAGATGGGCATAGAATAAAGTGAAACCTAGCTGGGGCCAGCCTGATATTGTAGGCCATGTGAGGCCATGTGTCAATCAGACAAGCGGGGGTCCCAGGGCAGGAATTTCAGAGCTGCAACATGGAGATAATAGTTATACCACCTACTTTACAGGGTTGTTGTAATTCCCTCTAGTGCTATACAAATGTGAGCTACTATTACAACTGAAAAAAGAATGCTTGACTTTGAGTCAGAAAACCTGAAATAATAATTAGCTGGCATCTCTTAAGGTTTGAAAAATATTTTATAAATATCTCATTGTATCCTCAAAGCAATCGTGTAAGGTAGATACTACTATTACTCCATTTTTACAGCTAAGGAAACTGAGGCAAGCAGAGATTAAGTGAATTGCCCAGGGTCACACTGCTAGTAAGTGTCTGAGGCTGGATTTGAGCACAGGTCTCCCTGACTCTGGGCCCAGTACCCTGCCTACTGTGTCACCTCACTTCAGAGGTGGGTTGGTGAGCATCCAGTGAGAGAAGACATGCCAAAGTGTTGGTTACTCATTAAAGCAAGAGAATATTAATCATAATAATGGATTCATACACTGTTTTAAAGCTTGCAAAGCATTTTATATACATTAGCTGATCTGAGCCTTCCAATCACCCAGTGAAATAGATACTAAGGATTATTATCCTAGTTTTATAGATGAGGAAACAGAAGTTCAAGGGCTAAATTATTTGCTCACAGTGACACAGCTAGGAAGTGTCAGGGGCAGGATTTGAACACAGGGTTTACCTGACTCCCAATCCACCACCTATCCATTCCATCAAGCTACCTCTAAAAGTGGTTATCACCATAACACTATTTTCCATGCCAGACAGAACAAGTAGAATTAAAAAAAGGGGGGGGGGGAACACTTGAATCTGCAATAACAAAATAAAAATGCTGAAGCTAAGAATTTTATTTGCCTGTGAAGGTGGGCTAGTGGGCTTCCTCTCTCATGTTAAATGTCAAGTACATTCCCCAGCTCTGCTGCTTATTACTTGTGTGACCTTGGGTGATTCACTTAACCTTTGGTCCTCAGTGTCCTCATCTGTGAAATGGGAAAGTTGGACTCTAAGAAGTCTATGGCGTCTTCCGGTTCTATATCCTATGCCCAACATATTTCCCATCCCTGCATGATTATGGGCAAGGTACTTAGTCTTCTCTGCACCTAGTTTCTCATCTGTAAATAAGGAGAATAGAATAGGTGGTCTCTAAGATCACATCCAATTCTAGACCCTGTCCCTACCCCAGAGTCACCATTGTGTGGTTAGAATGGCTGTCTTCACACCTCCAAAGTCTTTCCACCTACTATTCTCTCATTTGTGTAAGACTTTCACTGTTATTGTGGCTGGGGAAGGAGAAACTCTCAAGTTTAAATAAATGTATGGAGAGATTAATTTGCAGTTTACCCAAAAGCCTGTTTCCTACTGTGGCAAGTGGTAGTTATTTGATGCTGCACTCTGCTACCCTGTCATTAATGACCCAAAATGAGCCTTCTCTTTAATTGGCTTTCCTGACCTAATTTTCTTATACAATGTCAGTTTGGTAAAGCTGGATTACTAGGCACAAAGGATCAGGCTGCCTTGGCCTATCCATCCCTATCAGATGTGAGATCTTCATGGGTTCATTCTAGCTTGCCCTGCAGAAAGTCAAATCTGCCCACTTTGAAAGATTGTGTCCCAACCTGATACATTTAATTTACCTTTTCCTTGGAGATCAAGTGCTCTGGCTTCTCCAAGACAACCGAATGATACTGTCAGCCTGGTTTAAGTGGATTCATTTCCCAATTATAGAAATGGGCCAGGATCAAATGCAGTTAAGCCTTAAGGAAACGATAGGTCTCTTTCCTGGACACAAAGACATACTAGAGCCATAAATACCTCCCTGTAAAAGCAAACCTTCCTTCACCGTACCACACCTGCCTTCTACCGAAGGTTTAATCTTAGGAACAGATTAAAATCAGCTCCTGCAAAGCTTCTTCCTCCCACCTGTCTGAGGCACACCTCAGCACTGAAATGACAGTCATTAATCCCAAGATTCCTAGTTTCTGAAGGAAGGAAATCCCTTCTGAAATTTGATCTAACTTTACAGGTCACCCAAGAACCTGGATTTGACCCCTCACACCACCAGCACTATTTAGAAATAGAGGGAAGCAAGTGAATGCTAACACTGAGTTCTTGTGGCAGAACTCCATGTATTTATTCAATGCTGGGAAACAAACCTCTTGCCTGACTTGGAGACAGGAAGTGACTGCTGCCGGGAAACTCTTATGGGAACCTCAATTAAAAGAGAAGGGCATTAAAAATAACCTTAAGATAACTGAGAACCTGGAAGGGACCTCAGAGGTTACTTAGTACAACAGAAGGAAACTGAGGCTGTATCCACAGCCTGTTACCACAGAGGTGACTTGCTTGAGGCTGTAAATATAATAAGGGCAGAATCCACATCCTCTGACTACAAATCAATGCCCTTTACATTAAATCATGCTGTCTTTATTTAGAAAAGCTATATTCAACTCATTAGCACTAGGTTGGCTCCCCACTGGGGCCTAGCTTCACATACTGGCATCTGCTACCTTTGCAATCTCCCAGGGCTCACCTTTCGGGCAGCAGGAGACGCAACATCATCCCCCAATAAAACATTAACTCCCTGAGGAAGTAAGTTTGTTCATTCTGTCTTTGTCTCTTCAGTGCCTAACACTGATGCTCTGCACATAGTAGGCACTAAATAAGTGCTCATTGGAGGGAAAAAATAGGATTCGGATTAGAATCAGATCACCTAGGATTGTAAAGTATACAAATCCAGGTTTATTTCTTACTACTTGTTTAGTAAGTCATGAAGAAAAAGGAATATTCACGACAAAACATTATATAATTGATTTATTGACTTTTTATTTTAAGTTATAATCTTTACTAATAAATTTGAAATAAAACATTTACAAAATTATTTCTCACTTCTCAGGAACATAGCTATACCCCACAGTAAAGTATACTTCTACCAGTTTGAGATGGACTAATGGTACACATCCTAGCAGAGATGCCATGTCTATTTTGTCATTTTTCACATATATTTATCCTTAATTATTTCACTGTAAAGCACCCAGGACTTTGAGCTTTAAGGCATAAACCTGCTGCCCTATGACCTGGTACCATAACAGGGAATTTAAAGGACCTCTAATCCTGTAGGCAAATAAATAAATTAATTAAATTAAATTTCAGGGGTGGAGTTGGGGGGGAGAAGAAAGACACCTGATTACTAGGGGTGTCCACTAAAATCAGCTAGCAGTGAACATTTACTTCATTTAATCACAAATTATTTTAACACAAGTATACCAGAAGAATAAAAAATACATATCTGAGTGGCAAGACTAGGGCTCAGTGGGAATTTTGAACCTGTGATTATTTATGGAAACTCCAGATCCAACTTTCTTTTCCTTTTGACTCTTTTAATTTGACATTTCTTACGAGTGACCCTGCAGAACCACTCAATTTTAGTGGTGACTCTTCCAACAAAGTCTCTCAGATGCTTAAATCTGTGACAGGTCCTACTTTGACTGTGGCTGACTAATTCCACTCTCATAAGGATATTATATGCCAATCTGAGCTGCCATCTGTCTTAAAGGGAGCAGGTAACCCTTTCAACTCACTGAAACAGGAATCTATCTGTACCTTGGCTGGGTCCAGAGACTTTCTAAGATGGACACTGTACACTGAAGTCTGCCTATAACAAAGAAAACAAAAATTCCCAGGGTGAGGGAAATCTCTACTGCAATGCAGAAGAATTGTAGCTATTTACCCACAACTATTTCGATGATATCAACATACCTAATGCCATAAGCCTTTGAGCGTATCTATTTTATGCCATAATAAATTATGCTTGTTAGTCAATAAATAATGCATACCCCTTTCAGGTCCTGGCTCATGTGGTTATTTTTTGTTCTGTTCCTTCAAGTCTGAATTAAGAAGACTTGGGGAAAAACTGCAGAGGAATGATTTTGCAAATCACATGTAGGAGAGATTTTATGTTGTTTCATTGGGAATTCCCGTACGTGAGAAGTGACAAGATAAAGTATATCTGCAGAGATTCCATGAGGAGAAATAATAGGTCATAAGGAGACTTGGATAATTTTAGCATGATGATGTCCTTTGAAAAATGATCATTTAGAGACTAGAAGAATAGACCTAGTTATAGAAATATTTTGTTGGACTCTGATATTCACTCAAATTTTTTTCCTCTTAAAGTGAATATCGTATGGAACCAACCATCTTGGATATGGCCCAAGAAGAAGTTGGAACTCAGAATCTCCTCTATTAAAAAATTCAAAAAGGTTATTTCATATGGACATTACAAAACTTTCTACATTCTGACAGGATAAAACTTTGCTTTGTTATATCTTTAAATGATTTCTTTGTATATAGTAGCTGTGGGACTACATTTAGTCCAGCTATTTTAGGTGGTCAGTCATTTTTTTTTTCTTCCCCACTGATAAGTTTCCAGTGAAGTCCATATTGGTGTGTTGCCAAAATAATGAAGCACAAGATAAGTGGGTGGTGTTTTTTTAAATCTTAATTAAAGTGTAGTGGTGATGAGTTTGGATAGTGCGACTTTTTTTTTCTTAGCACAGCTTACAATTTTAAAGTAAATAAATTTAAGTTATTCATTTGCCCCACATATGAATATAGTCCTTCTGGCTCTGTTTTCTGGCTTTTGGCAACTGTTTCTTCCTGTAGTCCCCCCAGTGCAGAGACAATGAACAGTTTTCCTTTGGTTCTCATGCTTTTACAAGAATCTGACATGCCATGAACAGCCTGGCAGGACCACAGCTAATGAAACTTCCTTTTCTTATGTCTAATTGTCTTAAAGCGGCTTCTCTCAACTGCTAAGTGAAGTCCAGGTGAATAATGAGAAGAAACAATTCCACAGAAAGCAGCTGACAGAGATTGAGAAGAGAGAACTCTTCAGGTCTCACACCCAGCATACTCAATGAATTCCCTCCAACTAACCCAAGTTCTTTAGGCAGCATGATGTTTTACCAACACATATCTGTCTGAACAAATTTCATTCTAATCATTTCATCTGCTGCTTTCTTGGAAAAGAGCTAGTAAAAGATAGAAATGGAAGAATTTGGAAGAGAATGATGTCATCAGGATGAGTTGGGTTGGCATGTTCTCAAACAGGAATAGCCCCAGGGAAATGCCAACAAGGATGGTAGCATCAGAAAGTTTGAAACAATAGGGTTATTCTTATAAGTAAATAAGCACCACAGAAGTAGTACTACTGATAAACTGGTATATTTACAATCTTTTACCACTGACAAAGCACTTTATTGTATTATCTCATTAGATCCTTATCCTAGCTGCCCTATTAAGGGGCAGCTAGGTGCCACAGTGAATAGAACACTGGCCCTGGAGTCAGGAAGACCTGAGTTCAAATCTGGTCTCAGACACTTGACCCTTACTGGCTGTGTGACCCTAGGCAAGTCACTTAACCCCAACTGCCTTACAAAAAAATCCAAAAAACAAAAGCCAAAAAACCCCAACCCTATTAAACAGATAGACCATACTTGCTCTAAATTCAAAAGGTCTGTTTGTGAGTCCTAAGTTTGGATAATTCCCTTTACTAAGAGAAAGTGGAATCTCCCCATACCTTCAACCTTCACAGACTGTTCAATGGTCAGTTTTGGCTAAACTAAACAAAAGAACAAACTGTCTAGTGGTCCATCTTCTAGTGATGAGATTCTCCTGCCATGAGGAAGCCAGTTGTCAGGTCAAAGTCCATTATTTGGGCCTGTATGTAGAACCTTGTTAGCCATATACTATGTGGAGATATCTTTTCTCGATTTCTATCAGTCAACTTATAACTTGGTAGGATCTGCTAGAGTTTATGCTTCTCTTCCATAGCCTTCAAGAGTCCTAGAGGATATCTCCATGCTGCAATGAAACATGAGAGTAGAATTCTTTGGGAAGGGAGAACTATTATTATTTCTCTCCTCACCCTCAATATTTTATGAATGGGGAAACTGAGACAGAGAGAGGTTATGTGATTTGCCCATGGTCACAAAGTTATGAAGGAGAGGAGTTAGCACCTGAACCCAGTCTACAACACCAGAACTTCTTAAGTTGGATCTGTGAGCCTTTTGCTGTGGATAGATTTCAAGAGGTTCATTCATTTGGATGGGGGAAAATGACATTTTTATTTTTACTAACTTTTAACTAAAATTTAACATTTCCTTTCATTGTAATTTTTTGTGTTTACAAAAACATTCTGAGAAAGAGTCTATAGGTTTCATCAGATTGTCAAAGGTCTCTATGATATAAAAAAAGGTTAAGAACTTCTACATTATACCAAAGTAATCTGTTAGGAATTGTATTGGGTTTATTTAGGCCAAAAGAGTTCACATTTTCTATATATTCTCTTTCTGCATGAGGTACTAAGTAAACATTCATCAGTCTGCAAGCAGCCTATTCAAAGTTCCCAATGCATAATGGTGCTTAATAAGTGGCTTTTGATTAATTTCAATTTAATATATATTTATTAGATGCCTACTATGTGCAGAGCACTCTACTATCTTCAAATCTTCTTTATAATGTATGATATTCCCAACTTTTATAGAACCAACATACAACTAAAATAGCTTTTCCACTGAAACAGCTTTATAAAATGTATACACCAGTTAACTGCTAGATTTAGCAACAAGTAACTCAAAAACAGATTATGAAAGTGATCATGATGATGATAAAACCAAACTACTGGGAAAAGACAAAGACTTGTTGAAATCCTTGATCCTGTGAGCCCTGAGACAGAATGGATGGATCAGGCTCAAGTTAAGCCTAAATTCTTCTCTGAATGAACAATAAACCTGATTTCTGACTTAATCAACCAAAGGTGAGGAGGCAGGGAAGCACCTGAGAGCCAGGGCATAATCAGGATTTTTAGCTACTGGGCTGGGTTTCCATTAAGAGCCACACGATGCTAATGGAGTGACAGGCAGGAACTGCAGCCCAGCTAAGTTGCTTCTTTTGTAAGAAAATAGCTAATTTCTGGTATCAGAAGTATAAAAAAAAATCCTTCTTTAAACCCATGGTCACAGAAAAAATAAGTTAGCTTGACCCATCCCACAGACCTTTGATTACTCAACATTTAGCTAAGTTTGCTCTCACTGCCAAAGGAAATAAGGCTTGCTTTTTTCCTAAAAAATAATGATCCCAATTTTCTCTGAGGGGCAGAATCAAGATGGTGGCACAGAAGCAGCAAAACTCCACAGCTCTACCCATAACCACCTCAAATACCTATAAAATATGACTCTAAACAAATTTTAAAGCTCCAGAACTCACAAAATGACAGAGTAACCAAGTTCCCGCTGAAGGCAGCCTGGCAGGCAGATGGGAAGGGGTTCATCAAAGCGCGCTGGGAGCCCAGACCTGCACCACATAAACCTGAGGCTGGAGCCCTGGGGCCACCAGAACAAGCTGCGAATCACCAGCAGCTGTGGCATTTTCCAGAATTACCAACCCATAAGAAACAAGGACTAAGTGAAAGGTCAGGGGAACTCAGCTAAATTTGGGGGAGAGGGTCCGGCTGACAGCCCCAGGGCTAGAAGTGGCTGAAGTGGCAGCCCTGCAGTCACCTCCATGTGACTGCTTCAGAAGCTCCCAGCCTGCATATTGCAGGGGGGTCAAGCAATTACTCAGGGGCTAAGTACTCTTGCCTTGAGCTGCCTGGATCAAGATTGCAGTCTTGGGTGGTGGTCCTGAGGTGTGTTTTCAGTGAACCAAAGGTGAGGGCTGCAGAAACGGTGGCCTCCTACTAGCTCCGGCAGCTGCAAAAACCCCAGTGATTTGGGACAGATGGTGGCTTCCTCTGAAAGCAGAGTTCTACTGAACCTAAAAGTCAAGTAATTGACTGACAACATGGGTAGGCAAAGGAAGCAAAGCAAACTCAGCAATGCAACTTTAGATTCCTTTTTTTGGGTACAAAAAGAATTAAAGCATGGAACAGGAGGAAGACAACACAATCAGAACTCCCACACCAAAAGCTTCCAAGAAAAATGTAGACTGATTACAAGCCACAGAGGAGCTTAAGAAGGATTTTGAAAACCAA
>CM053589.1:131450050-131466107 GCA_028646515.1 Pseudochirops corinnae | reverse complement strand
ACAGGTTCCGGAGTTCCCAGATCAAGGAGAAAATATTACAAGCTGCCAAGAAGAAACAATCTGAATACTATGGAAACACAATCAGGATAACCCAGGATCTAGCAGCTTCTACATTAAGGGATTGAAGGGCCTGGAATATGATATTCCGGAGATCAAGGGAGCTAGGATTAAAACCAAGAATCACCTACCCAGCAAAATTGAGTATAATGTTCCAGGGGAAAATATGGTCATTCAATGAAGTGGAGGACTTCCAAGCATTTTTGCTAAAAAAAAACAAAACTGAATAGAAAATTTGACATTCAAATACAAGAAGCATGAGAAGGTAAACATTGATAAGTTCCTTATGAATTTTTTTCCAAGTTGAACTATTTACATGCCAACATGGAAAAACGATAATTATAACTTATGAAACTTTTCTCAGTATGAGAATAGTTGAAGGGAATATAAATGTATATATATGTATACATACACATATGTCTATATAGGATGGTATATATGCGTATGATTACATATGTGAATGTGTGTATACATGTATACATAGACAGAGGCTGCAGGATCAATTGAACAGGATGGGATAATATTTTAAAAGGTGAAATTGAGAGGTGGGAGAGGAATAGTATGAGAGAAGACAGGGAGAGACAGATTGGGGTTAATGCTCTCATATGGAAGAGGCAAGGGATAATTGTTACAATGGAAGGAAGAACAGGAAGGCAAAAGATCAACCTTACTCTCATTTCAGTTAGCTTAGGGAAGGAATGAAATACCCTCTAAACTGGGTATCTTGGCCTACAGGAGAGTAGCGGGGAATGGAATGAGAGGGGGAAAGATAGAGGAGAGGGCAAGTTGGGGGGAGGGTTGTTAGAAGCGCACACTTTTGTAAAGGGACAGGGACAAAATAGAGAATAGAACAAGTGGGGGGTGGAATAGGAAGGAGGGAAATATACAGGTACTGGGGTAGGGAGATCCATCTTGCCCTATCAGAAAGTCAGAGGGGTGATGTGGAAGGACATAGGAGAGAGCCAATTGGGGGAGGGGTATACAGTAGGATTGCTGTTTTGGGGTGGTGGGTAGGGGAAAGACAGGGAAAAAATTTGTAAATCAAAATCTCATGGAAATGAATGATGTAAACTAAAAATAAAAGTTTAAATAAATAGATAGATGAATGAATGAATGAAGAAATAAATAGATAAAAGAAAAATAATGATCCATATTTACAAAGGACTGATCTCCATTAGAGATGCCCATTCCACACAGAGACAAAAGGAAAGAATTCCATAACTGAAATTCCTACATAACTCATAGCTCTCTTCACTTAAGGTGCAGTGAGCTTTGCATCAGTTCCATTTGTAAAGTCGGGTAACTAAGAACTGCTGCACCCAGGGAGCAAATGGTACAAAGTCTCCCTTAGGTGACAGGGAGAGAGACCCCAGGACACAAGCTTTGGGCATCTTCTAGAGAAATTTCTAAAGGGTGTATGGGGGGTGGGAGGAGGGAAAGATGAAGAATAGGATGGCAGAACTTGCCTCAGTGTTCTGAATCTAGGTTCTGTCAGTCTCCTCTGTATCAGTGCCCTGGAGAAAGCCCTAGCTGCACCAGCTTAGTTATAGGCTCATCAAGAACAACTTCACTGGGTTTCTGTGAAGCTGAATTCTTATGTTCTTGTGAAGGTTATGGTCCCTTAAACTGTGAAAGGACCAAAGAAAGCCTGGGGGAGATCTCCCTAGAGACCTAATGAAATATTTGAATGTCACAAGCAAAGCAAGAGCAGAATATATGTGATAAACACTGAGTATATTGCAAACCCATTTATTTTATCTATCTTATACACGCTGGCAGTAAACTGTAAGTCTTGATGGAATATGTCTCTTGCCTTTCTTTGGACAGTATTGGTTTGTTGGTAGAGAAAGGAGGAAGTGACCTAGGTAAGCTTCAGGGTTTGGGAAAGGGGATAACTCCAGCTATCTGGGCATATCACAAAGTCCTGTTTTATATCAGTCATTATTGTACGCTCTGCTGGTGAGGTGACTCCTAAGGTGGTAGTCAAGGTAGGGAGAATTTGTGCTATGGCTGTGTAATATTTCCCACATAGTAATTCAGATATAACCCAGAGGACCCTCTTTAAATGTGACCGTTCTTGATTTCCTCACCTTTAAAATTTGAGGGTTGTAAATAGATAATCTCTGAGGTCCTATTTAGTTCTATGGTTCTATGATATTGTGTTGCCTAAAGCAAGCTATAATTATATTGTTGAAGAAATAGCATTTTTTGGTGAAAGGGTAGATGTTTTTAAAATTTTTATTGTAATATATAACCATGGTGTGGTTAGGAGCCTGAAGTAAGGCTCTAATTGAAATTTAATAGTTTCTTCTCTTGTACAACCTTAGGCAAGTTACCTAACCTCTCTGGGCCTCAGTTTACTCATCTAAATGAGGGGGCTTAGACTAGATGACCTCCAAGTGAGTTAGATTAGATGACCTCTAAGGTCCCAACTAACTCTAAATCTTTAATCCCTCTGGGGATATGTTTGAGAACCACCAGTTGTAACACCAATAACCCTACCAGGAGAATGTGGGAATCCTAGATAAGATTATAATTGTCATGCCACGAGGAAGGGTTGGTTATATCTCTTCCTTTGTCTGATGCATACTTGTGAGAGGATGGTCCAGGTGGACAAATATGTTAATCCCCACTCCTGGCTTTGGTTGGGTCCTTCTTGTTTTCTCATTCAGGGCTTACATCTGTTTTATACATTTCCCTCCAAATTTTCATAGTGGTCTGGTCATTGTTCACACCACTAGGCATACAGTGTGTGTAGCGCATGGAAAGAAGTGGGAAAACACTCGATTCTTCCTCTGAGAAACCCTTGACACACTCCATGAAGGAGCCAGCAAATTTTAGCACCCCTATTTTACAGATAAGGAAATACTTATCTCAGGGTCACATGGTAGCTGTAACAGTATAGGGTTTGGTCCTCTAAACCACAGCAAATTCTCCAAGAATCATCACACACACACACACACACACATATTTGTATATATACACTTATATGCACACCCACATATATGTATACATTTCTGACATTTCTGAATATTCTTGACAATACTTAGTAACAGTTATCACACTTGTAGATATTCTGCAAGATTCCACTGTTCCTCTCTAGCCAGAGGCAATCAGCATATCAGGCCCACTTGGCATTTACAATAGAGGAATGGTAAGGGAAAAGAGATCCAAGGAAATAAATTGAGGATTTGGAAGTAAAGAAATCTCTGACCTCAAACCCAGGCCCAGTTAAATAAACAGTCAGAAGGTACAGTCATCATGATATTTTGTTTGCATATTGTCTCCCTCTGGATGATATCCTCGTGGGTGGAGACCAAATTTTCGCCTTTCTTTTTTTTCTTAATTTTATAAATGCTTGTTGATGATGACAATGACAATGATTCACTCAAATGACCCAATCTTCAAAGGGCTGAAGAATCATTCTCCGGAGCTCACAGGGTTGGGCAGCTTCTAGGATTTACTTGGGAAGGCTTAAGTTCTTAAACTTAAGTTTAGAGACTCAAACCATCAAGCTGAGTACTTCTGGGAAGCCCCGCCTAGGATGGGAGCAGAGAGCTCAGAAATTCAGCTGTGGCGGACAGTGGGGACTTCTCTACTCAATCATCAAGACTAGTTCTTGCTTCAAATCATATCTTTGGTTAGGGCAGAGGTACCAAATGCCACAATGGGCACCCTTACACTCTGCATGATATTATCCAAAGCAAATCTATTGTTTTGTTGTACTGCTGCTTCCAAGTATGATCCCCACCAGCATCCATGTGTGACTCAATAGTCAGAAACACGGAACTGACAAGTTTTAAAGCTGGATTGTTGACAGAGTAGCTATGAATGAGGTGGGGCTGTATCCTTCTCGGGACTGGCTTAGGTTTCCTTCATTCCAAAGCAGTTCCATTCCTTTCTTCTCCCAGCAGGAATTTGAATTCAAATTAATTCAAACATTGAATAAGTGCCTCTTACAAGGAGGGGCACATGAGAAGATAAGCAGAGGAGCAGATGCCAATGTGTAAGTTAAGCTGTTCCTGACACACATTTGGGTGCCGAGGAGTACACTCGAATGCCATCACTTTGCGGGGGGAGCAGTATTTATTGTTACCCCTACTTTACTTCATTGGATCACAGAGTCATAGAACACGTTCTCTTTCTTCATTTGTCCTCTTCCTGACCCAAACAATGGACAGTTAGAGGATTAGAGGGTTGTTGATGATGGGATATCTTCCTTTTTTCTCAAACCCTGAATAGGGAGTTTTATTTTATTTTTTCAAGCCAAAGCCTTCAGTACTTGACACATAGTAGGTGCTCAGGAGATGTTTACTGAATGAATCCTGAATATATAAATCGCAGCTTTATTCAAGGACTTCAAATTCTCACATTGTCTTCCTAAGCTACATAAACATACAGAAAGAAAAGGTTTGGGGCTGGAAAGACTATGTAAGCAAAAATAAAACTCATGTCTTTCATGAGCTTGTAACACCTTGTCGTTCAGTCATATCTGACTCTTTGGGACCCCATCTGGGGTTTTCTGGGCAAAGATACAGGAGTGGTTTGTCATTTCCTTCTCCAGATCATTTTACAGATAAGAAACTGAGGCAAACAGGGTTAAGTGACTTGTCCAGGATCACACAGTTTATAAGTATCTGAGGCTGGATTTGAATTCAGGTCTTCCTAACTCCAAGCCTAGAGCTCTATCAGCTGCACCACCTTGTTTATCTGTAACACCTTGGTCTCCTTAATAATACTAGCTTACATTTCTACATAACCTCTTAATGGTGACATGATCTTATTTGAATCTTATTATGTTACTGAGGGGGAACCTCTGAGGTCCCTTCCAACTCTGAGATTCCATGAAAACTCTGAAATAGGGTGAGTTATTATTCCCATTTTAGAGATGAAAAAAAAACAGTATCTGAGAACTTCAGTGAATTTTCCTAAAGTCAAGTCAGTTATCAGAGTTAGAAGGAGCCTTAACAAAATAAGTACAATCACCTCATTTGAGAAATGAGAAAACTGAGCCCCAGAGAAAAGAAATGGCCTTTTCTAAGGCCATATAACTACTATAAGGTAGAAATGAGACCTGAATCCAGGTCTTATGAGTCCCAACTTAATGAGTTTGTCATTATGTGTGCCTGTTCATCCTTAAACACTCAGCAAAGACGTTTGAAAAGCACCATTAACTGGCCCTACAAACACTCACTGAATTCCTCTTCTGTTTTTCAAGGGAGGCTCAAAAATTTTACCTTGCTTTTAACAGACTCCCTTACAGTTTGCATCCACACAGGACGACAAACAATTAGCAAGGTAAGGTTTGAAAAAAGAAGTGAGAAATCATTTGCACAATAAGCCTCACTAGGCCTATAATGCGTTACATACAAATAAATAGCAAACATTTATATATCGCTTTAAAGATTATAAACCCCTCCCACAAATATTATCTCAATTTAGTCTGAAAACAACCCTTTAAGGTAGGTGACATTATTATTCCACTTTTACAAATGGGGAAACCGAGGCTGAGAAGTTAAATGATTTGCCCAGGGCTATACAGCTGGCAAGTATCTGAAGCAGGTTTTGAACAGAGGTCTCCCTGACTATCTATCCACCGTAGCACCTAACTCTCCTGCATGAGGAGAAAGGTCAGTTTGCACAGTTAGGTCTGGCTATTAAAAAGCAGGTAAAATGGCAGCCAGAAAGTTGCTTTCAGTGCTGTGCAGCTGTTACACCAGTCCTTTACACTGTTGGTAAAGTCATTCTGAACACAAGTACACAAGTAGACTGTTTCTGAGAGAAAAGGCCATGCATTAATAAATAACCGGCCTCCCCCCCCCATCTCCACTGTCTGCCCTTGAAAGCACAGCTCCTGCCAATCTGGGATAAACATACCTCTTTGTATGAGTCACCACACAGTGAAATCGGAAGCTAGGCTGCTTTCTGCTCTCCTGTGCTGAAATCATACTGAATAACAACAATAGAAAAGAATCCTATGCTGTTTACACACTGTTTTTTTAGCCCTCTGCAAATTCCTCTAGCTTAGAACAATACCTCGGTGAAAACACCCTCCAAGGCCTATTCCAGGAAGATGGTTAATCATAATTTCACAAGAACAACAATTAAATCAGGAGACATAAAAGGATAATTTGCTTAAAAATGGATTGGATATTTTTCTCTCACAGGAATAACAAGTCACGAAAACACAGTGCCGTTGGTTAAGTACTTTCTTCCCAGCAGCCTAGAGCAGTGGTTCTCAACCTTCCTAATGCCATGACCCTTTAATACTAGTATGTGGGTGTAGAGGAGTAGTGTCTCAGTTTCTAAGATCATCGGAAATATGTGTTTTCCAATGGTCTTAGGCAACCACTGTGAAAGGGTCGTTCAACCCCCAAAGGGGTCACAACCCACAGGTTGAGAACTGCTGGCCTAGAGTGATACGGTGGGAAAATTGCTGGTTTTGAAATCAGAGAAATTGGGTTCACATTCTTGCCTTACCACTCACAGGCTAGATGATCTTGGACAAGTCACTTGACTTATCTCTCTAGGCCTCAGCCTCCTCATCTGTAAAATGGAAGAACTAGACTAGAGAACTTCTCTAGCTCTACTCCAGTGATGAACCCTGATAGATGATAGGTAGATATTATTATCCTCTTCTTAACAGATAAGAAAATAAGCATGTGGAGGTTAGGAGGCTAAGTGACCAGGCCATGATCCCTGAACCTGTAAGGAAAGGAGTTCTGGGCCTTCAGTCTTCTGACTCCCAGTGAAATGATCTTTCTACAAGGAATAAACAATTTTTCAACAGATCTCCAGAAAAGGGCAGGGTTTGTTTTTTGTTTTGCTTTAGTTTTTGTTTAAAGTTTCTACAAGGAAATTCATGATACCACGTTCCTCGGTGTTCACCTGACTGAGATGACAAGATCAGTTCTGGAGGCAGTCAGGGTTGGACAAAGCTATGAGACCTTTGCCTTCATTTCTTTATCATCTTCAATTCTATCCTCTTGTCTCTGAGGAAGAAATGAGCTTTGTCTTTGCCAAGGTCAACCATTCCTCTCCCCAAAATATGCTCTTGATCCCTCCCTTCTTATTGCTTCTTCACTTGATTCTGCCATGTCAGTCAACTATGTCTTACCTTCTTCACAGTTAAATTCCTAAATGACGAAGCCTATGCTCATTGTTTCCTCATCTTCCATTCACTTCTTAGGCCCTCGTAATCTGGCTTCTAATGGTACCATTCAAAAGACAGGGGACTCTCTCCAAGACACTCATCAATGTTTTAATTATTAAATCTAGTGACCTTTTCTCAGACCTTACTTTATTGGACCTTTTGGCAATTTCTGACACCGTGGACACAGCCCCTCCTTCCCTGGATTTTAATGGCACATTCTCTCTTGGTTCTCTTTTTCCATTTCCTTCACGAGATCATTTTCTTCCTTCCCCTTCTAAATGGGAGCTTCTCCCAAGATTCTGTTTAGGGGCCTTTTCTATCTCTTTACTCTCTTCTTTGGTGACCTCATCAACTCCCATAACTTTAATGATGGTCTCCATAAGGATGACTTTTAAATCATCCATCACCCCCAATGTCTCTTATCCAGTCCTGTATTTCATCCCTACTTCTGTTGAGGAGTGGGCACTTTCTCCCTGTTCAAATCACTCTTATTAATTTGGACAAACTTTGTATTTACTAAAGTAGAAGGAAAGTCCTTTGACATCAAGGCCTATTTCATTTTGTCTTTCTATTTCTAGTGGTGAACACAGGGCACTTGAGCCATAGTAGATGCTTAATATATGATTACTGAATTGAATTCAGTGGCTTGGTGTTAGTCATCCAGAAGAACGATGTGAATTTAAGGCACTGTGCTCCTTCTCAGGAGTATGTGTTTTAAGCAGGAAATCTCAGTATCTATGTAAAGGCTCATAGGTTTTATAGCTAGAAGGAACTTTCATCTTTTATCATCTTATTCAACCATATTATTTTAAAGATAAGGAAAATCAAGGAGGTCCAGGGGCTGAAATAACTTTCCCAAAGTCAGACCATTTTGACTCCAATGAAGATTTTTAGATACCAATGGTTAGTAGCAATCAGATGTCTGTGTGTGTTTAAATAAAGAAGTTATTCCCCACCTTGTGAAATCATACCCTACAGGCAAGGCCCTTCTCTGGATGCCAAAAAATTGAGATCCGTATTTTGGAGTTCAGATATCAAATAGACTTTAAGTAAGAAAATAAGAAAACTTTGGATTTTTTTTTCTTTCAGGAATAAATCAGTGATAGGATCTGGAGATCTCACAACCATGATACAAAGTCCACATTGGTGAATAGTGGATATTATGATGCAAGACCATTTATATGGAAGATTGAAATACTCCAGTGCCTCCTTAAAACCACACCTACTGTTTAGAATATCGAATCCCCATTTACAGAGAAAGAAACTAAGATGCTAAACCAAGTTTAGAGCTCTCAGATTTAAAGGAAGGAGGATCAGGAACGGTCCCAGAGAGCTGGGACAGTCTTTTGTCTTTCTTGTGTCCCTAGTACTTAGCACAGTGGCTAGTATGTAATAGAGGAGTTTAATCGGTGTTAGTTGACTGAAATGGACACTGTGACCTTAAGAGAGTTTAGAATCAAACAGCAAAGGTCACCTAGGGAAGTGTTGAGGGTCAACTCTAGTTAGGCAGGTAGAAATGGCCAGCTTCTTGAAGCCGCTCCCAGGCCTACTGGATGCTGGCTCACTACTCTCCGTGAAGTGCAAGGAACAGAGCGCCCTAAATTCTCAGTCACCTTGGTAGTAATGATGCAAAGGGAACTAAGTACAACGGAAATGTACTACCCATCCCCGTGTGATAAAGGAACTAGCTTACTCTGCAAAAGGTATATAAACCCTGATCCTCAGATGAATAAACAGACTTCACTGCTGTGATGCTCCCATCGGGCCCCTGTCTTCTTTTCATGCTCCCCACTTCATCATGGCAACTCCCAAGCTGGCCTCAGGGAAGGATGTTATTAAACCTGGAATTGCAAGGGCCTAAAAGGTGATTTAATAGTCTTCAGATTCTAAAGCTTAGGGACCAAAGGTTTTCCCAATACATGGACAGAGAGTAGGGCTGGTTAGATAGGGATAGCAATGAGTTTTGATTACAAGAAGTAAGCAGTAGGGACTTCACAAATATCTTTCTTTCCCATAATTTATTTTTGTTACAATAATAGCTGGCACCTATATAGACTTTTAAGGGTTGCAAAGGAAAACGGCATCTCATTCGATCCTCCCAACAATTCTTTAAAGTAGGTGCTACAATTATTCCCATTTTACAGATGATGAAACAGATTGAGAATAGCCAAGTGTTTTAACTAGGGTCACCCAACTAGTTAGTGTCTGAGACAGGGTCAAACTCAGGACTCCAGGTCCTATTCCAAGTAGCATCACACCATCTGGTCACCTTACAAACAACTAATCTTAAAAATTATACACAAGTATTTATCAAGAACTACTATGTAGTCTGAATGTAGATCAAAGCATGCTTGTTTAAAAACTTTATTTTTCTTGGGTTTTACTTATTGATTAGGTCTGCATTTTCTTTCATTACATGACTAATGTGGAAATTATTTGTATGATCGCACATATATAACCTATGTCAAATTGCTTGCCTTCTCGATGGGGGGGAGGGGAAAGAGAGGGAGAGAATTTGGAATTCAAAATTTAAAAGAACAAATGTTAAAAATTCTTACATGTAATTGGGAAAAAATAAAACATTTTAAAAAGTACAGAACTATTTATGTTTTTCAATTTCTATGGAGACATATCAGCAAGCATTTCTGAGCACCTACTTTGTGCAAGGCACTATGTTAGGAAGTGCTGATGCGAAGTCAGAGTATACACACTGCCTGAAGAAGCTGGTGACAGGGTGGCAGGTAAATCTTATGAACAAATAGCTGTTATAAAATGCAGAATGCCCTGTGTGACCTTGGGTAAGTCACTTAACCCTGACTGGCTCCAAAAAAATGCAGAATATGGTTAAGTGAAAAAGATGTAGGGATTGAGTCTTAGGTAAGTTGAGGACAAGAAGAATACTACGGCTTCTGCTTTGTATGGAACAAAAAGTGATGACAAATGGCTTTAAAAAGGCAATACTACTTATATCCCATCTTGCTTCTCTTTTCTTTATCATGAGGAAGTTCTCAAGATTGAGTGAACAAAAACATAAGGAAATTTAAAAAAATAGTGAAATGAAACTTAAAAATAAAATAAAATAAAATAAAAGCTAGAAGGAAAGCACCTAGCTGGCCTCAATGTGTTCAAGTCCTATAAATTATACTCCAAGATAATTGGCAATCTTTGAAGAATCTTGAAGAAGGAGGATAGAACCAAAGATAGGCAAATATTGTCTTGATTTTTAATGAGACTAAGAGGATGGATATTTTCCAAAACATTGCATCTGGAACCTGAAGATATGGGTTCACATCCGGGCTCTGCTGCTTAAGTCATTTAAACTTTTGGGATCTCAAGTTTCCTCATATGTAAAATAAGGAAACTGGATTAGATAACCTCTCAAATTTCTTCTAGCTCTGAATCCTAAAAGCCTACTACTCAAACTTAAGTCAGTGAATCTGACACTGATTTCTTGTGAGATTCTGGATGGATTGTTAAATGGTTGTTTGATAGTTAAAAGGAACGATTTGTGAGCACTTGTATTAATAAGTGTTTAGTTAGCATTTTAAAGCTTACAAAGAGCTTTACAAATATTATTTCATTTGATCTTTACAACAACCCTGGGAAGTGGTTATTGTATTGTATAATATCTATTATTATCCCAATTTTACAGATGGAGAAACTGAGGCAAGGAGAGGTTAAGTGACTTTAAAAGGGCAGTGATGAGCATTGTAAGTCTTCAATGCATCTGTTAAGAATGAATTATGACAAGTTAGCCTATTTCCTTTTTTCATAGGGTTACTAAATTTGTAGAATAGAGAAATGCAGTGGGGATAGCTATATCTGCACTTTAGCAAGGCATTGGATAAAGTCTCTCAATATTTCCGTGTGGATAATATGGAGAAATGTGGACTGGCTGAGAGTATAGTTAGGTAAGTTTGGAACCCATAGATCTACTGACCAGATAAAGAAGAAATAAACAACATCACTCTAGAGGAAATTGTCTAGTGGAATGCCACAGGGCTCTTTTCTGGGACATGATGATTTCAGCATTTGTTAAAAAAAAATCATCATCTAAATAAAGTCAGAGGTGCCATATTAATAAAAATCTATGCATAATTCAAAACTGGGAAGGATGGCTAATATGCTATTGCACCAAAAAAATGAAATCCAAAAATATCTTGACAGACTGAAATGAAGGGCTGAAGCTAACAAGATGGAATTAAATAGTTACAAAATTAAACAGTGCCTGGGATTAAAAATCAAATATATAAATACAGAATGCAAGGAATGTGACTAGAAAGCAGTTTACATGAAAATGAGCAGAGTTTTTATTGGACTGCAAACTCAATAGGAGTTAGCAATGTGATGTGGCAGACCCAAATATAATCTTAGAAAGCATTAATGGAGGCACAGTGTCAAATGGATCATACTCAATTAAGGCAGGCAATAGCCATGCTATGTTCTGCCCTGTTCAGACCACATCCAAAATACAGGCACACCCTGCCTAATAGTGTTAACAGGCTTAGTTGGAAATAATATATCAGAAGAATGTTAGTTCTATAGCTACAATGTTGTAATTGAAAGATACAGTCCTAGACAAACCTAAATTCAACTATTAAAGCTTTAGAAAAAATCCAACTTTTACATATCTCAAACTATAAATGAGCTACAGAGACAATCATATGGGTGGCAGGACTGCTTATTGCTAACGGATCTGAGTATCAAGTCATCAAAGGGACCCATGAGTTTTGTGAATGCAGAACTGAAGTGTCTGTCTATGTGTGTATGTATGTATGCATGTGTGTGTATGATGTATGTATGTGTGTTTGGAGAAGGAAAGAGGGGATGTTCAATTAGCTACAGGACAAGAACAGAAGTTTAGAAACAAGCTGGAAAGGGGATTCTTAACCTAGGGCTTTTTAATTTGTTTACAACTATTTTGATAACTATATCAATATAATTGGTTTCTTTTGGAATCTGATTTGATTTTATCTTATACATTTAAAAATATTATCTAAAAACATTTATTTTATGCATTTAAAAACATTATTCTGAGGAATCCATATGGTTTAACAGATGGCTAAAGGTGTCCATGGCACAAAAAAAGGTCAAAATCCTCTACTTTAAAGGGATTTTTGCTGAGTTTTTCCACCTTAGGAGTCATCTAAACTCTAGGTCAACATATAGCTAGAGATGAAAATTCTTGGGAGAATTTTATTATTTTTCAAACAGCAACAAAAAGGCAGAGAAACCACAAAAAAAATCTATTGTCAACATCTGGAAAAGGTACAATTCATCTCCACAGAGGAATAGAACAATGGAAATTGTACTGAGCTCAAGTAAACATATGAAAGATGATTGATCAAAGCTAGAGTCTGGGGGTTCAGGAGACAAATCTCTTTCACTCCTTTTTCCAAGGGACTGGGAAAGGGAAGGAGGGGGAAGGGGAAGGAGAAGGGAACAATATTTTTATGGCACTTACTATGTGGAATGATTCCTTTAGCATCACAGAGTTAGTAAGTGTCTGAATTCAGATTTGGACCCAGGTCATCCTGTCCCCAGGTTCTGAGTTCTATCCACTGTATCACTAGTTGCCCCTAATTAGCATAAACTATTAAAATTAAAATTCCTTTTTCTTTTGTGTTCCAAAAGTTATACGGGCAAAGGAACTTCTTGTAGCTGTTGGGTATGGGACACATCAGTAAACTATTTTTGTAAAGTGCTTGACATCTCTCTCAGTGACATTTAACAATACAAGAACACAATCCTACTGGAGACTATGGTTGGGTGGGCTGATCTCTGGAAACTGTCTGGAGGATATGATAGTGGGAAGCCTGATTTTAGAGTGGGGCTTTGTTAGAATGTATTTGTAATGTCATTAGCTGGGTTAGGGGGAAGGGAGAACTGTATTGTGTTAAGTCCTGGGGAGAGAAGGGTGAAAGGGGGTCACATTTTAGCAAAGGCTAGAGTATGTCTAGAGACAGCAACCAGGAAGGCAAAAGAACTCTAACCCATGTCATGTGAGAATCTGCTGAAGAAATGGAACACATTTAGCCTGAAGAAAAGACAGGGAAGGAGTGATAGCACACTGTAAATATGTGAAGGGTGATCATGTGGAAGAGGGATTATCTTTGCTCTGCTCAGCCCCAGAGGGCATGACTAGTACCAATGGGTAGAAGTTACAGGGAGGCCTGAGTTTGATCTGACTTGACTTAAAGAAAAACTTAATGATTTACTCTGTCCCCAGATGGAAACAGGGTGATGAGTTTCCAGTCTCCACAAGGTGATTGCTTGAAGGATGCTTTAAGATGTCCTTTTGGTGACTAATGTGGAAACATTTTACATGATTGCACATGTATAATTTATATTGGGTTGCTTATCATTACAGGGAGGGGTGATGGGAAGAAGGAAGGGAAGGATAGAATTTGGAACTCAAAATTTTTTTTAAATGTTAAAAAGTGCTTTAAAAAGTAATTGGGGAATTAAAAAAAAAAGATGTCCTTTTTGTCTCTGTCTCACTTAGTAGAGAGTCTGGCACAGAGAGGATGGTTAAAAGATATAAGCTAAATTGAAATCTTTGTTATATGCTAGTCATCAGGTTCTGTTCCTTTATTATCAATAAGAATAGAGAAGAAATGGGTTTTTATTATAGCATTTAAGCATTTGATACAATTGCCACTTCTACTAATGATAACTAATTAATGATATGTTAGAGTTTTAAAAGTTTTTCTGAAACTACATTGAGAGTATGGAGTACAAATATTATTGCACCATTTTATAGAGGAGGAAATTAAAGTTCCAAAAGATTGTGATTTTCCAGTGTCATACAGTGAGTGTCAGAGGGAGACTTTCTGTAATTGTCACTGTGATATACTCCCCTCTCTAATGAATTCACAACCTTAAGGGCTGTTAGTCATGGGAATGTGTTACAAAGAACATCTGAGGGATGCAGACATTTTCATGACTGGAATATTCTTCCTCGGCATCACTATCTTCTGGCTTTCTTTAAGTCCAAGCTAGACCTATGTTCTATAAGAAGCCCTTCCTGATCCCACTTAATACTAGCAACTCCCTTCGAGTGATTATCTCTAATTTATCCTGTAGATATTTCATTCATACATGGTTGTTTTTCCATGTTGTTTCTCCTCTCCCTTAGGCTATGAGTAATGTGTTCCCTTTACTAAAGATGAGGGGCGATGTAATGAGAAGAATCCTCAAAGGAGACCAAGTAAATAAAAAATCTTTATTTATTTCCTCTGCTTTCAAGGAGCAGAGACTGTTTTGACCTTCTTCGGATCCCCAGGGCTTGGCACAGAGCCCAAAACATAGTATGTGCTTAATAAATTCTTACTGGCTGATTGATTGGAGGAATCATCTTCTCTCTGTGGATACTTAACAGCTTGGTCAAACTAAGTCAACCTCCCCAAATCTCAAGACATACTTCTAATACTAAACTTTCCTTATTCCTTTCCTTAAGGTAAAATAACCACACTAACATACATAAGGCCTACATTCAGCTCCAAAATTCCAAAAGTCTACAAGAAACCATGGAATCCTACCCTGGAAGGATAATCAGGACTGTCCACGTCCAATTTTTTCTGTTTCTGAAAGTACCTACATAAGAGTTGCGAAAATCACACAGGAAAATGACAAAGGAGATATGTCCTGTGGGTACATTTGCTTTGCTCAGTGAACCTCTTTAATTCTATAATAGGGTGCTAGAATTCAAGAATATTAAATAAATAGGTCTCCTAGGAAAGAAGAGAAAACCCTTTTATGAAAGCAGAGTTTCTTAACCTGTTTTGTTTCATGGACCACATTTGACAGTCTAGTAAATTCTACAGACCCTTCTTAGAACAATGCTTTTAAATGCATAAAATACATATGATTATAGAAGAAAACCATTATATTAAAATACAATTATTAAAAAAATTTTTTTTAGAAAAATCAAGCTTATAGACACCAGGCTAAGAGCTCCTGTGGGTCTTTATAGCTTTATTTTTCAAGGCATTGACTTCTGTTAAGACCTTATAGGTTTCAAGAAAAAACAGATAAATATTTATTATTTAGTTGGTTTCCTTTGAGGATTCTTCATATTACATAGACCCTTACCTACAGTAAGAGACCATTAAATTTAATAAATATTGTCGACCAAGAAACCAAGAGTAATCATTCCAAAATTAGCCATCCAACTTGGCTCACAGATTTGATGGTCTTTAGAGAAAACCACTGATGGCTATATTGCTTACAACTAGACTGAAGCATGGACCGGACAAAGCTTTAAAGATTCTCTTTAGCACAGAAAGATTATTGGCCCAACACTTTCAGGATTTTTTAAAAAACATTTTTGCCAGTCAACAAATTTAATTCTATACAAAATAGCCTCTCTCATCATAACACATCTATACTCTCCAGACTCCAAACATTTACATGACATATTCCTTCCTACAATTCCAATGAAGGTTTGATTTCTCTGGGAAATAGCAAAAGGGAAATACACTTGAAAATTCAAGCTGTAGGGAGCCAAGATGGAGGCGTAGCAGCAGCAATATATCACAGCTCTCACATAGCCACCCCAAAATACCCATGGAATAGGACTCTCGACCAACCTAGAACTTCAAATCGCACACAAAGATACTTCCCACTAAAGTCAGCTCGGCTACGAGGAACCATATCAGCACTGCAAACCGAAACCAGCCTGGCCTGAAGCCACGGCTGTGCCCCGGGGGCGGCCGGGCGGGAGGTGCAGAGAAAGCTCTCAGGTGAGGGAATAGCACCAGCTTCAAGGAGGGGGGATTGTGAAAGGGGGAGATAAGCGTCCAGCCGAAAGGTCTCCAGAGCGGAAAAGCTAAAGGCGGAGGTTTT
>CM053589.1:131367208-131449550 GCA_028646515.1 Pseudochirops corinnae | reverse complement strand
TTGGGAGATCCATCCTGCCCTACCAAGAAGTGACATAGGAGAGAACAGACTGGGGGAGGGGGGACACACTGGGATGGCTGTTTTGGGGCGGTGGGTGGGGCAAAGAGGGGGAGAAAATATGTAACTCAAAATGTTGTGGAAATGAAAGATGCAAACTATAATAAAATTTAAAAAAAAAAAAAGAAAATTCAAGCTGTAAACAAAGTACTCTGACAGTTATAGGGTATGTAGACTATATACTATTTATATTGTACAGTGAGATATCTCCAAGGAACTAATACTATGTCTTGCACATAGTAGGCAATTAATGAATATTTGTTGGATTCAATTGAGGAAGGCAGCCAGGAATCTCACAAAAGAAATAATGACTCAGGAGCCCACAAGCCTTTTGTGTTCTTTTGTTACAGGATATTGCAAGGGCAAGGTATCCTTGAAGGCCTCAGAGTAATAACCATGTCATCAAGCCAACTAGATCAATAAGTGTCTGAGATCAGAAGTGAATAGGCGCCTGCTCAGGAGAACAAAACATAATGTCAGTCAAACTATGTTAGCAAGCACCACACGAGGAGAGTTGCAGTCTAGAAGTGTGGTTTATTTCCAGCACATACTGACACCAACCAGACACTTAGAGACTTCCAGTAGGGAAATAATGAGGCAGATAAATTTTCAGAAAACCATTACTAACTGGTTAGCCTGACAAATATGGAGCACCAGTCCCCTGCCTCCACTTTAAAAGGGTCTCTGTTTGGGTCAGCGCATACATATTGTCTCCCTGGGTATTAGACTGGCACAACTGAAGCCTGTCAAAGGGGTGATTCATATGGTCTCCAGGAGGGAAGGGGCTGAACTGGACTACTTCTATAAACTGTCGCGCCAGTGGCAGAATGCCTTTCTTTCATAGTGTGGCTCTTGTGTTAGCTCACAAAGACATCACCTGCCTTTGTGTTCTTCTTTGGTCAGATCACATCAAAAGTACTATGTTCAGTTCTGGTGCTACATTTTAGGAAGGGCACCAATGATCTGGAGCACAGCCAAGAGAGGCTAACCAGGGTGGTGAGGATGCCAGATGATGATCCATTTATGGAACAGGGGATGTTTAGTCTGTAGAAAAGATGATTTAAGGAATATACAGTGGATGTCTCCCAGTATTTGAGAGGCTGTTATATAATAGACTTGTTCTATTTGGCTCTAGAGGACTAGAACAATGGGTAGGTGTTGTAGAAAGGTAGATATATTTTTTTAAAAAAGGTTTCCCAACTTTTGAGCTGTCTAAACTGGGAATGGGCTGGTTCAGGAAATTGTGAGTCCCCACCTACAACCCCCCATCCTGAAATCACTAGTCAGGGATGACTTAGAAGTAGCAAGGCAAAACAGATACATCAAAGGACTGGTCTTGCAGTCGGGCAAACACAGGTTTGTATCCTGCTTCTTAGCTAGGAGATCTTAAGCAAGTCATTTCACCTGAATGAGTTTAGATTTCCTCATCTGCAAACACCAGGATAATATTTGTAGCATCTACCTCCAAGAATGTTTCATGAATTACCAAGCGTAATTATAAAACCAAAGTAACTGAAGTGCTACAAAAAAAAGTTGCTTTTATTACTATAGGAGAGGCATCATGACAGAACACTAGCTTCAAAGGAAGAGGACATGGTTCAAATGGCTCCTGACAATTATTGCCTATGTAACCATGGGAAAATCACTTAACCTCCCTAAGCCTCAGTTTCCTTATCTGTAAAGTGAAGGGGTAAGACTAGCAATAGGAAACCTGTGGCCTTGAGGCCACATGTAGTCCTCAAGTGTGGCCCTTTGACTGAATCCAAACTTCACAAAACAAAGCTCCTTAATAAAAGGATTTATTTTGTAAAACTTGGACTCAGTCAAGTGGCTGCACTTGAGGACCTAGAGGGCCATGTGTGGTCTCAAGGCCACAGGTTCCTCTCCCCTGGGTTAGACTATATGGTCCTTAAGGTACCTTCTAGCTCTAAATCAATGATCTTCTAAGTTTATGAGATTTCTGTTAAGATGCAGGTTGCAACAGATGATTTACAAAGTCTCTTCCACCCCTGAGATCCTTATGCTACTGATTAAAATAGAAATAATCAGAAAACAAAGAGGTAATAAAAACAGTATATGTACTGGTGACATTAATTGTTGTAATAAAAACAGTATATGTACTGGTGACATTAATTGTTAGACTTGTTAACCTTTGCTCAAAATAATCAGAATAAATTATCATTCAAAATAAAAAAAAAATGGACCTCAATCTTCAGCTGAGGATAGAGGGAGTATTGGTACCTAGACTTTGGTTTTAGTTCATTGCTTGAGAAACCAAAATGCTCTAACTAGATAGGTTGCTTTTCATATGCATACTACATGTTTAGAGAAGTAAACTGAGGTATATGCAGAAGGTTTAAAAATCTGCTGTCTTTAGGGGTATATCAGACTAGTCATATATACATACAATCTTTTAATTACCATGGGCCCCATTATAGCAAAATAGAGGTAGGCTTGTATCATCCCCAACAGACACAATCTAACATTCATTTCAAGGAAACAAAGTCATATCAACTATCAACTTATAGAAATAAGTGATAGGCTGGAAAGCTTTGAGCATGAAAGCCAAGAGAGGAACTCTGACAAATGCCAATCAAACGCTACTTTCTTTCAACTCCTTGGCAGGGTCTCTTGGAGACACTAAAGAGGAAACCAGTTTTAATTTTATTACAGGCACAAAGCTCACATATTAAAAAGAAACTATTCAGTTGATTAAGTTCACAATTTGCATTTATTCTTTGGAAAAGCTTTCAAGGCAAAACCCACATTAGGTAAAGAATGTGATTATAAGCACAACTGATATACAGAACTAGACACTTTCTCCTTCCCCTCTCTCCCACACTGTCTTGCTCTTGCACGGCTGTTAGCTTTCATGATCCTATTACTGAATCCATCTATTAAAATAATAAAACCTAACTGTTTCTAGCAAACAAGGATCAATTCCAGGTCAGTATTCTCATTTCTAAGTCCCCTGGGGGGCTCTAAGTGAAAATGTACCTGTACTTAAGTCACTAAAATGGTCCAAATTGTTGAAGACCCAGCAGGCACCCTCATTTCTTAAGTACAGGTGTGGTCCACCATGAAATATAAAAAAAATGGATCTGGAAGGAACGTCAGACATCTAGTCCAACCTCCTCTTTTTATAACAGGAAAGGAGAAATCTAGAGCTGGTAAATGGAAGAGACAGGACTAAAGTCACAGTTTCTCAAACTCATTCACTACACCATCCTAGCTAAAACATGGGGCAATCATTTGTCTAAAAAAAGTGAGACATTTCACTATTTAAATTATGATTGAAAAATCTCCGAATTTGATTTCTACCCAATTTTTCAGGGACACATTCATGGCACAGAGGAAGGATGTCCCTGTGCTGATCCTGTAGCCACTGACACCCCCCCCCTTTCCCCACCCCACTACTCTCATGGCATAATTTTATTAGATTTGAAGTACTCCTTTAAAGAGTGATTTAACTGTCATTAAGAATAATGCCGTAATGGTACCAGACACAGCAGAAACCTTTAAAATCACTCAGGTTTTTCCCCCTGCATGAATGAAACGGGACAAGTACCATCAAGTCACAAACCTGTCTGGGAAACTATTATTCTTTCATTTAAATTCTTAATTAACTCAGTTGATGGGGGAGGGGGAGAAGCAAAACACATATCACACACTGAAGAAGAGAACATGGGAGGTGGGATAACCGTCAGACGACTCACACCCCTGAGCTGGGTTGGGCTTCACACCGCATTGCTAAATTAAAGGCACTTCACGAAGTCGCCTGTAGTAAATAGCAATCACGACTTCTCAACAGGAAAACTGCTCAGCCTCTCATCAAAAATGTCTGCCCAGGGTCCGAGTGATCATGTCCCAGGAGATGGTTTAACCCTGCTGTGTCATTTCAACTTCTCCAGCCATGCACATTGATCAATATTTATAATTACCTTTCTCCTTCACCATGGCAACCAAATCCTTTTAAGTGCTGCTGCGCGGAAGGGGAGCAAGAATACTCTCACAAAGGTGAACTGCGCCCGGGGCAGCCAGGCAGCGCAGGGGAGAGGCTGGAGATCCACAAGGTTAGAAGCAGAAGGAAGCCCTCCCCTACGGCCCCCCAGGGCAACCACGGTCAGCAAGCTGAGCCCAGCTCTCCAGTCTCTCTCCCACCGGGTGGGGGTTTGGATAGAGAGAGGGGAGGGGAGATGCTCCTCACAGTAGCCTCGCAGGCTTGCCAGTGGGTGTTTCTGTCTCTCCCTCTGCATTCACCCTCCTACTAAGGGTGGCAGCTCCCGTCCTCTCGCTCCTGCTGGTGGACTCTGCCCCCTGCGCTGAAACACCAGCTACAGCTGCTGCTGCTGCTCCCGGAACAAATGAGAGATTCCACTGTCCCTAATCTTTGGTGGCGGACTCACCACCTTACATTCCTCCTGCTGAGGCAGAGCTTCTCCGCATTGCTGGCAAGGATGCCTCCTAGTGACGGATGGGTAAATGACTGCCCTGGGTAGCTGAGCCCTGGGAACTCCAGGGAAGCCGAGCCACGAGAATTTCCAGGGAAGCTATGCACCTTAGGCTGTTTTAAAATGACGGTGAGCTTAGAAACAAACTCAATCACCTACAATTTATCCTGCAGCAACTCAGAAAGACTGGGCCTTCAGCTGGTTCTTCAGTATTTGTAGCTAGGTATTTCTAACCTGGACTGAGGAAAAGGCATACAGCAAGGGAGAGGGGGTTCAGTAAACCCCCAACCCTTCCCCCTCCCATCCCTTCTCTTCTATTTTACCTGTATCTGTTACGCCAAGTACCATTCCACCCCTACCCCTAGAAACTTTTTTTTGTCATAGATGAGATTGGAAAAGCCCAGCTACTTGGAAGCCTCCTTTTGGGAGGCCAAAAAGAAATTCAAAGTCAATTTAAATAATAAGATTTAAGAAAGAGATGGAGAGTGTATCTCCCTATTACTTTGCCTTGAGTAGGGCATTAGAACCCCACGTTGAGCTCATGTAAATTTCTTGGTTCTGCCAGGGACTGTGCCTAGCTGACAGGCGTTACACTCACTTTTAAGCTTTCATTTATCACCTCTGATATTTCTAGAGAAATTTTTTAATGCTTGACACTCCTGGCTCATCAATAAATAAGCAAGCTGGGGGAGTGAATTTCTTAGACTGAACTCATAAAGAGAGGGTCTGAATTAAAATCTTGCTTTATTCCCATGCGACATTGGGCAAGTCATTTAAACCTCCCTATGCCTCAGTTCCCTCATATAAAATAAAAGGATTGGACTGGATGGTCTCTTTGAGGTTCCTTCTGACTGTAGATCAGAGGTTCTTAACTTGGTCACACTTAATCTCTCAATGATCCAGGTAAGTTTCTAAGATCATGAATTAGAGAACTGGTAATGACCTGCTTTAGTAATAGAGGTTTCTTCATCAAGAATTCCCTATACAAATGAAATTACAGGTTCAGGACCCTACCCCCCTTTATGTGTACATGTGTATACACACATACACATTCTCACACACACATACACATATATACATTTATATTTACAAAATGTTTTTCATTTTACAAAGTGCTTTCACATTCATTGTTAATTAACAATCAACTCTTGCGACAACCTTATGCAACAGCTAAAGTAAGTATTCTTTTCCAAATACAGAAAATGATGTCCAGAGAAGTGTCACAAAGGTAATAAATGGTGAGGGTGGGGCTCAAATCCAGGAATTTTTTACTCTAAATCCAATGCTTTTGGGGGGGGAGGGGCTACGTTATGCCTGAGGACATCCCATACATGACCTGACCACTAACAAAGCAATAAAAAAAAATTTTATTAAGCGCCACCTAGGTACCAGGAACGTTGAGGATACAAAGAGAAAGGAGATGGTCTCTTCCCCCAAAGGAACTTACATTCTATTGATCTTACAAGCAGGAATCACTCATATTCACAATGAGCAGAGAATTTAATATTGGGTCCCAAATCTAATCCCAGTACCCATCTTTCAAATTCACCTGCCTTCCACATCATGTTTCATCCATATCCAACCATATGGGAAGAAGCAATGAGATACAAGTGCTGACAAGTGCTGTTTCGGAGAAAGAGAACAGCAGATGGTCAATCCATCTTTCAGAACCAGAATGCACAGCCACTATTAGATTTTATTTACTGCAAATATTGTAACGTGTTGGGTCTGCAAGAGTCAGGGTGGCAGAAAAGAATGAAGTAAATCACCCTTCCTTGAAGCAAATCAATCACCCTTCCTCATCTCTGCCTTGGTGTGTTTGCAGTTCAAATAACCTGCTTTTGGTGGTCTAGGAAGAGAGGAGGAAAGTTCCATCATTTCGCTGATGGGCTGCTATCGTTGGTTTTCTGATGCACAACAGTAGCAGGGCTGGAGCATTTGTGACATTCATTTATCTATGACTCAGTGCGTTACTATAAATAGCTTTGGTGGCTGAGCCTGTAAGCAAGGACTAAGTCCCCTCCAGCTCCTGGGTATCTATCACTATGACATGGCCATCATCCACACCATACCTTGAACAGCCCAGGCTCTGCTAAGATTTCCCTATACATTAAATCAATAGCCAGCCTCCTGCTGCAAGCATGGAGAGGTCCTTGAGGGGCTTAAACAGCCTCCATTCATAAATACGAAGCTAGCAGGAGCAAGCTAGCTCAAAGAGACAGACATGCAGCAAATAGCACAGATATTATTTAAAAACACTCCTGGGATTAACCCTTTAGACAGTTTCAAAGTTTTACTGGGCAATTATAGGGGTTAAAAATTGTTTTTTATCTGCCATCTCTTTCTTGCCACTCCCTTCAATAGCTGCTGATAAGCAAAGCAGACTGCAGACTTCTGGACATCTGAGTTCACTGAGTGCATTTATTTCCTAGTTGTGTAAGGAGATTAGCACCACACTTAAACACCTCTCTCTACAGCTCCTTGAAGGCTTTCCCTCACATTACACAGCCCAAAGCAAAGGAACTAGTGCTGCTAGCTTTTAATGTGCCTAAAATAGATCTCATGCAAACATAGGCACCAGAGCATAACCAGAAAGGATACAATCCAAAACTAATGCCATAAGAAGTGGACCACCCTGCAAACCAGGTCCTTTTCCATCAGGCTAGACATTTTTCATCTCCAGTTTTGTCTATCATTATCATCACTGTTCAGAATTGGCATTTACAACTAAGTTGTTGAAGGATACAAGAACCAGGATCTTAGGATGCCTTTTCATGGGTTTCCCAGGAAAGTCTGCTAATAGAGAAATAGCTAGTGCTTATTCTATCAAAAAGCAGCCCTTTCTAAAGGAAAACAGACAGTTTAAGGATTCTTCCCACCCCTTACCCCCAATGCATTTCACATCAAAATAATTTCCCTTTACCAGAATCAAAGTGAATGATCACCAGGGTTCAGCTGCTAAATAATACTCATGGAAATAGTACCCAAAACAATCAGACAGACTACTCTCAGCAGAAACTCCTTGCACTTGTAAGATAATCTGAATAGTATATTACTGAGGTTACATTTATAATGTGGAAGAGGATAGCCCGACTGAACTGTGTTTATATCTCCTTACCTTAAAGTCAGAATCCTGAAAAGCTTTGGAGCAGGAATCAGTGGGATATTTTCTAGCCTGCAATTCTACGCTGCAAAGGCGAGAGCAAAATAAACCAGGAGAAATAATTTTAAATGGTCTGCAAGAGCTGAAACATTTTCCTCTTATTTCTAGAGGTGGCTTCCAAAGGACTTATCTCACTCAAATTCCACTGGGATGAGATAGTACTTCATAATAAAGACACCAATGCATGATTGTGTCCCCCTACTCCACCCCCATTCCAGTCCAAAACTGAATCACTACCTCCTTTTTATTCACTCAGAAGATGAAGTAAAGAATTGTCCACATGTGATTGGAAGCCGGGCACCATTTTATTGGCTCAAAAGCTATCCATGCATGAACAGACACCTTTGGCAAAAATTCAAATGCAGATCATTTCAACAGGGCTCAAGTTAATTTAAAAGCAATTGTTACAATCCACATTTAAAAACCTGGCTCTGTATTTTTCCCAAAACAGTTCTTCCCCATCAAAAGAGACACCAAAAGTGGCCATATACTGTGATTCTAAATAGACATAACAGCAAACACTCATTAGTCACTGACATCTCCCCACTTCATCCCATGACTTTCCCTAGGCATATATATCACTGTTATCACTGACACTTAAAGTAATCATACCCATAATGCACACTGCAGGAAAATCAAATAATCACAGAATTTTAGAACTGGAAGAACCTTAGAAATAACCTAATCCAACCCCTCATTTCACAAAATAAGAAACTACAGCTTAGAGAGCTAAACTAATTTGTTACTTGAGTAGAATGTAAAGTCTCTGAGGACAGACACTATCTCATTTTTCCCTTTGTGTATCTCCAGCACAGAGCAGGGTGCCATGCACTTAACAGGCATTTGAAATAAATGCTTCTTAATTTAGATAAATTGCTCAAGATCAACCTGTTGAGAAGTGGCAAAGCTAGCACTAGAATTCACATTCCCTTAGTCCCAAGCATAGTATTCTTTCCTCTTGTTCATTCGTCAGGGATGTGATGCCACAGCATACAAGTGAATTGGCTTTAAGTGAGGGAGGGTTGCACAGTCACCAGCCTCACTTTCTCCTCTGGAGCCATTCCACGAGAGAATGAATTATAGATTTATCTTCTTTCTCATGTCTGAATCCAAGAAAGAGCTCAAGAACCTAAAATAATTCCCAACTACCTACCACAAGTTTAGGCCCCTCTGCCTGGCTTTTGAGTGCCACCATAACCAGGCTCCACACCATTACCCAGTTATCCTTTCCACAATGCAGAAGTGAGGAGTGCAGCATCCCAGCCATCTGGAAAATCCGGTTAAAATTTTTGGCCTTCCCTTAATACCAGAGAAGAAGTTTGAATTTTTTTTCTTTTATTGGGTGTTTACAGTGCCTTATTATAAAATCTGGGTTAAGTATTTGGTCATAGGCCATATGGAGGTCAATGTTAAGTAAAAATACCTTATGAAAAAGAACTTTTTCTGTGCTATCTGTGACTTTCCAAAATTCCCATTTAATTTTTTTATGTTGACCCACAATATATTGAAACCACAATGAGAAAAGTGGAAGTGATAATTGTACAATCTTTTCACCCACTATCCTCCAACACACATTCCCAACTCCAATGAGGCTGGTCTCCTCACTATATCATACGTATCTTGTTTTCTTCTTATCTGCTCCAATGTACACCATCATCATCTCTACTTTCTGGGATTTAGGTAATTAGAAACTTAGGTAATTAGAAACATCTGTCTGACTACTCGCTTCTTTTCAACTGCCTTAATCCTATGAATCCTTCCAATTTAAGCACCACCTCCTCCATGAAGACTTTTCTGATTACTTTAACCCACAAGGATAAATCTTAACTTTAAATTATTACCACCGACATCTTTTAGGGCTTAATTGTTCTCTGTTTCTTATATGTTCATTTTGCCTTGACAACAAAAATGCAAATGATTCAAAGGCAGGGAACAGGTCATATGTTTCTTCTGTGCACCTAAGCACCGTACTGGGTACAAAGGACCGACTCAATACATTCTGACTGACTGAACAAACCTATATAAATAGGCAGCATTTTAATAAGCTGTGTGACCTTGGGCAAGTTGCTTAATTAACCTTTTTGATTCTCAGTTTCCCATTATGTAAAATACTAATTCTCTACCTGCTTTTTAGGGTGGTGAGAATCAAATGAAATAGCAAACGTGAAAGCATTTTGATATTGTTGACATTGTTGTCGTTCCATCATTTCTGTCATGTTCAACTCTTTGTGACCCCTTTTGGGGTCTTCTTGACAATGATACTGGAGTGGTTGGCCATTTTCTTCTCCAGCTTAGTTTACAGATGAGGAAACTGAGGAAAACAAGGTTAAGTGACTTGTCCAGGGTCACATAGCTAGTAAGTGAGGCTGGATTTGAGACTCCAGGCCCTAAGCTCTATCTACTGTGTCACTTACTTGTCCCACTTGATACTGCAAAGCAATATATAAATGAGTGATTATCATCATCATCAATGTCATTATATTTCCTCATCTAGAAATTCCTTATACCAATGAAAGCATGGGTCCAGTCCTTATCTCAATTGTTGATGATGACAATGATGCAGCACCTGTGTGCAAAAGGCTGGATTTTAATAGCACTGGATGAGTTGTGGGAGGGGACAGGGATGAATCAAGATGATTCCAAAGTTCCTTACAATCTAAGATTTGTCTATGAAGCCTTAAGCAAGTCATCAATCTCTTTTGTCCTTATTTTCCTCATCAGAAACACAAAGCATTGGATCAGGCATTTTTAATGGTTTTTTTTTTTTGGAGCGGGAAAGGCAAAGCAATTGGGGTTAAGTGACTTGCCTAAAGTCACATAGCTAGTAAGTGTTAAGTGTCTGAGGCTGGATTTAAACTCAGATCCTCCTCACTCCACAGACTGGTGCTCCATTCACTGTACCACCTAGCCATCCCTGGATTAGGCAATTTTTAACATCCTTTCCATTTCTTAGTTTTTTATTTGAAAGGGACAAAAACGACCCATATGTACAAAAATAGTTATAATTGCTTTCTTTGTTGTAAAAAAAAAAGGGGGGGGGGCAAAAAGGATAGTAATCAACTGGGGAAATAGATGGATAAATTATAGTATGTAAATGTAATGGAATATGACTGTGCTGAAATGACAAAATTGATGGTTCCAGAGAAACCTGGGAAAACTTGTACAAATTGGTGAAGCGAAGTAGTCAGAACCAGGAAAGTAATGTACATAGTAATGACAACATTGTAAAGAAAAATAACTTGGAAAAATTTCGAGTTCTGATCAGTTTAGGGTCCAACCACAAATCCAGAGGATTGATGATGAAGCATGCTACCCAAATTCTGACAGAGGGCTGATGAACCCAAGGTGCAGAACGAGAAATACATGTTTGGAGATGGCAAAGACGTGAATTTGTTTTTCTTTTCACTATGTTTATCTGTTTAAAACACTGTGTTTTCCCATTTTTATTTGGAAAGGGAAGATTTGGAAGGGGTGGAGCTAGTGATAGTATTGCCAAAATGAAAAAGAAAGGAAGAGATTTCTGGAAGCATTTTTAAAAATGCACAGAAGGGAATAGAAAGAAATTCAGAGAGAAACACAGATAAGCAAAACAGCTCTGGAAGTAACATGCTCAATTTATTTTATACCCTTTTAAAAAAATGTAATCAGTACACAGAAAAGATTCATAGTTTCACATATAACTTTCTGTTTTACTTTGTATATAGAAATGTTATTTTTTTCTTGGTACTCATTAAATTAAGAACAAATTTTTAAAGAAGTGTTTGATCCTATGATTCAGAACTTCCAAATGTTTGGCCTTCTTGATCTTTCTTCTTATCCTTTTATTGAAATGACTTATTTTAAGATTTTTATCTCTGAATTCTCATGAAATTTCCTGTCAGGATAGTCCTTCACTTCTAATCTAGAATTATTTTATATTCAAGTACCAAAAGCCCGAAAAGTCTTTAGCAGAAACTGGGCTAGATATTTTTACCAAGTAATAGCTTCCAATTAAAAAAACAAAAACAGAATTTACAAATGCATATTTAAAGCTTACTATATATAAATATTCGCATTTGGAAGGTTAATAGTACTTGTATACAAACTACAATGTGAGTATAAAATAAGCAATTAGCCAGAGAGAGAAGGTGCTTATTAGTAGAATTTGAGGGATCTCATGATAATAAAGAAAATTTCACACTTCGTAGTTTAATTTTAGGCATGTCAAATACTCCTGAGAAATACTATAATAGCTTGAGAGTCTTAAAAAATAAAAAATGTGTGTGTATATGTATATATGTGTGTGTATGTACACAAATAGAAATCTTAAAAGTAGTGTTAAAATGCAAAGAGATTTGCTATCAGTTACATATATATATGTCAAGACTGTGTAGTAGTATGCTTTAGTAGAGTATTTCCTCTCAAGTCAAGCAGATTTGACTTACTTCAATAGCCACTACACAGAGATTAAAAGAAGTTTCCATCTTTTATGTAGAGGACCACACAGCAACAGCCTAGAATCTCTGCAACAACTCAGACCTTGTAGAGTAAGGCCAGCTCAGCATGCCCTGGAGACAGTCATTTTTTGTGAACTACCCTTATCTTGTAGCTAAGGTCACTCCAAAGAATCTCCATTTGCTGAGCCAAGACATCTCCAATCTGCTTTGATTTACTCAGTGTTCCCTGGTTTGACATACAGATTATTGATCTCCAACTTCAACATGACCTTGCATTCTGCCTGTTTGTTCTATGTAAATCTTTCTGTTTTAATCTACATTCTGGTTTATCTACTGATATCATCCCTTTCTATCTCAGCCTTCATGTGTCTGATTCTACCAGCTGAAAAGCATTACAGTCCTTGTTTACCTCATCCTGTAAAACTGCTTAAATGTCATGATTTTACAAATGCAAAAAAAAAAAACAAAAACCCAACCGGAGCCCTAGAAGTCCTAATAAGCTGACCACCCTAGCTAACTCTCCCAGGGAATGGAATGTCGGCTGTTTCCATGGAGACACTGTTTCTTAATAGAATATTTCTCATTGTCAGAGAAAACTTTCCCCAACATTCACTTGGCCTATTTTTTTCCTTTCATTTGACCTCCACCCCTCCTAGTTATGTCTTGGCAAAACACATAGCAAAAGCTAACTCTTTGCTAACTAGACACTTACATTCTCATCAAGCATTTCAACTATGATTTGAGAGGACAGCCCCAGTAAAACACAAATATGCACACTGCTATCATGGCATGCACCTTCTGCGGCAGCAAAAGCCCGGCATCCAGAATAGTAAACGTTCTCCCTCTGTTAAGAGGGCGATGGTGCCTAGATACATTTCTTTGGTCTACAGCGGCCAGAAATAAGGGAAACCCCAACTAATACTTCAGTTGCTCCAGCAGTGGTATTTGTGCAGAAACGTAGCTATCTTCCATGCTTACAGAAAGAGAATTTTTACATCTGTCAACAGCTGGCACACCACAGAAGGCACTTGCATAAAAAAAAAAAAAGCCGCTCTAGTACTGTTTAGGGCTGGGAGCCTTATAGAACATTTACTATAACTTCTTTATTTTACAGATGAGGAAAGTGAGAATTGGAGTGAGGAAAAGTACCTTGTCCCAGATTGCATGGCTATTTTATGAGCAGAGTTGGGGCTGGAAGTCAGGTCTTTCCACTCCTAGCCTGGTAATCTGGCATGTTAGGAACAGAGGCTGCTCCTTCAATATTTTGCCCATGTGCTTAACAACACTCAGCAAACTTTCCAACAGTGATGCCTTGAGTTACACAATCCAGTCTCTTCAGCCAGCAAAGAGCTTCTGAGAAAGAGGACTAGATTAGAAGCCAAGAGGTCTGGGTTCTGTTATTACTTCCACTGGATTTTAGATGTGTAATCACTTAACTTTTCTAAGCCTTAGTTTAGTATCCTCATCTCTAAATGAGATAATAATGTATATAAAGTGCTCTGCAAAATTTAAATATGTAAATATCAATGATGATTAGATATACGTTAGGTATATATTAGGTTAACTGTAGGTTTCTCATAGCTCTCTAATTCTATGATTCTAATCTGCAAAGCCCCTGATAGCGTAGGACCCTGTTTACCTTGAAGTTGCTTCCACTGCCTAAATGAGTGGGTGAGATTATACTAATAGCACCAGAGTGGGTAGGTGAATTTTCACATCCTGCCTTGCATAGTGGCCCCAGCACCTAGCCTAGTGTCTTGCACAGAGTAGGAATGTAATAAATAGGTCAAAGGATAAGGTCAAAGGATGCCTACACAAGAGCACTCTAAGACACAAATGCATAACTTAGGCATGCCATAACCACATTATAGATGATAATATAATTTAGCACCAATTCACTTTCAACAGTGATTCAGCAGAGGTTCCTGAATTGTCCATTTGATTAGAGATTGCGAAAAATGTCACCACTTGATTTCAAAGAGTAGGGTTTCATTTCCTTTATTAAGGCTAAGGCTACCACAAAAACTGAGTGGGAAGAGGTGCTGATGATTATATAATCAATGCATTTATTTTACAGGTGAGAGAACAGATACCTAATGCAGTATGATGACTTGTTTAAGGTCATAAATATAAACTAGAAACATTTTCTCACTTAATAGGAATTTTCTAATTTAACAGAAAAGCCAAGACTATAACCCAGATGTCCTTCTTCTGACTCCCTCCCAAAACTCAAAGACAATAGTTCACAACTTAGAGATGTGATTATAGTTTACAAAACATTTTGATACACGTTCTCTTCCTGTGAAGTAGGGAGGACAGCTAGTATTACCCCCATTTTTAGAGATAGCTGTTCAAGGAGTCAACAATCTTTTTAAATTATATTCATTAGTTCAGGGCAAAAATCAGCACCCTGAACTTCAGAGAAAATCCAAACAAAGAAAATACAAGTAGAGAAATAAAGAGCAATAGACTGGACTTCTAACTGTCTGAGAAATTAGCACAGACCAACAGACAGATCCAACTGTCTGACCAAGGCAATGCATACGTAGTTACCAGAGAGAGAGAAGCATCAAAATCTGAGTTTTTCAAAGAGGGGAGGGAGGGAGAGACTCCTTAATGGCTACCCAACGTCTCATCTGATCAAATCACAAGAACACTCTTCCAGTGAGGGAGCAAGCCCCAAAGCAGAATGCTAACTTCAGAGTATATACAATCCTCCTGACTCAGGGGCTAATCAGAAATTAACAAAAGGTGTGAAAGCCTTCCTATAAGCAAGCCTCCCCTAAGCCTCCCTTAATGGGCTCCATGTGAGGGCTATTAATGGGCAGGGAAGTTCTTATATCCCATTAACATTACACCAAGGTCACAAAGTAAGTGCTGGAACTAGAACTAGAATTTGGGTTTTCTGAATTCAACCCCGAAGCTCTTGCCATATCATTTTCTCTCTATATGGATCATGATTAATATAAGATAGTGTATGCATTATAAGACTGTATATGTTTCCTTTTTCTTTGGATAGCCACATTTTCTTTAAAAATCAGTCCAATGCCTTTGCAAAAATGTGTCTTTGTTATACAGAAAGTTCCCATAGATCTTCTCAAGATAAAACCCTCATTTAGAAATAGCATTAATGGCCAAAGTAAATTACATTGAATCATTCCTCCCCTGCTCCCTTTTCAGAGACAGTCAAATCATCTGCAATGGAATGAAATCATTATAAATTAAGTGTAAACCACAAAAGTGCAGAATATCAAAATTGGAAGGAGGAATTCCTCTCTAACTTCTATTAATTATCATGCCTCTCCTTAGCAGCAGCTAGGTGGTGCAGGAGATAGAACACTGGGTCTGAAGTCAAGAAGACCTGAGTTCAAATCCTGCCTCAAGATTTTATTAGTTATATGACCTGAGCAAGTCATTTAACCTCTAACTGCTTCAGTTTCCTCAAATGTAAAACGGGGAAAATAATACCTATCTCCCAGGTTTGTTGTGAGGATGAAACAAAATATTTGTAAAACACATAGTACAGCATGTAGAAGATGTTGAATAAATGCTTGTTTCCTTCATTCATTCCTGATGACTTCCAGTAATGGAAACTTGCTACTTCTTAAGGCAATCTATTCAACTTTTAAATAACTTAAGTTGTTAACTTCATTTCCCAATATATCCCTCCTATTTGGCCCACCTAGAAAGCCAACTCATAATGAAGAATGAGAAAAAAATTCCACAAAAGTAATCAATATATCTACCAAATTCTACAGCATAAAATAAATGTTTCCAATTTTTATTTCTTGACTTCTGAAAAGGGAGAGAAGCATATTCTCATATTTCTGCTTCTGGTCAATATAATTATACCCCATTCAGTTTTAATTTTGTTGTAGTTGTCATCCTTGTTCTTTCTATTTCCATTATAGTGATTGTGAACATTGACTGTTTATTTCATTTTGTATTAGATCACATGACTTCCCACCCATTTCTCTATGTATCCTTCATATTCATGCTTTTTTGCGCCGTGGTAATATTCTGTTACACAGATACCCCATTTTATTTGGCCATTTCATGATCAATGATCACCTACTTTGCAGTTCTTTGCTACTATCATGATGCTGCTTGAATATTCTGATATACATTCTGCCCTTCTTTGGCCCCTTGACCTCCTTGCAATAGGTGCCTGGCAGTAAATTGTCTGTGTCAAAGGGTATTGATAGTCTAGCCAATTCCTTAGCAAAATTCCAAATCACTTTCCAGAATGGCAGGGCCAATTCACAGCTTCACCAAGAATGTATTAGTGTGACAGTCATTACAAACTTTTCCTTATAACAAGCAGAGCTCTATTTCTACAATTTCCACAAATTTAACAGATTTAATACTTCTTCTACATGATAGCACTTCAAATACTTTAAGATAGGTACCAGGCCTCATCTCTCCAAAGTCTTTCCTAGCCTCAGTTTCCTCACCTATAAAATTATGGAGTTGAGTCAAATGACTTCTGAGGTCCCTGACAGCTCTAAATCTATAAAACTCTGCAACATAACCAGTATAGGATATAGCAATATATATTAAACTCCTCATTGTAGATGTTATGATTCTATAAATCCAACCTAAAATCTTAGCCTAAAAGAGGCACATATCGCCTATGGCAATGTGGTTAGAAAGCCAACCTGAGAGTATGAAATATCTACCCTGTCTCAACTATAATTATCATTAAATTCTGGGCAAGTCACTTAAACTCTCAATGCCCTAAGCAACTTACTAAGACTTTAAGTTACAGAGTAGATGAAGATCTTAGCTGATATAAGGAATTTCTTTTTTGGGAGTTCCTTATACTAATGAAATCAAAGGTTCAATGCAAAAAAAAGATCTCAGCTTTTTTTTTCCTGCCATGTCATACTGTTGACTCATTGAACATATTTTTGACTAATGGAACTATGAAAAACCCTGGCCTGAACATTCAACATAAGCTTCTTTTACACAAATAAGCTTGTGTGTATTTTAGCAATTCCAGAGGTCTACTTTTTCCTCCCTTGGAGTATGCAGCTATGTCATTAGAATCCTCACTTTCCACTTGGACAGCAAACAAAGCTTTGTGAGCAGGTTTTTGGATGCCATGAGTCAGTGTATCCCTGATGTACTCTGATTCATTTCAGTTTCTATCTGTGGCTAAATCCCTGACATGATGAAAGGTTTCCAAACAGCAACCAAACAAAAACTTGGGGGCTGTGTTAAAGAGCTTCTGGCAGGAATAAAGAAAAGAATAACCTGAATAACCCAAATAAGCCAAATCATCTCCACAATGAAAGCCACAAAGCTCCCTTTATTTTAACCTGACATGATTTTACAAGAGTGCTGGATTTGGATTTGAAAGACCTGCATTTTGAATCCCAGCTCTGTCACTGATTCCACACGTGTGGACCTTGCGTTTGACCTCTCTAGGGCCCAAGTTTCTTCCTCTACAAGGGTTTAACCAGATGATCTCTAAACTGTCTTCCAGCTCTTAATCTTTGATCCTATTTACAACCCTATAAAGAGGCACCATGGTGTCACAGAGAGAGCACTATCCTTGAAATAAGGAAGACCTTTATCTAAATCCTATCTCTGATAGGTGTTACTTGTGGGTCAATTAGCCCATGGTCCCAATTAGTATGAATAATGAATTTTATTAAGTAGTCACAGTATTCTAATCAGATTGGAAGCAGTTTCCATATTTTACATATATTATAATTTCAAATAGTACAAATTTATGTAATTTGCTTCACAATATTCCTTGTATGCCTTAAGTGAGATCTAGTTTAACCTCTCAGAATATGCTAACAACCCAACATCATTTCCTATTGGCAGTTTTCACCTTGGTGATGTCATTTGAGGTTCAAGACTAACTTTGTGTGATAAGAGTGACTCTATTATCTAGAACTACATTGGCATGCAACAGGGATCTTCTGGACCAAAGGGTACTGAACATTAGATCTTTCTAAAGATAAGCCACTCTAAGGGAGGAGTCAGATTTTTCAAAGTCAAGACTCAAAATCATGCCAAACAAATGAAGTTTAAGAGATCTAGCTAATCCTGTGACTTTAATTGGGATTGCTTTTTATGTACCCATTGTTGAAACTAATAGAGAGTTAGAGTAAATTTAATCACACATAAAATATGGGAGGATAGGACATTTCTCAAGGATGTCATTATAACATCCTTGAGAAATGTCCTGTCAAGAAAGTAAACATTGATGTAGAATCCTAAGGTTTAAAAAGAATTTAAGTCAGACTTAAAAGAGGATCATGCAATACAACTGAGAATTTAATATTTTCTCTTTCCTTTCTATTCCTATGGAGACTCTTGAGTTTTCCTAGATATGCATATATCCATATCCTACCCTCCCTTAGAATGTCTTCTAAAATCCTACTTCTTAGTTCTAAGACATTTAGCCCAGGGTAATGCCTTGACTATGTCACTTAGTTGGCACTTATATATAGCTTTGTATTGTTTATTATCTTTGAAATAAATTTCTTTGGTAAAGGTCTTATATCCAAGACAGTAAAGAATTGATTCAAATTTTTATAATACTAAGAGTCTTTCCCCAGTAGAAAAATGGTCAAAGGATATGAACAGGCAGTTTTCAAAAGAATAAATCTATGCTATTAATAGCTATATGAAAAAAGGTTCCAAATCACTAAAATAAGAAAAATGCTAACTAAAGCAACTTTGAATTTCTATCTTCTAGCCCTCATTTTGGCAAAGATGTCAAAATGTGAAAATGACAAATGTTGGAGGAACTGTAGGAAAATAGGCACACTAATGCTCTGTTGGTGGAGCTGAGTTGATCTCCTTAGGGATAGGGAACCTGCAACCTCAAGGGCACATGTGACCCTCTAGGTTCTCAAGTGAGGCCAGTTAGGATCTAGAGCAGTGGTTCTCAACCTTCCTAATGCCGTGACCCTTTAATACAGTTCCTCAAGTTGTGGTGATCTCCAACCATAAAATTATTTTCGTTCCTACTTCATAACTGTAATTTTGCTACTGTTATGAACCATAATGTAAATATCTGATATGCAAGATGTATTTTCATTGTTATAAATTGAACATAACCCACAGGTTGAGAACCACTGATCTAGAGGGTCACATGTGGCCTCAAGGTCTGGGTCATTCTGGAAAGTAATTTTGAACTATAAACCAAAAGTCACTTGACTGTGTATATCCTTTCACCAGTGATACTACTTCTAGGACTATACCCTACGGAGACCAGATAGATTATTTATGGCCACTCTTTTTAAAGTAGCAAAGAATTGGAAATTAAAAAGGTGCTTATCTGTTAAGGGATTGGACAAATTATGGCTTATCAATTTATAGAATATTATTGTACCGTAAGAGATGACAAGATGGATAGTATCAGAGAAACCTGGGAAGATTTGTACAACCTGAGGCAGAGTAGAGTGAGAAATACCAAAAGTACAATTTATGTAACAATGGTAACATTATATAGGAAAGCAATTCTGAAAAACTCAAAAACACTGATCAGTGCAATGACCACCTAGGATGATAAAGGATGGACAATGAAGCATGCTACTTGCCTCTTTGCAGAAGTGATACACTCAAAATACAGAGTAAGTTAAAGTTTCAGATATAGACAATGTAGGAATTTGTTTTGTTTGACTATACATAGTTGTTATAAGGGCTTAGTTTTTCTTTTGTTAAGTTAAAAATTAAAATATAATTAATTTAAAAACAAAGAAACCAGAACTACCTACATTCTTGAACAACACCAGGAATCAAAGTCAAGGTAGTACCTATACCTTGCAGGTGCCACTTTCTCCCTTAAAAGTGAGGACACTATTTACTATTCTTCAGTTCTGTAGCAGAGTCTCCATGATGTCATCAATCACCAAAAGTGGCTCAACAATCACATCTGGCATTTTTCACTATTCTGGAATATGGTTATCTTTGCCAGCGGACTTGAACTCACTGAGGGTAGGTAGTTCTCCTACCTCACTTAGGCATCAACTCCCTATTAGCTATTTAAGTTCTATCAATTCCAGTGTAGTCCCACAAAACTTTTAAACTCCTTGAGAGGAACAAGTGTCTTTTACTTCTTTAGATAGAGTACAGTGACGTGCACAGATATTTTTGATGGGTTTATTGGATGGTTGATACAGATTGACAGGCAGATGCTGAGTTTTAGATTTCTGAGATGGGAGACAGCAGAATATATTAATAGCTAATAGAACGAGGTCGGTAAATATGTACCAGAAAATGTAATGCAAACTTTTCAAGTACAATGATTTTTGAAAACAATTTTAAATTTGATTTCAAATATAACTATAATTTCAAGTCTCATTCTTTTTATCCTCTAGACTGAAGAGAAAATAAGCTTTCACCTGTCTTTAATTTCATCAACAACTAAACCGTCTGTTATTAAGGGTCAAGATCCCATAAACAAACAAATAAATGGTTGGTAACCAAAACATAACAGGGAACAGAGCTGTCCAGGACACTAAAGGAACATTCTGTCACCAGGTAATATTTTCCCCCCTGGGAGTAGCAGATGCTTCAATCTGTCACTACAGGCTTTTCTATTCTCTCTTTAAAACTGTCATTAGTTAAAAGAGCAGAGGGGAAACTAAAAGAAAGAATTTGTCTTTTCAAAAGTTGTAGATGCATTTAATTTACCTAGGCAGTTTTCTTGAAGTTTCATGTAGGGTTTTTCAGTGATGCTCCAGTGAATTAAAAAACAAACAAACAATAGCTTCTGGTGGTGAAGTTTTTTCCAGTCCTGGTATAATTAATGGATATCTTCACACTGAGTAAGTGTTCTATGGAAAGCTAACATGTACCCTCAAAACTATTTGATATGTCTGGATATGTGACCCTCAGGGGAAATGTCCAAGCATAGGTCACTGCTGAAGATTTTAATGAATGAATGACTGGAAAAAACACTAAGCACCTGCCTTTATTAAAGCAGGACTACCATTCCATTCATGGGATTACTCAGAGAAACCTTCTGGAATGTGAATGGCTTTCTCTAAGGGGATGAGAATGCTACATCTGTTTCATCCCAGAATAATCCTTGGTTCAAAATACCTGGTTTAGGATTTGGACTAACATGACAGTCCAGGGCCAGGACCATATTCAGACATTTTCTAATGCCTATGAAAACTAGAGTAACAGGGTAGGGACAAGGAGTACAATTCTTCAGTGTGGTCATTTAAATGAGAATTGCTTACATGGGCTCCTTCATTTACTTTGTATGTTCTTTCAATAGAGCTGGAGCTTAGGCTTCAAAAGGGAAGATCAGTTTCCCTAGCCCCTGCCCCCCAAAACATAAATCCAGTTCTCTGAAGAGGAGACCATTTATTTGGAGGAAAAGGAAATCCTATAGCTGGTCTAGCCTTGTATGTACCCAGTATGGATAGAGAAATGTTTATTTGCTAAACTTCCCCTATTAAGTAAGCAATGATTTTTTGAAGGACAGTTTTCATAACTTCCTAAAATATGTCATTAGCAAAGCTAGGGACAAACATTAGATCAAAGGATCAGAGATCTAGAGCTAACATCAACTTTAGATACTGTCTAATATAGCCTCTTCATTTTAAAGATGAGGAAAATGAGGCCAAAGGATGTTAAGTAAATTGCCCAAGGTCACACAGGAGAAATAGACAGATACAGATGGATAGACATAGATAGATAGATATGAATATAGATGGAAAGACAGATGGATGTAGAGATAACTATAGATGGATAAAAAATGGATACAGGATAGAGAAAGACAGACAGACAAATGTGGGTATAGATGGATAAAACAGGTGGATAAAGATGGATATAGACATAGATGGATAAAAATGGACACAGAAAGACAGAGATAGATATGGATATAGATAGATTGATATAGAGATAGCTATAGGTGGGAAAAATGGACAAAGGATAGAAAGGTAGATAGATAGATATAATATAGAAGGGTAGATAGATGATAAAGATGGATATGGACACACATAGATAAAAATGGACACAGAAGGACAGTGACAGACAGACAGACTTACATACACTAGCAGGCACATGTTTTCACTATTTTTAAACTGCTGCTATTTCCTTTTTCTGCTCTTTAGGATCTCTTGCCAGTCTCTCACCTAATTTAAAAATAGATACAGACATATCTGCTCTGCCTACCTGAGAAAATTGCTATGAATTGCTCCAGTGAAAACTTCTTAAGGATTGGGACCACACCTGACCTTCTAAACCATGACCTAGCACACTTTATTTGTACACAGTAGGAGCTTAATAAATACTTGTTAGATGAAGAAGGATATCTGGGGAGAACACGTTGAAAAGCAGACAACACTATGTGAATACAAAGTATGATTTTAATGAATAAACATCATTCTGCGAGAATCTACCATCATCTTTAAGGTCAAAAGCAGCTGGAGGTCTTGTGTATATCCCAGACCTAGAGCACTTAGCCAGCTGTTCCCAGGGCACCCAGTTCTGCTAGCTTATATTTATGAGAACAAGAGGATGCACTTCCTCTGAGAAGCTGTCCTAGAACAGGATATTCTGCATAAAACAATGCCTTGCTAATAATTCCTTTCCTACAGTGAAAAACAAATAACTGCCCTCCAACATTTATAATCACACCCCCACCATCACAACAAACTAGGCCTTATCATTTTATGGCAGTGGAAGGCACATAACGTGTTCACCATCACAAGAGTTAGGCAGCAGAGTTGGCCCAAATCTAGCTCTTGATACCAGCCATCTAAGACCTGAAGTCAACTTCTACTACAACAGGCTGGAAACTCTGCTTCCTCTAAAGCTTCTTTCCCACTCCTAGGTAACCCCACCTTATTGTAACTTCTCCCTGTCCTCTATACTTACACTCCAAGGTACCATATTTTACCATTATACTCCTTAGCATTTAATAATTTTTCACTGAAAGCATTATTCTCCCCTTCCCTGATAGTCTAGAATGGTATTCCTAGGTTCATACGTTATTTCTATCTCTACTATGGAGTTCCTAAGAATTACACTAGAATCCATCCTTATCATCATGAGAGATATTATCATATCAGAGGCCACAAGGTACTGTGGATGGGGAGCTGCCCTAGAAGGCAGGAAGACCTCTCTCTTTCCTTCTTCTTCTCTCTCTTCCTCCTTTCTCTCTCTCTCTCTCTCTCTCTTTCTGTCTCTGTCTCTCTGTCTCTCTCACACGCACACGCGCACACACACACACACACACACACACACAAGAACCTCAATGTTTAGGCCTATAAATAATCTTGGACATATAACATTTACATTGCTTCATTACTTATGTTTTGACTTCACCTAAACTATACCTCATTGGATGCCAATAGGCTGCCTTGCATATTTCTTCTCCATTCATCCTTTATCATATTTAAAAAAAAAAAAAACTACTCTCTCTGAGCTAAACTTTTTCTTCCCCATCACAGTTCTTATAATAGAAACAATCATTAACATTAAGTTTAAACAGAGAAATGCTCATTGCTGAGATCACAGAATATGAATAGAAGATAAATTCTTGCTTTCAGTCTATACCTAGCTGACTATGGGCTTCTCTTGTGCTCTCCAGGGTCAGCAATTCAGGACATTTGACAGCCCAGTCCCTTGGTCAGAGAACAAGTTTCAGCAGATGAATTTATGACTATATCCTGTGACATGCATCAGACATAACAACATTGACCAGACTCCATCCTGGGTCCTCTAATGCTTACCTAGAGTGTCGAAGTTGTTGAATAAGTGAGCACATAAGCAATAATCCTCTGGATTCAGATATAGCAAATGAGTGATGGTAGCCCTTCTGGGAAGAGGGTATGGAACTCCAGTGACGCTTATGTCCTCAATCACCAGTCTGCTCCTGAATGAGCCCCTGAGGTTGGCTCTATCAGATGACAGATTTTTGCTTTTCCCCAAGCCACACAATTTCCCCAAGCATTTTAAGGGAGGGAAGGAAGGCATTTCAACATGTAGTAAAAAGTCAAAGGGTCCAAGAGACTAAGAAAATAGGGCTTCCTCTCAGCACTTAATTCTTGTGCCTCCCTCTTTCCCTTTTTCATTGTCCAACAAAGAAGATTAGAAAGGATATGTTTTTAAGGGATTACCTTCAAGGGCTTAGGATTCTTCACACACTTGGTCAGGTGACCAGTACTGGAGATGGGGTTGCCACTAATAACTCAGACTACAGCAATCTCTCTTATTATGTATGCTTATACAACCAGATTAATATCCATTAATGCAGTTGAGATATATGAGGATTCATTTGCAGCTGGTCTTAGTATACTCAGTTTCTTCTGATAATAGTATGGCAAAATTCCCATATGCATATTTGTATGTATATATACAATAAGCAGATAGATAGATAGATAGTCATATGTTTATAAAATGTGTAGTCCAGAATCAGATGCTATGGATTTACACATACTGGGTTGAATTTTGCAAGATATGCCAAGAATCATATGTCTTATTTATGGCCCCTTTGGTTCATTATGCTCCCACCCAGGGTTTACTCCCAGAAATCTTAGCTTGTAGATCATATCTGGGTATCTACAGATGTAGGTAAAAGAGTCCCCAAGATCTGGTAAGACACTCAAGGTAACAATAGTATATCATGCACAGCACAGCTTTTATTCTACCATGAAGAACTTTAAACACACACACATGAAATCACACTCTGTATAAGAAGATACAAAGTCCCAGTCATAATCTCCCCTCTCTTGATTAACTCCCTACATCTTCATATATTTACTTACACATATGACACTTTGATGGAAACACATATACACACAATTACAAAAATATATATCCTTTTCATCCTCATATTTTTGTTAGATGGTAATCTGCATCTCTATGGTAGCTTGATCTATTTGATCCATCTAATGGCTCAAGTTGTGGTATATGATTGTGATGGAATACTACGGTGTTATAAGAAATGATGAGCTCAATGATCTTAGAAAAACATGGAAAGACTTGCATGAAATAATGAAGAGCAAAATGAGCAGAACCAAAAGAACATAGTATACAGTAATAGCAATATTGTTTTAAGAATGGCATTGAGCAAGTAAGTAATTTTGACATAAATATACAAATTAACTATATAGGACATTTGAAGAAAGGTGCTATCTTCATACAGAGAAAGACCTGATAAACAGAAGTTTGCATAGAATAATTTTACACATACACACCTATTTGTGTCTAATGGTAGCCATCTCTAGGGTGAGTTGTGGAGGGAAGGGGAAAAAAAAGAAATTTACATGATAACTTCATTATGTATTTAAAAGGAAGAGCAAGTTGTATGTGGTAGATTTGCAGTTTCATGTGCAATCATATTTTTATTATACTATGTTATGTAAATGTTTTATTCTATAAATTACAGATGAGAAGAAAGAAAATATTACAAGATAAAGAGTCAATGTTCTTGGTTCTTCTTCATGTCTCACCTAATTAACCCAATGCTAATAATATCCTTAATACAATCTAATCCCCACCATCCCCCACCCCCACGTATAAGGTAATAGAGGTGAAAGGATACAGCAAAATCCAACCACTAAGATCAAATGCAAACTAATCCATTTTATCAAGCCTACATTATACTTACATACCCAGTGTGTCTTACACTGAAAATTATTGTATGTCTTATGTAAGTTTAAACTAGTTAGTTTCTCTCTTAGCACCTCCATAAAAATCAAACCCAGGCAGAAACAAACGGCACAGGATTGGTTATGTAGTTTAAGAACGTTTATAAAAGCCCTATGATATTAGAGTATGACAATAATATATGCTAATATGTAAAACAGACTAGAAAATGAGCATTTACTTCTCTTACACACACAACTAGATAAGGTTAAATATAATAATCAAGAGTAATTTATAGCTGTGTAATAGTCACAAGTAAATAAAATTTTGTCTCATCTTCTGGCACTGGGTTTTTCCTACTATGATTCTTAAATTTAAAAAAAAAAACCTATATTGAAGAATTATAAAATGTAATTTTAAAGTTTGAATGAACCTTAGAAATCCTGTAGACCAAGTTCTTTCAGTTTAGAAATGGCAAAAGCCTCCTGAAATCAGAGGTAGTAGGATTAGAACAAGGTCATAAAACTCATAAATAGAAGACCCCAGACTAGAACCCAGTTTTCTTTACTCTAAATGTATTTCTTAGCTAAAATTTATTTCCATTACACCAGTCAGGGATTGACTAAGGGCTTCCTGAGGATTAACGACATTTGCGATGAGGTCACTACAACCCTAGCTCCATATGCAGTAGGAACCTGAAGAAGCTCTGTGGGGTGAAAGGAAAATAGTAATTTTCCCTACTACACTCTATGCAGCAAAGAAGGGACTGTGCAATGAAGCAGAGAGGGAAGACACAAAAAAATGTTATTATTTTTACCACTACACCCCCAAAGCATCTCCCTACCTCATGCCCCAGAGAACAAAGCCATTGAAAAACCTCTCTAGTAATCTGCCCCCAAAGCAGTAGCATTTCACAGATAGATAAGGTAATTCCTACACAATGAATCACAAAACAACACTACAGTCTTCAAAGAATTAAAAACAGGAATTGCTCAGAGGATAAGTAGAGGTACACAGTGACTATAAGTAGATGCAAACAGAGTCAAATAAGTCATACAAGAAAACATATGGCTGAAATTTGAAAGATGGGCTGCCTTGAGACCGAGCTTTTGTTTCTCACCTCTCTCTGAAGGGTCACCTTCTAACTCACATCCTTCTGTGTCACTTTCTTTGGGTACCCAATAGATGTTAAGATTCAATTGTGAAAGAGTTGGTTCTTTTGGCCCTCCTGGGGAGTCACTTTTCTAGACTCCTAGGGATGCATCTGGCAGCAAACACAGATCCTCCAACATTCCCAGTTCTTTTACTGGGGTATCACTACATTGATATCAGTCTGGAACACACTGGAGAACCCAGGCAAAGAGAGTGAGTGGGACTGAAGCAAATGAGTCAGTGGAGGAGACCCATTTTAGTGGCTTGCAGGTGTGTGTAAAAACACTTTCCAAATGATATAAAACCCATGCAAGATAGTCGTCATAAGCAAAGGCTTAATATTCACTCCAATGCTTTTGGTTGGTAAGTAAATCTTAATCTGATATATTTTGTTCCTAATCCTATCAGATAAATAAAGAACATAGCCTAGATCCAAACTCTAGGGAGAAAATGAAAAATGGGTGACAGATGCACCTTAAGGAGATTCTAATAGAACCTTTTGATCTCATTACATAATGTTAATAGTTAACACTGACATAGCATGTTAAGGTTTGCAAAACCATGTATATGTCCTATTTCATTTGAACCTCACAGCAACCCCACAAAGTAAGTGCTACAGACATTATTATTCTCATTTACAGATGAATCAGCTAAGAGTCAGGAAGGTTGGGGGACTTGTCCATAATCACAGACATAATATATGTTAGAAATGGAATCTGAGCCCACGTCTTCTTTGACTCCAAATCCAGTACATTCCCACTACACCAGACCAGCTTTAAGGCTATATTGTGTAGTTAAATGTCTGTGCTATATCACCTACTTCTCAAATCCCAGTTCAAATCACTTTATATTTGAACTCTGCTTTTTCTCTAAATAATCTCCTTTTATTTATTAATTATGTTCTCCCTCCTCCAGACAGAAATGTCATCACTTTAAATCATAAGATTTATTACTTCCAATGAGGAAAATCACATTAAAAAAACACAATCTACTTAAAGACAATCCTTCTTAACAAATGAAATACGTCCATTTAATTTTCTGAGCAAATGGTCCAAAGCCTTATGTCGTAACTCCATCAATGATAACAGGGTAATTTTTTAAACTATAAATTTTCTAAATCTTTACTGTTTGAGCAAAAGAATGAAGATCCCCTACTATCTCTTTACTTTAACACCTGCAGTTACACAAACAGGAAGAGATCAAGATTAAATGGGAGTGCCCAGAACAGTCACTGTAGCTGAGAAGCCTGAGCCAATGTCCAAGCTGTGGTGACTATCCAGCCATTTTAAGTTCTGTTATATTCAGGCTTTCCATATGTGTTCCCCATTCCTGTCAGTGTGAAAAGAACAAACTAAAGGCGCGATTGTGGCACTTGGTTAGCCCTAGTGAACAGTTCATTTATATCCTTAGTCTTAGGCCTCACCTCAGTAGAACCCAACTTCAAGGGGTCTTACCTATCCCTCCAAAGCAGGCTGTAATTTTCTGTGCATACTGGCACAAACTCCCATCAGGGTATTGCTCCACTTGAAGACCTGATTCCTCCATCATCCTTCTGCAAGAAGCAGCCTCTCTACTGTAGCCAGACTGGCCAAAGGATTCTTCAGGACAGAATAAGACGGCCACACTCTCTCTTCCAGTTCATCTCCATTAATAATTCAGATACTACATAAAATCTGCTGAGCATTCAGGATTGATTGCGCCAAGCCACTCAGAGCTAAAACATAATTAGTTTAGCAGACAGCAAATATCTCGAATTTCTCTCTGACAGTAGACCATAGGCAAGATTTCCCAATGCAGGCTCAGGGAATTTCAAAGGAAGCAAAAAGAGAATAAACCCAATTCTATGGAATCCATGCAAACTGAGCCTCTAGTCCAACAAAATGAATAATGACTTTTGCATGATTCAGTTGCTCTAAAATCAATGTGGTGGCTGCCACACCCCAGTAAAAATCCAGACATGGGCAATCACCTGTAGGGACTACCAAGTCACCTGTCTTACCTAGTCATGGTACCCAGGTCCAAATACCACTGACTCAGAGCTAGAGGGAACATCAGGTAAGAAGATTCAGAATCAAAGATGCAGCACACCTGAGCAACGATGAGCTGCATTAATATGAGAAAAATAATCTTTTACACCCTTCACATCTACTGCTCCTCTCTTTTCCCATATCTGTGCAGTGATCCCAAAAAGCTGATTGTTTTCATCATGGTTAAAAGCTTGTCTAGCCACCACAAAAGTGGAAGATATTTTATTCTGACAGACAGGAACAAAGAAAGGCCAAGGCCAACTGTGGTTAGAAGAATCCTATCCCAGTGGTTAGTAATTAGGGTACAATCTGTCCTTGAGGGTGGGAGAAAGAGCTGAGGATAGAAAGAGAAACAAAGAGTAAGCACTTCCCCTGAGCACCTCCCTGAACTAAGGTGCTTAAGTCTAGGCAGGAGGCACGGTGCACCTGCTCCAGCCCTGTATGCCACAGGCCAGCTCCCATCAAACCCCAGAGAAGGAAAGTACAGAGAAAAGCAATAAATCAGATGGCACTGATGGAAAGATTCTCACTTTGAAGGTCAATGACTCAAACTCTCTCTCTTGTCACCCTCCTTTTGCCTGTCAATTCATTAGATCATAAAGAGAAACTCCAAATTTATCAGCTAATGCAAAAAACATTAAAGTTCCTAAACATTCTACTACTTCACTTCTCATTCATTATAGCTTCTTTTCATTAAAAAATATTTTAACACTGTTATTCTATCTCAAAGACTTTCCCAATTCCCAATAGTCCCTCTAATAACAAAATAAAAATTACTTAATCAAAACAAATACATTGGCTATGCCAGACAATGCTTGCCTCCATTCTACGTCTACAAGAAAGCATATTTCACTCCTCTGAAGTCACAGTTGGTGACAGCACTGATCAGAGTTCTAATATCTTCTTTGTTGTTTTCATTTACATCATTATGATTATTGCATAAACTATTCTCCTTGTTCTGTTTTCTTCAATCTGGATCAGTTCACATGGGTCTTCCAAGTCTCCTTAAATTTTTCACAGCCATTATTTCTTGTGGAATAATAATAATCTATTACATATACATAGCACAATTTGTCTGGCCATTTTTCAATCAATCAGTGTGTACCTTTGTTTCCAGTTCTCAGTTACCACCAAAAAAAAAAAAGGGTACATAGCTTCTTTCTTCCCTGACCTTTGGGCTTAAAATTTGTCATACCAGAGAAATTTCATGCAATTTGTGTCTAACAGGTAATGACTACCATGGATAAGAAATTGTAACCAGCAGTTCATTTAGATGGATTTTTCCATGGAAACTATTTAAATGAGCCATCATTCAGATCCTGGAAAATAACAAGGTTATGTATTCATGGAACATGAACAGAAGGATCATGGGGATTCCAGAAAGAAGCTCCACTACCTATCTACACATAATTAACTCTTTTAAGAGAAACAATAAAGCCACATCTTCGAGCAAGTACAGAGCACGTACCTCAAATGAAAAAATCTGTTTGTCATTCTTCCCTTTGATAGTGTCAGAGCTCTGGGAAATCTGCCCACAAATCTTCATCAATATATCTTGCACTGATTTATTATTAATAGCCACTCTGAAGCTTTGCTATTTTTTCCCTCTAGTGTTCTACAGCCACTAATTCATTAATCCTGACAACAGTCCTCTGAGAGGAAAAAGTAGCAGAATATTCAATCTCCATTTAACAAATGGTGAAATGGAGATCCAGGAGGGAGTGAACTGCCTTGCTTCACACTATCTGAGGAGAAAACCTTGACCTCTTCACAGGCAAACACAAGGTCTTTCCATAATGAAAATCAATGTTGGCTATTCCAAAATTCACTGGAAATCATACTGTATACAAACTTTTCCCTTGGCAAGGTAGAATTCATGTCTCCTGAACTGCTGCGGTAATCTCAATGGGAAGGAGATACTGGGGATGCAAGATTCCAACAAGTAATATCACTGAGGCAATATGGTGGCAAAGAGTGCCAGCTAGCTTTGTATAGATTGCACCTGGTTGTCATCCCAAGTTAGCCATCTGGATGGTCATGGGCACATCAATTAATCTCTCTGTGCCTCAGTTTCCTCAAATATAAAAGGGACTAGATGACCTTTTCAGTTCTAAATCTATGACCTTGTCTATGAGACTAAAACAGAAGAACATGGTAGGACTTCGGTTAGCTAGGACCTAACTAATAAGATATGAACTATTAATTTTTTCTCTGAACCATGAACAGAAACAAAGTTATGCATGCTCCTCCCCCCCCACAAGCCATACCACCTACAGAAAGTCTGAACAAACATTCCACAAATACATAGCCACAGACCCACATACAGAGATACATACATACATACACACACTCACTCACACACAACTGGAATAGAAGAAAATGAGTTATGAAAATACTCTGCAAACTAAATAGTTATTTAGGTCAAATTTCTAAGGAAGAGACATCAGAGCACAGTGGATACAGTACTACTAGGCTTAGAGTCAGAAAGACAAATTCGAATCCTGCCTTTGACAATTATTAGCTATGAAGCCCAGGGAAAGCTACTTAGCCTCTGTGCTTCAGGCAACTGCCTAAAGTTTATCTATAAGGCATAGATTTCTTTTGGAGAAAAAAAAAGTATATATTCTGCTAAATATTCCCCAATTATATTTAAAAATTTGAAACATCCATTTTCAAATTGAGTTCCACATTTTCTCCTTCTTCCCTCCTGCCCCTTCTTCACCCCCTGAGAAGACAAAGCAATATGACATCAGTTACACCCTACAAAACACATTTCCATATGAATAAGGCATAGATTTCAATTTCTATTGGTTGAGGGAGTTCTCATACCAGGAGGTCCCAGACATCTCTAGAAGGTTCATTACTGCTTATATGTGAAAACAGGTTTGAATTATTTTAGCCAGGAGCTACTGCAGCATACACAGTGAATTCACAAATGATTGTGACTACACCCCCAGCAGAATGTCTGTAGTTTATTTGTATTTGTTAACATCTACCTTTCTTCCCCCAGCGACTGCAAGAACATGACCTTTTTTTTTCACCCCAGGCCCAGAAATTAAAGCCTCCTTCCAAGGAAATTTGACAGCATCATAATTCCAGTGTTACCTAGAGAAAACACATGTGTGCACACACAGACATACATGCATGCACGCACACAAAATCTACAAGCAAGAATGAAAAATAAAACCCAAGATGAGAGAGATGCCACAGTTATCATTAGCAATACTGGGATCAGTATCTGTATTTTTGATCAAAGAGGGCATGACAGTTGTGAACTTTGACAGAGTATATGTCTTCTGTGGGATATTAGACAATGATGGAGGTGGGGATGAAGGTGATTAAGTATTAGCTGTGGTTGGGTCACAAGAGACTAGCAATATGAGCACCTCTAACAGTTTGGTGCAAGGGATGGGGCCTGATTGATTTGCAGTCAAAGAACTTGGTTCAAATACTTAGCCTTAAGCAATTCAAAACCTCTCTGAGCCTGTTTCCTCCCAGTTAAAAAAGGGAAGTCAGACTGGCTGATCTCTAAGGATACTTCCAGCTCTAAACCCTGATAATACCCATCAATCACAATTCACATTTATTGAGAGCTTTCAGATGCAGTAATCTTAGTAATCCTCATCTTTCAGGATCTAACAGCAGCCTAGAATCACCACCTTTGCTTACTCCCAGCCTTGTGCTTTCATAACTCCCCTGGGATCACATGTATATACCTATTCTAGGTGTGTAGAAGGAAAAAACTTCCATTTTAAAAAATCTATCCAGCTTCCCACTAAGAAACAAATGACCTAATGCCACTCCACAAGCCAGCAACAGCACCAAGACTAAACTAATCCCAGACAAACAGAGGTCTAGGCTCAGGAATAACAAGTCAGGGGCTAAGGTTCTTGCAATCGATGGAGGCCAGAAGTCAAGACAACAATGTAGTAATTCAAAATATATTTACTTTGTCAGGAGGAAGTCAAGGGTCACTAAACCAAGCAGGCCAACCATACTGGCCTTTGATGACGTTACATGTTTCATCTCCTTGGCAATGGTTGTCCTCCATGCAGAATCTTCTCCCTCCTCACCTCACTTCTTGGAATCCATCTCTTATCAATCAAGCAGTAAACATTTGTTAGGAGCCTACTATGTGTCAGGCACTGTGCCAAAGGGAGGTTACTAATTCCTCTTCCTCAGAGTACTCTGTATGTATCTATAGATGCCTACATGTTATAATTCTCCGTAAGGCTGGGACCTTTCATAATACCCTTACACAAAATGGGCCTTTCATAAATGTTTGCTTAATTAAATGGGACTGAGAACAAAAGCTAGGGAGTCTTCAATATTTCTGGGTAATCCTCAAATCCAAGAACCAGAAAGCGAGGCAGAGCAAAGGCAAAAGAGTCTGAAATACCATTTGCCAGAAGGAAGGAGCCAAGGATCTGGGAAATGGATTAGAGCTGAGTGGGAAAGAGGCAAAGCAGGCAAAAGTGTAAAATCAGGGAGGTCTGATAAAACCAGATAATGGTACCAGAAATCACTATCCAGAAGAGAACTGGACCCTGGCCCAAGGGCAGTTTACAGCCAACACCACTACCCTCACCAAACTTTCATCTGGGTGGAGCCCACAGGTACCCGCCGAAACATTTATGCCAGGTCCACTAGGATTGTGAATTGCTGTGATTATGGACAGTATAGAGCAGCGGTTCTCAACCTGTGGGATGTGACTCCTTTGGGGGTCAAACGACCCTTTCACAGGGGTGACAGGGGTCTCCTAAGACCATAGGAAAACACATATTTCCGATGGTCTCAGAAACTGAGACACCGCTCTCTATCCGTCTCCAGGCGAGTCCACCCACATGTAGATACGCCCACAAACAAGTATTAAAGGGTCGCAGCATTAGGAAGGTTGAGAACCACTGGTGTAGAGGTACCCTAGAGCTATAGGGAAGTACTGATTCACACTCTCTCAATAAATCTAGACATGATTACTCCTTTTTTTCTAAAAAAGACATGAGTCACTTAGAAAGATTGAAAGACAAATGGGAGACAACACATAGACTTCCCTGGTATCCTCATAATGTCAAATAAATAAAATGAAAGAAGGTCCTCAGCGCTAGTGATTGAGTGCTTGTGGTGAACTCATGAGAGTACATGGTCCCAGGTTTCTCAGGATGGTAGGACACAGATGGGTTGTGAATCTGAGTGATTGGAATGAATAAGCACAAGGATGCAATTACAGCTCTACTTGAGTAAAAACACAGAATAGAAAGCTCTTCCTTATAGGACTTTGGTGATACCTGAATGGTGGAGCAAAGATAGGTAAGACTATATACTGTGCTTAATAAGCCCAAATAGTTCACTCCCTTAATCATCCGCATTTGAGTAACTGTTTTTCTGGCACTCAAAAAATATAATTGGCACTACTCTTCCAAACAGTTAAATATTCTTACTTGGGGGAAAACATATTAAATAGTTAATTAGTTAAATACTATATAGTTGAACTAATAATAGTTAAAATAAGTAAGGCGTCTATTATTGTTCTAAGTAGCTTGCATTTTCATTCTTATAACTTAAAATACAATCTTCTGGGTCTCCTTTCAGAATAAAAGTTAATTTTAGCCTAAAATACATTTAATCTCAAATTGACAGTTTGCATTAATGCATGAGCCTATCAACTCATCACATTAACTAAATGATCCAACTCAGCAATACTTTCTGGCAACCTGAATAAAGACTCTTACATTTATTGATCAAAAAGTCCCATAATACAGCATAATGTCATAACCTCCCTTGCTTAAGCAGAGAAAAGAAGAGAGGCTGCAAAAACCTGCATACAAAGCCAAAAAAAAAAAATTCACAGTAGACCTCAGGACTTGTGTCTCTGAAAGGCACTGGGAATCTGAACACCAAGACCTATGCAAAGCATATACTGTGATGCACACAAAATTCAGTCAACCAGAATTTATTATTTACCATGTGCATTGTTGTGATTTGGCAAAATGTACACTAGGTTTGGAATTAGAAACCCTAGGTTCAAACTCTACCTCCTCCTTGAACTAAGTATGTGACACTGTGTAAATAAAAATTTTAGCTGTCATCTATTCTGGTCCGACCATATCTGCAGTACTGTGTTCAGTTTTGAGTGCCATATCTTAAGAAGGCCACAAACAAACTGAACTCATCTAGAAGAGGGTGAGCAGAATGGTGAGTTAGCTGTGGCCAAGCCACATGAAGATCAGTTGAAAGAATTGAGGAATTGGTGCAATGGACAAAGAACTGCGCTTAGAAAACTCATCTTCCCGAGTTCAAATCAGGCCTCAGACACTTACTAGCTGCGTGGTCCTGGGCAAATCACTTAACCCTCTTTGCCTCAGTTTCATCATCTATAAAATGAACTGGAAAAAGAAATGGCAAACCACTCCAATATCTTTGCTAAGAAAACCTGCAAATGGATTTATAAAGAGTCAGACTTAAAAACAACAACAAACCTGGGGAAAAAAAAAAATCAGATGCCACGATATGCTAAGACACGTTCACTAGTTTGAAGTATGGTATGATGGGGATTATATGATAATTTCTTCCCATATTTAAGTTAGTGGGTTTTTTTTCCTTGAAAGGAGACAAAGCTGTCCCCAGGACTTAACTGTACCAAAGGGCTGACTCAAGCCATGCTTTATGTGATATGACTTCTAGGTAGCCTTTGCCCTTATTAATGTGGCTTTCTGATCAACTAAGAACACAGCAAGGTCCAACCAGGAAGAGTTGATGGGGTGCTGGGGTGCCTTTGTTGGTAACATTTAGTTGTAACTTCAGTTTGTAAAATCTCACTTGTGTTGGGGTACCTATGTTTGTAACATCAGCTTGTGCAATTAAGTTGTAAATCCATACTTCCCCCAGCCTGAAACCATTAACTCTGCCTCTCCCCTGAGCAAGCACTCTGCCTAGCTGCAATTAATGAACTGCTTTATCCCTGCTTGGTACAATAACAAGCTATACCTATGAATCCTTCACAAAAGCATTTTATAAAGAACCACTTTAGCTTAGATGTATAACTCCCTTGTTGTAGTGGCCAGCTGTACCTATGAATCCTTCAATGCACTATCAGTAAGATAACTCCTCACCAATTAGGCACATTCTGAATTCCCAATTAGTCTAGCTTTCCAACATCCATCTTGTCAAACAGGACATTGATGGGTAACAGACTGGACACCTCTCAGTCAGCCCTGACCAAAAAATGACCTAGTGACGTTTCAAGGCAAAAACCACACCTCCTGGTAGCCCTTGTCATGGGCTTTCTCCCAGGGAATTATGGGCAATATGTTGATATAAAAAGTGCATGTCCCTTTAAGCGCTGACCACTCCTTAACTCCTCCCTAATCCCACCCTTACTCACCTAGTTAGCATAATTGATTGATGGATTTATCACTTTATAACTAGTACCTCAAACTTTTGCAGACTTGCAGGCATCCTAAGACACTGCACCCCTCCCCCCCACCCCACCCGCTGAAAAGCGTAACAATATACCTTTACAATCCTGACTGCCAAGATTGCTTGAGTCCTGCAGAATTCTTTTCAGACTAAAAAAACCCTCCGAGGATTTCTTAGAAATCCATGAAAAAACCTTCTCCCTCATCAGAGTCAGGGTCTTTCAGATTTGGTGGATTGTCTAGAGATCATCCAAGTCAACAGACTCTCCTTTGCTGACCAGAACCATTTCAATTTGGAGATGAAAGGGGCTGGGTCTCCCTAACCTAAGTACTGTAGCTTCTTGGAGAAATATTATCTGTGTTATGACTGCATAAACTTCCTTTTGTTAACTGATCATATGACTTCAGAATGCCTCTTTTTCTCCCCACCTCCAACATTGAACTAACTCATCAGAGCCTGGTTTCAGGCATGCTCCTAACAGAAAAAGTTGTTATTTAGAAGAGGAATTAAATTTATTTATACATGGTGATAAAGGTAGATTCAGGAGCAATGAGTAGAAGTTGCTGAGGGACAAATTAAAGTTCTTCATAAGGATAAACTCAACTCTAAAGTTGTCTAAAAATGGCATGGGCTGCCTCAAGTGAGAGTAGTACACCCCCTCAAGTCTTCAGGCAGAGACTGAATTCGGGATGTGGTAAAGAGGATTATTTGTCAGGCACAAGTTGGACCAGATGACCTCTGAGATCTTTTCTAATTCTTAGATTCTATGACTTCAGTTTCTTTCTATAAAATGGGAGCAATAGCTAGCATTTATATAACAATTTAAAGTTTGCAAAGCATCTTACATGCCATCTCATTAGATCCTCATAATAACCCAGAGAGCCAGGTGCTATTATTATTAATCCCCATTTTACAGATGGGGAACCTGAGAGTGAGAGGCTAAATGACTTTCCCAGGGTCCTATAGCTAGTACGTGTCTGAGGCAAGATTCAAACTCAGGTCTTCCTAACTCTGAGTCCTGTCCTCCCTCTAGTGTACCTCCTACTTGAATTTATTAGGCAGAAAAGAAAGGACTACACAGAAAAAGTGGAATGCAAAACATTACTTTACCTTCTTTCCAATATAGAAGCTCAAACATGAAACAGAGAAAACAAAACTAGGCCCCACTGTGAAAGAAGGGGTGGTGGTCACTAAAACTGGATAACTTCAAAGTAACAGATGGACTATTAGGAATTCCACATGTCTAGTGCTATTCTGAGTCTCTTTTCTTTTTTTTTTTTTTAATTAAGAATTGAGAATGGCTTCGCACAAATTATTTTTCAGATTTGCTCTGGTACAGAGAGAAGCAGAGGGGGAAAAAGCCGACGTAAGGAGCTGGAAACACCAACACAGCCAATGGCAATGGTCTCATCATTAAAAGGCGTGAGGATAGAGTGGAAGACCAGAACGGATAAGCATTGTGAAGGACTTGTAAGAAATGATCAGGGCAGAAGGTGAATATTACAGAATCGCTCATAGGAGGATGGAATTGGTAGGATGAAAAGCAGCTTCCAAAGGAGAAAATGAACAAAGGTTCATCACAGTATAAAACCGGAGAAGGTTAGCAAGGAGAAAGGCCATCCTCTCCTGGAAACTTAGAAATCATTCCCCACTGCCATGTTTTATTTATGATGTGTCCTCTGTCTCTCCACTCTTTCCCTCTCCATCTTGAATCTTTTTTCCTCAATTTAAAATCAAATCAAATCCACAAACATTTACTTAGTATCTTTATGAAAGATACTGTGGTAGGCCCTTGGGGCTGATAAGGTGCCAAGGTCCTCACAAAACAGATGGGGATGGGGAGTATGTAATATACACAAACTGAATTACAAAATAATAAAAGGCAAGTTCCACGTGAGGTCCTAGGCCAGGAATGGCCATATTTCCTTCTCATCAGGCTCAAGACCAACCTCTTCCATGAAGCCTTTGCTGATTAACTCCACCCCCACAGAGATCCTTCTCTTCCCTCATCTGATATAGTTATAATCACAATCCATATTCTACATGGCTTCTGACTCTTGGCTGCTTGTTCATGGGTGTATAGGAAGCCGCATTTTAAGCATTTAAGAGGCAGTGATCATGTGTTCTACTTGTTCAACCACCACAGGACTGGGAACTTTGTTTAAACAGTGATCTGAAAGAGCAACTTGGTTAGGGCTAGCCACTACAAATGTGCTTCAGCCTTGCCAAGTTCTTTCCAATCTGCTACTTCTTCCCCACCCCCACCCCTCTTCACCTTTAGCCCTTCTACACCTCACTCTGGGAAGAGTAATTAGTCAACACTACTGAAAAAGGCACACTGATCAAATGCCCTTTGGATCCAACCACTATTCCTGTGATGGTCCTCAGACCAAGAATCCTTTCTCTCTAAGTCACCACTTCCCATGTGCACAGAGTCCGCTGGAGACCGCTTACTAGTTCAGTCGCTTGTTGAATTTTCAGAGTGAGCATTAACACCTCCAAAAACAGTAAACCCTGCAGATCAGGGCTTGGTTTATTGATTGCTGAATGTCTAAACTTAACAAAGTGACGGAGAAAATTTTAACAAAGCAATTAAATGTAAAAGGGTATTTTCAGAGAATCGACTGTTGAACATTTACCACCACACCCCTGCCTATAGGTGTTAGGGCAAGGTGTTGCAGTGCATAGAGTGCTAAACCTGGGACCAGAGGACCTGAATTCAAATCCAGGCTCAGATACTTACTACCTATGTAATCCTGGATAAGTCATGTTACCCTCTATCTGCCTCACTTCCCTCAAATATAAAAAGGGGATAATAATTGTTGTTGTTCCGTCTTTTCAGTCACATTCAACTCCTCATGATCCCATTGAGGGTTTTCTTGGCAAAGATACGAGAGTGGTTTGGCATCTCCTTCTCCAACTCATTTAACAGATGGGGAAACTGAGGCAAAGAGGGTTAAGTGACTAGGCCAGAGTCTTACAGCTAGTAAGTATCTGAGGCCATATTTGAACTCGGGAAAGTGAGTCTTCCTGACTTCAGGCCCAGCGCTCTATCCACTGCACCAATAATAGAACCTATCTCCCAGCATTGTTTTGAGGATCAAATGAGACAAATATTTGTAAAGCACTTAGCATAGTGCCTGGCACTTAATAGGCACTCAGTAAATGATTGTTCCCTTCCTTCCCTCTCTCCCCATTAGAATTCAAGCTCCTTGAGAATGAGGACTGTCTAGTTTTGGTGTTTGCATCCATAGCAGTCAGCACAGTTCTGGTCACATACTCGGTACTTAATAAACCCCTTTTCATTCATCCATCCTTCTACCCATCTATCCAATCATTTATTCACATAAGCACAAAACCCCACATATATGCATGTATGCAGGTGTGTGCGTAATATAGCATAGTGGTAAAGCACTAGACTTGGAACAAGCAGGCCTTAGTTTTAAACTCAGCTATGCTATTAAATAATTTTGTGGCCTTGGACAAGCCATTTTCTCTCTGGGTGTCAGATTATTGATCTAAGAAATGAGGTGGTTAGACTCCATGATCTCTAAAGTTCCCTTCAGCTTTCAAATTAGATAATTCTGTGATTGTGATCCTTCAAATAAAAGGACTCAAATTGTGAGAAGAAATCACTATACAGAAAAAATGATGAATGTATAGAAATAATGCCTAATTAAGAGAAGAAAATATAGTTTAAATACCCATCCCCCCCAAAAAAAAGCACAAATAAAAACAAGCAATGCACATTCTGGTACAATCAGAAAAAAAAAACTGGTCCAAATAAGAGTTATTTCTGTGATTATGTTAAGGAACTATCCAAGTTAAGTAATTCAATGAATTTTAAATTACTGTTTTCTTTAAACATTTCAGGAGTCTTTCTAATTTTACTGCCACCCTTGGGTATAATGACTAGTATAGAGAGCTCTTTGTGTCCTTTTATTTTCAAGGGCCTTTATTTAAATCATAAATAGTAATAGAAAGTTTCTTAACCAAAGAAAAAAGCATCTATTAACTTTGGGGGTGGGATGTACAAAAACAATGTTAGCAAACTAAAAAGGAAAAAGTAGCTTAAAAGCTAAAAAAGTACTTATAAAGCTAAAAAGTAGCTTATTGTGATACTCTTGAAATTTAGGGTCTACATTATATTGGTCTGGGGACAATACTTATGACCTTCAGATCTGAAAAGGATTTGTGTTGGCATACAGCAGTAGCTCTCAAACTTTTCAGTCTCAGTATCCCTTTACACTACTACAAATTATTGAAGACCCTGTATTAACAAGTACCCTAGGACACTCAGGTTCTTTGATCTGCTTTTAAAGGAAAGAGTGCTCAAAAAGGGGTTAACAATCCTACTTTTAGTTACGTGCAGTAGTTCAGGGAAAAGGTCAGTACCCTGAACTTGGTGAAAATACAAAGAAAATATAAGCGGAGAAATTAGCACAAAGACCAACAAATATAGTTCCAACTGTCTGAGTAAAGTAATATTGCTATACACTTTACATGCATCACTGGATCGAGGGAGTACAGACACCCAATCAGTTGTGGAGCTCTTAACAAATGGCCACTCAGAATCTTGAGCAGGAAATCAAAAGATACTTCTCCTGAGCAAACTCCCAAAGCAAAAAGCCAGCCTCCCAGAATATATAACAAAGACTCAGCCCCTGATTGACTCACAGCCAGAAGGCCTGAAGCCCATGTGACTCAGCACAGCTGTGAATTATTAGGGTTCAAAGGAAATTAATCCATCAAATATTTATAGCCTGATCCTGGGAAACTAAACTCCAAAAAGAAAATAACAATAATCCCACCGTGCTTGTACTTGCAGACCATTAAAACCTGTAGATAGCTTTCATGCTCCAACAGAATTCACAAACAATGAAGATGGGTAGAGGAAGACGCCCAGCAAAGTGAATGGATCTTCTCTTCAACCTCACTGAGGACTGATGGAAGGGCATGGACAAGAATTATACAAGATGTTGTGTACATTTAAACTCTGGAAGGAGTTACCAATATCGATGAAATAAAAAAAAATTTCATTAAAGTACTACTAAGTTCATCATTTATGAAGTAATTTCTCCAAATAATTCTGTGAGTTAGTACGAGGATTATTTACCCCATTTTATAGGTGAAGAAATTGAGGCTCAAAGAGTTTAAGTCAAATGTCTAAGGTCATTTAGATTAAGAGTAGTAGGATTAGAATTTGAACCTAGGCCTTTTGACTATAAGTCCAGCACTCTTTTCACTATAGAACATCAATTCTCATATAAATTAAGGTAAATTATCAATGATTCTTCCTCATCACCAAAGTATATCTCACAAACAGCTGTTGGATGCTGGTACTATACAACAGGATAAAAATAATTTCAAAAAACACTTTACACTCAAGTTGACCATCAGAAAGACTGTTAAGTTGATGAAGCCTATCTTCTGTGCCCCTCCATTAAACTTTCTGCATCCCTTCCTTCTTTTCACAATCCTCCCCATCCCCAATTTAGCACCCCATTCCCTAAGCAAGGTTTAGTGTCTTCCACCACCCATTTAGTCTCTCTATCCACATCAAAATTTGCTCCTCTTGTATCCTATCCCATTACATGAAGGTCCTGATAGGCTAACTTGATAAAATAATTTATAAATTGCTAATAACTGATAATGATAGTATTAGACCAGCCCTGGAGAAACACAGGAGTTAGTAAAATAGCCTTCAATGCTTTAACCCAAAGGAATGAATGAAGTCGGAATTTTAATTTTCTTGGCAGTGCCAAAAAAGAAACAATTTGAGAAAGACAGCCATTCCTACTCCCCTTAAATCCTACAGCTTGCTTCCAAATATGGCTGAGTTCTATATGATTGCCTAGATCTTACTTTTTCCAAACAACTTGCACATCTATTGCTTCATTTTCTCCATACTATAGGGGGGAAAGGACCTGGGTTGAATTCTGTTCTGGCACGTGTTGTGTGATATTGGACAAGTAACAACCTTTCTGGGCTGTAGCATCTTCATATTTGTCAAATGAAGGGACTGGACTGAATGACCTTTGAGATTTTTTCCAGCTTTAAATCTCAGATCTTATGATCCGAACAAAACATCTCAACCTTTTCTCCCTCATTCCACATACCTATATAACCTTAAATTTAATCAACAAAAAGTTTATAAACATACAGACCATTAACTCTAGGGGAGAAACTGAGTACAGCATGTTCAAATGAGTATCATCAGTCCATCAACATTAGGGATGGGTATATCTCTAATGGAATATTTCTTTTCTACAAAATATTCAGGGTTTGGTCATACCTAAAAGAATAGAAAGGAAATATTAGAAGTGTGATAAAACTCAAACCTGGAGAAAAGGCAATGGAAGAAAAATGACCCAAATAAAAGTAGAAGGTCTTTTTTCTTTCCTCAGTTGTAACTATTAGAGTAGGATAGGGATAAGGACAGGAAAAGGGACTGGACTTGTAACTTCTTTATGGATTTACAGAGTTCCTCAGATGAGAAAGCTCCCTCTACCTAAGTGTATGGGGATGAGCACCTTCTGTGAAATTTACAATCCTAGAAAGTTGCCTGGGGCATTGAGACATTACATGACCTGCCCACAGTCACATGACTAGTATATGCCAGAGGCAAGACTCAAATCTAGGTCCTCTATGTGTCCAGCCCTGCTCTCTATCAACAATCAAGTGAGATGATTTTTGTAAAGCACTTAGCAGAGTGCCTGGCACATAGTGGGTGCTCTCCTCTTTCCCTTTCTTCCCTCTCTCCATTTTGCCACATTTCCTCTCTCTTAGACTAGACAATCTCTAAATTTCTTTCCAGTCTTTTATAATTATGAAGTATGAAGAGGCAACATGATGAGGTGGAAAAAAACGCTACATTTTGGAGCCCAAAGATCTGAATTTGAACTTTGGATGAGTCTACTACTAACTACTACTAACCAGACCTCTGACTTAGGGCAAATCATTCAATCTTCCTGAGAGTGATATATAATTGTATCAGTAAGTATTTGTGGCTATTATTCAGAAAGAACTTTGTAAAGTACTTATGTAAATATGAATATTAGGATAATGAAATTTATTTCCTGATTTACTTCCTGTTAATTCATCTTTTACTTGCCAAAAGTCTAGGTCACATCAACAAAAAGAAAACAAATCAATGGCATGAAAGTCAGTGACTTGAATGAAATTAAAAAAAAAAAATCCAAATCTTTATTCTCATCTTCCAAATGCACAATAGTGGTTATGAAGAATTGGATATTCTCAGTGTCTTTTTCATCTTTAATGAATCCTGTTAACTTGTTTAAAAATTTTTAAAAATCTTGTAAACTATCCTGTCTCTTATGTTTTCTGCAGACTCTATAACTTTATTGCCTTCAAAAAAAAGACTTCTGTTAACTTAAACTTTCATAAAAAAAGAGACTTTTACAAACTAATGAAGAATAAAGTGAGCAGCACCGGAAGAATTGTTTTTATGGTGTAGTTTCGGTGTAAACTAACAACTTTGAAAGCTATAACAACTATGATCAATACAATAACTATTCATGCTTCCAGAGGACCAATGGTGAAACATGCTATCCATAACAGGTGTTACATAGGCTTTTGGAGGGGGTGTTTGGCACCAACCATGCTTCTCTCATAAATGATAGATTTAAGGTGCAGAATGAGACACACATGTTTTTATACACAGCCACTGAAGGAATCTGTTTGGCTTCACTACGCATATTTGTTAACAAGGAATTGGTTTTTTCTTTTCTCATTTTTCAATGGGGTGGTAGTAAGAAGGAAAAAAAAAAGCTTTTTGTCAATTTTTTAAGAGACATGGGCGTGTTTGCTATAAATATGAACTATTGCATGCTTTTTCTGATGATGTCACTGTATTAATAGCTTTACCAAATTGTTTTAGTTTGTTACAAGAGACTTCTCATGGAGGAAGGGCAATCTGTAAATGTTTGTAATGTAAAAACAAAACATATCAATAAATTTTTGAAAAACATAATGTAAGTTCCTCAAAGGCAAAGACTTTTTTGCTGGTATAATTTGTGTCTCCAGAGGTTAGCACAGTACCTAGTATATTAGAAGTACTTAATAAATATTTTCTCATTTAAAAAACAAAAAGTCCCCCAAACCATTTTTAAACTCATCTCCAGAAAGTATTTCAGGAGTAATCATTTCTGATTCTCTACACAATAATGTTCTCATTACCAACATTTCTACCTTTCATTACTTCTGTAATCATTGATTTGCTCTAAGACGCAGTATAGAGTAGAAAGTGTAGAAAGAAGAGGGATTTGGAACCCAAAGACCTGAATCTGAATCCTCTACTCATTTAATTAATCCTTTGTGACCTTGGCCAAGTCATTTCCCTTCCTCTGAGTCTCAGTTTCCTCATCTGTAAAATGAGGGATTTGGATTTGATGATGTCTAAACCAATCATCAGTTGTTTCACATGCATTTTTGTACTCTATTAGACTATAAGGTTCTAGAGGGCAAAGATTGCCTTCTACTTCCTTTGTATCCTCCCATAGTACCTAGAACAATGCTCTGCAAACAGCTGACAATCAATAAATGTGGTTGATTAGGTCAAATAAACCATCTGTGTGATGGGGCAACTGTGTGACCCTGGGCAAGCCTCTTAACCTTGTTTACCTCAGTTTCCTCATCTGTATAGAAAGCTGGAGAAGGAAATGGCAAAACACTCCAGTATCTCTACCAAGGAAACCCTAAATGGGATCATGTAGAGTTAGACATGACTGAAGCAACTGAACAACAATAACAACAAAGTAGAAAGAAAACCAGACTTCAACTAAAAAAAATGAAATTTAAGTGTTGCCAATGTATAAATCAGCTACATAGTTCAATTTCTTATGCAGAGTCAAGACTCTTGAATTGAGCCCAGCAGAAACACTACACCAAGCTAAGGGGAACATCTTAAGGCAATGGTTCTCAATCTTCCTACTGCCGCAACCCTTTAATACAGTTCCTCATGTTGTGGTGACCCCCAACCATAAAATTATTTTCGTTGCTACTTCATGACTGTAATTTTGCTACTGTTATGAATTGTAAATGTAAATGTCTGATATGCAGGATGTATTTTCATTGTTACAAATTGAACATAACCCACAGGTTGAGAATCTACTTAAGGACCCTAACTAAACAGCCCTCCATCTTTGAGTGAGTAATCTCTTTGTAGCATGTATTCTCAAGACTTGGGTCCACTTTCCCATACATCCTGGATGCACTGATGGGAGAGTGTTACATAGACTTTTGGAGGGGGTGTTTGGCACCAACCATACTTCTTCTCTCATAAATACTAATTTCTAAAAAGCTAACTGGGCTTGGCTGACTAATTAATAACATTGATAATCAACAGGGGAGAGAGAAGCACCATTAGAAAAGACATCCCCTAACCCTAACTTGAGGGGACAGACTTTGTAGCCACACTGGGGACACAATTCAGCAGTGAGAGTGAGAGCTGACACAGTCAAACCAGAGCATGCTTTAATACAGATAATGAAACCAAGACCCAGAGAGATTAATTAGATTGTTTGAGGTCGAAGAAAAAGTAGGGAGAAGGGAAGGGGAAAGGAAGGAGCATTCACTATTTATGAGCATTTGTTATTTTAAAAAATTTAGTATCATAGAATTCTATTTTATTTATTTTAACATTCATTTAAAAAAATTTGAGTTCCAAATTCTCTCCCTCCCTACAGACTCATTGAGAAGGCAAGTTATTATATCAATTATACAAGATATCAAGTTAGGCAAAACATATTTCCATATTAGCCAAAGCATTTACTATTTACAAGAGCCAGACATTGTGTTAAATACTTTTGAGATATTATCTCATCTTATCCTCAGAACAACCACAAGAGGTGCTATCATCGTCTCTATTTTACAATTGGGGAAACTGAGTCCACTGGTGTTTAAGTCACTTGCCCAGGATCATGTAGTTAATAAGTGCCAGAGGTCAAATTTTTAACTCAGATCTTCCTAGTTCCAGGCCCAGCACTCTACCTACTATATTACCTAGTTGCCTCTAGCAAGCGGTGTTATTTGGTGCTAGTATTCTAGTAAGGTAGCATTTAAACTTAAGTCCTCTGACTCCAAGTTCAGGTTTCTTTCTACTTCATCACACTGCTTCCATAGGAGCAGACTGTCTAGGTTGGAGAGACATGAAACAAAGAGAATAAAAAGCAGCATGATTAATTTGATAAACATTTATTAAGTGCCTACTATGTGCCAGGATATAGTGATATAAATAAGAAAAAGATAGTCCTTGCCTTCAAAGAGGTTACAATCTAATGGAGGGAGACAATACAGACAAGGAAGCTGAAAAGTGAGAGAAGGGGGACACCAGAGGTTACCTGGCATGATGTTTTATGGAGTCATAACCAAGCATAGTTGCAAATGGGAAGGGAAGAATGAGCTGGAGAGTCCAAGCCCAGAACTCAAAAAAGAAAAGCTTTCAGCAGACTTTAGGGGTCCATCCTGCAGTTTTCTAATCAGAGCTGAAAGAGTTGGCACGGTCTTGACTATCCATAACTGAAGTAAGCAGTATGATAATGAGTGGGGTGGAGAATTATGCTCCTTAGAGTTCAAACCAAGCAGAGCTGCTCCAAATAAATACTTGCTGCAGATGCAGCTGCTGCACTTTTGCTTGCTGCTGCTGTCTGCCCTTTCTTCTCAAAGAGGACAATGACATCAGGGAGGTAAAGCCATGATATGCAAGTGAATTGGATTTAAATGAGGGAGAGCGGTGAAAGTCACCAGTCTCACTTTCTCCTCCGGAGCCACCAGGGTCCAGTGGTCAGACGTGGATCAGAAAAGCTGGAGAGACGGCCCAGGATGTAATAGGGGTACTGAGCCTTTTCAAACTAAAGTCTTTAACGCACCATTCAGTGATCAAAGCTTTAAAAAATGAGGCAAAGAATGTGGCCTCTTTAAAGATAATGATCTGGGAGGGGAAGACTCTCAGAGTTTCTGACCAAAACAAAAACAATTGTTATTTACATTCATTTTGAACCAATCAGGACCCAAACAGTGACCAAGTAGGGCACTGGGACCAGAGTGATTTGGGGTTAAAGCTGGCAGTTAAGAGAAAACAAAACAAAACACACACATACACACACAAAAAGATTTCAGAGATTAAAATTTGCATTTCCTATGGGCAGAGCACCTGCAGGTAAGGGTGTGATAAGTAGTTCAAAGTAAGGAAGACCAGAGTGTGGACTAGAGTGGACCAGAAAGGCTTCATGAAGAAAGAGGGACATAAACTGAGTTCTGAAAGATCCAGATTTTCCAATGACACCCAGGATATGTCATAGGACCATGAGTTTTTTAGTAGGGTACATATCCAGACAGGGTTGCCTCAAGGAGATTTGTCAAGAGTTTGAATAGTGACTGTAAATTTTTGAGTGATCTAGACAATAGGGTAGCTTCAAATCTCCTCCATATCAACAGTTTTGGCAAGGAAAAAAAAAACCTAAACAATTCATAGTTCCTTACATCTAGAGGCAATAAGAGATCTGCAAACAGCAGGGGAGAAGAGCTCTAGTTATTAGTTCCCCTATGAGACCACAAAGGGAACCTCAAAGTTGAAAAAGGAACTTTGGAGATCATTTATTCAAACTCCCTTAAGTCACAGAACACTGCGGTCTCTGGAGAATTCACCACTGAGATTCTCCCAAAAGGACAGTGTGGGTGAGAGCAGACTTCATCACAAAACAAACAAGGAATTAAGAAAAAGAAAATGTAAAGTACATCATCAAAGAAACTGTGTAACTGAAAAATAAGAAGACTGGCTAGTCAAGCAGAGATAAGTATCCTAACCATTGTGTTCCAGGAGTTTTTCTCAATGTCAAGATAATATAAGGAAGGTCTCCACAACACCAGGTGATTCCCCCATGGTAAACTTACAGGGGGGCATGAACAAAAAGCTCACAGGATCAGCAGGTATGGATGGATTGTATTTGGCTTCACTATATGGAATACTTAGTTTATTGAGATCATAGGTACATATTAACATCTTAAGTGTACCTCAGATACAAAATTGTGGTCCACAGGAAGATAGAACTACCTCCAAAGCAGCAGTGACTTAAATATCAGAATTAGGATGACAGCCTGGGTTTCTTAATTCCTGATTCAGTGTTTTTTCCACTATGTAATAATGATTCATAATCTAAATTTGTCCTCTTGGTCCATGGTGTCTTTTAACTTTCAATTAGTTTATTCACAAGTGGCCACATGTGGCCTACAACATTTTCAAGTGCAGCCAAACCAGATTAACATATAAGTATTTAACAAAATAAATAAAAATACAATAAAATATAGCTAATGTTAATATATGTTTTTTAAGTCAATATATGGCCTACAGAGATCCTTATGTACAGTTTAATGGCCCCCATTTCTATTTGAGTTTGATACCACCATCTTAGACCATACCTTAAACTCTAGCTAGTCGAGTCTTGCCTGTTTCTACATCATTCTGAAATCTTGATTCTTCTTGCTGAGCCTCTGATTTGAAAAAAAAAAGTAGTAAGCACCCCACCCTATCTAAACATGCAAGGCTCCAAATACTATATCCAAATAGGAACTTGCCCCTTGCTTTTACCTATTATATTAGCTTATTAAATGTTCTTTTCAAGGTCTATGCAGTTACTCGTGTCTCTCTTAGGTCTATATATCTTCCAAGTGGTCCTTAGATTATAAATTCTAGAGGGTAAGAACTATATTTCCATTTAACTTACTCTGAACAGCATCAATTACAGGGCCATACATTAAGAGAAGCTTAGGAGATTCCACCTCATAGAATGCCCAATCCAGAGTGCAGGATACAAGATAAACATTTCCTTGTGTACATCCTTCCTAAGACAAGATTCCAATCAGAAAAGGATCATTAAACTGAGAGTGAGGCTGAGTTCAAAAGTGAAACCTGTTGCTTAAATGCACAAAAAATTGGGTATGTACATTGGGGTAACATCAGATGGATTTCACATGGTTGAAAGTGAGGGAAATGGTTCATGTCACTGCTTTAGAAAATTCAAGAGCTATTTGCCTTACTGACCACAAATACATTCAATTGAACTGCTAATCCCACCCTGTGAAAATTGTGTATCCTACATTTTGAGCCCTTTATGGCACTACATGTTTCATGCCTGACTAACGTGTGGTTAACACATGGAGCATCAAAAAGAATAATGCCAGGTAGTAGCAGCTTCCAAACCTATAAAGCCTTCAAGGATTCTTCAGTGTCATCAGAAATGGACAGTGCAGGAGATGTGCCTCACAAAATCAAGACCAGATTAAAAAATTCTCAATGAAGTTTCATTCTCTTCTTTAGTAATCCTAACATCAATGAATTCCACTGGGATTCTCCCATCTTACTCAGTTTGGTTTTTCACTCTTACTCTTCTGACATGTTCCAGGGAACTGATTCACCCCATTCTTTGATTGACTTGCCAGCCACGTTCATTGACAGAATTCATTTGCAGTGGCTGCTGCTCCTAAACCTTCAAAATGAAAAATCTGCCCAGATATTTTCACTATTTCATATGGAACCAAAAAAAGAATGTTATTGTTTGTTTCTCTCTGGCTCCTTTCCTAAGGATGTATGTTGTCAAGTGGACAAGCATTTATTAAGCATCTACGAAGTACCAGGCACTGTGCCAAGCATTAGGGGTACAAAGAAAGACAAAAAATGGTCTTTGCTCTCAAGGAGCTCATAGTCACAGTGTGTGCATGTATTTATAATGTGTATATGTTTATGTGTATATATCTGTGTGCCTACATTCATGTACATAGATACTTAAAAATATATGTTTATATTGTCAGAAATGACATACATATATCTACTTAAAATATATGTATTTAGAAAACATATATTTATGTATGTAGAAATGTGAATGGAATTCAATGAGAATTCCTGTTAATTCTCAACATTCTGAATTTGAATCCTAGCTGCCCTTCAATAAATGCTTGTTGAACTGAAGCTCTACCCATATATCTCCCAGGCAAGATGCCTAACTTGGCATACAGAAGAGGTTAGAGATGCACATTCCTAAATTGTCATTTATTATCTGTAATTCATTTCAACAGCTCTTTATAGAGCACCTATTATTATATGCTAGTCACTGGGGATGGAACAAAGATGAATAATGCAGGTCAACCTCCAGTCTCATAATAAAGGGAGATGAGGCATGCACACAAATGCCTATAACACAAGGTAGAAACAGGAAAGAGGAATGGAAGGGGTACATACAGGCTTGGGGAAATCAGATTGTCACTGGCTAGAACAAGGGAAGGCTTCAGAAAGCTTCATGGAAGAATGACTAAGTTGGGTCTTAAAAAATAAGTGGGAATTGAGTAGGTAGGGTTGTAGAATGTGGTAGGCAGGGCATTCCAACTAAGGGTGAAGAAGGTGAGTGAGCAAAAGCCTGAGGCTATTCTGTATGTGGTATGTTTTTGAAAAGGGAAAGGGAATAAGCAATTATATGGCACTTACTGTGTGCCAGGCACTGGGTTAGGTGTTTTACAAATATTATCTCATTTGTTCTTATTATCCCCATTTCACAGTTGAGGAAACTGAAGCAAGCAGAGGTTAAGTGACTAGCCAGGATCATACAGCTAGTAAATATCTGAGGCTGGATTTGAATTAAAGGCTTCCTGCCTGCAGTTCCAGCACTCTATTCATTGGGCCCCCAAGCTCAGGAGAAGCAACATGGAATAGTGGATAGAGAGGTAGCCTTCGAATCAGGAAGACCTGAGTTCAAGTCTTACCTCTGTTATATACTGTTTATGTGACCCTAGACAAATCCCTTAAGTTCACAATGCCCAAGCCATTTCTAAAACCATCATCTGTGGAGTAGGTGCAAAACTGCATTGGTAGGAGGTTTCCTTATTCTCATTATGTCAGTGAAATTACAAGCTAATAACCCCCACCAAAATACTGATATCAATATTGATATAAGTAACAGCTGATAATAGAGTTTGGTACATTTGAAGTATCATAATAATAACTTACTCTCACATAGCTCTTTGAAGTTAAGTGTTTTCCTGATAACCACTGTGAAGTCAATAATGCAAACAATAATCTCTATTGTACCAATGGGGAAACTGAGGCAAGAATTGTATGCTTAACTCTTGGTTCTTTTGTCCTTTCAACGACTAAGAATAGAAGGAGTACTTCATAGCCATTTCCTTTAGCAAAGTGGGAGGATGATGTAGAAATTTTTTTTTAAAGTATTTTGAGCCCTGATTACTGAGTATAGCAAATAAGTCTACAGCTTGGTTGACTGTTCACTACACAGCCATTAACAAAAAAAAAAAGAAAATAAATTTTAAAATATTTTCCATGAGTATTCTTTAAAGTTAATTTATAACAACAAAACCTCTTATTTTCTGTGTATAAGGTGTGCTTTTTCTCCCCTGTCTAAAACAGGTTTGCTAGCTTCCACTTTAAAATTATGACTGTGATTCCAGTCAACTGTTTAGCCTTCTGCAGATACGCTTTCAGGAGACTCCAGCTGGCAGTAAGCAATGATTCCAAATACTTTTAAAAATAAGTCATGGGGAAGGGTGGGGAAGAAGGAAGAAAAAAATAAAGTGTACTCATTTTCAGTTAGACTCTTAAAAACATTGAGATTTATAATCTACTATATATTTATATCACAATCTCTTTCAAGACGCTTCAGATCTGGATTTCAGTACCATTTTTGCCACTTACCTAGCCATATGACCTTGAGCATACTGCTTTACTTATTTAAACCTCAATTTCCTCTCCTATAATATAGGGGTAATATTGCTTGCACTACCTATCTCACAGGTTTGTTAGGAGGAAAGTGCTTTGTGAACTTTAAAATGTTATGGAAATGCAATTATCATTAGTTCTTTTTTACAAATAATAAATCTTTCTTGAAATGAAAAGGTCCAGTGTTCTTAGGATAGCAAGGAACACAGAAAATTTAAATATCAATGTATTTTCTGTCAATACTACATATATATACATGTACATACATATATACACTCACCTGTATGTACAAATATACACATATATATTTATACTATAAAAGTATATCGGTTTACATGTAGGTATAAGAATTAAGGAAAAAAAACTGATCCTTCTTAATAAATGTTAATATAATTCTTAACATTCATAATTTTATCTCATATCCCACAATGCCAAAGAAAAACCCATAGAGCTTCTTCTCAGAATGGACCATCCTTGGCAGCAGGCCAACTCCAGAATTCAGGTGATTACAGAAAGGAATTTGGAAGGAATTGAGAATGAGGAATAAATCTGGGAGGCAGCTCTTGGCTTATTCCCTTCACTGGTCCATTGTCAGCTTTAAATTTTGTAATTCTAGTGTTTGTCAGCTTCCCCTTTTCCAGTAAATATACTACTAGTTGAGTCAAGAAAGAAAATCAAAATGCATTATCAAGCTTTTACATCTTCATTTCCTATGCAAAATAATGTTTGCTTATGCCATATGTGGGGGTGGTGGGGATTTCTAACACAAACAGCCACCAATGAATTATACATTATACCTTGACTACAAACCAAGGATATCAGCCTGTAACTCTTTAGTCATTCTTAACACATAGACACATGTTGGTGCATGTTACCTAGACTGTTCATGCTTCAAAACGTTGGGTAGGAAGGCAAAACAAAAAGTACAAGTGCCAACGACAAGCATTCAGGAAACCTGTAACTTCCCAAATTAATGCGTGTAAAGGAAAAACAACAGAGAAATCGAAAGTAAAGAAAAGGGGAGAGAGTATATGTTCTTTCTGCCTTACGTCACATGTTATTCTGGATACTGAGAAGCTATATTCTCTCATCTCAAGGGCTCCAGTATCAAGGGAGATACGCTCCCTACTGCTCATTGTGGTCTGTAGGCTTCCATGGAGCATCTAATGTGTTTGTGTTAGCTTGATTTGGAAGCATTGTCTGATGGAGGCAATGTTAGCAGCCATCCCTTTTCTCCTGTGGCTAGCCAAGTTACAGAGTATTTTTTCGGCAAAACATAACAGCTATTTTAAAAAGAGTCCAGAGAGAATATCTGATCCCAAATCATTTCTCATTTAATTCTAATTCTGATAAATCTACAATCAGAACTAGAATTAGAATGACAACAGGGTATAAAGGAGAAGAAACTGGCAGAATTATAGTTAACAGGAGGCCACCGAGAATCTATAACAACTCCAAACAAATTCCTCAAGAGAAGGAACTCACGTCAAAAAATGAACAGACCCTTTGAGGCTTTTGCAAAAAAGAAAAGAATAAGAGAAGTTTTCTACTCAATGAGTAAATGTATTATATCTATAAATAATATACATGCTTGCCAGTTAGGTATATGTAAAGCGTATTTTGTGTAAAATAATCCACATAAACATCCCAACATGTAGCATATTATAATTACATAGCCATGAATTATATCAGTTTAACATTGATTTAGTAGAAATACCCTCGTCTTCCTTTTATCTTTAAAGAGAAGTAATACATAGCCCAACTGAAACCTCCCATGTATTAACTTTTGCTACATATAGTATAAGTTCAAACCTTTGAAGTCTTCAATAGTGTAGTGGGGATCCATCAGTGCAATCACCAGCTCATTAATATTTCCAAATCTTCAAGTGCACACAGCCTTTTCTTACTAGATCATTGGCATACTGGAGGACTGAAACCAATGCCTCCAAGACCAGCTTCAGATCCTGGCTCTTTTCCCACTATTTTGTGGGCTGACTTGGAAGGGAGGGAGTGGTGCCATCACAGAGGGTGTGCCACAGCTACAGCCACAGCCAACTCAGGAAGAATGATGATTTTCCTGTACCATTCTAGTTCACTGTTCAGCTTTACTGTGGCTGAGCATCTCTGGCCTCAAGTATTTGCCTCCTCTTTTGACCCACACCCCTGCAAAATTCTCTAGGCTCTTGAGAGCAAAGATAAACCTCTTTTACTGTCTGACACCCTAAATGCTGTAATTTCTTGGTAACTGGTTTCTAAAGGAAGCAAAAATATATTCTCCCAACTCTCTTCTCCATAAATTGGAGTTCAGATTTTGGTCAGTCATAGTTAGCTGTAATTCAAACACATGTAAGACAAAGAGAAATTGTTTTATTTCCCCGAGACTTCTGTTTCATTTTCTCCTCTCAATGAGCTACTCGCTCAACCAGATGGGCATTAATTTTTTTAAATTAAAAACTCATTTTGGAACAGCTGCCTTTTACTACTATCAGTTTGGCATTATTCAACCTGGCTTTGGAGACTTAGTTTTCTGACAAAGTGTTAACATCAGAGTGTTAGACAAGGCACTAACTTTGAGCCTTTATACATTAGTCACATGGTTGTCTAAAAACAATTACCTCATTAGGAAAATCTCAGGAAAAAGGGAATATTTTCCTTCTGTGAGTAATGCTCTGCTGTTCAGTTCCCCCACTCCAGAACTCCATGTTTCTCCCTAGATACTATCAAATATGCATGAAGACTGTAGATGTAAGCAGTACTCAGGAAAGAAAAGGTACCTTAGCTCAACAGTAGACACACTGGCCTATGGGAGGGCAAGGACTGACAAACTTTTCTAAATGCAAAGTGGATAATCTCCCTGATAATGTCCATTAAAACTGTGCCTTTGAAGATTCTGGCAAAATATTAGGTCCTATCAACTGACTCAAGAAAGACTACCCAGTCAGTACTATGTTTTGACATTTGGAAAACTAAGAAAGAAACCAAGTTCATTCTGGATCCCCACCAACTCTTATTCTATAACTTGTAAGAACTGGTCTGTGATGCTGCCTAAATTTGTGGGCTTCCACTGGGCTTTCTCATTGTGGACCAGGACAGAGGCTGGGAACTTTGTGCTACTGATAACTTCCTCCTGACTTGGCTCAAGTATCAGGCGCCAGGCAAAGGATCACAAATGGGTTACATACCGATAAAATGCTTGACATTCATTTGGCTGTCATATGTTGGTTGCTGCCAGCAAGACAGCGGAATTTGTTAAAATCTCCTCATTAAGAGGTGTGTCTAATTTTCTCCTTGTTGCATTGTTTCCATAGTTCAACTTTTTCCTCTTCTGAAGTATTACTTAGGAAGTCAGCACTATCAGTTTTTTTACTAAGGGGATGGAAAGACAGACACCAAGATGGCTTTTACAGCTGTTTCTCATTTTTATCAATTGACATTAAGAAATGTTCTGAATCTGTTTTACTCCTCACTCTATTCTCCCTTTATCTTCTCTAGATGGTTTTGAGAGGGCAGAAAAATCTTAAGTAGCTGCTATTTTTCAGAGGCTGGATTAGTGATCTAAGAGATATTTAAGAATGAATGGTCTTCTGATAGTCTGTTAATGACTTTGTTATTCTGATAATGGTCTCTCATTATCAAATGACTCCAATTTTAGTAAGGAGGCAGTGTGTTATAATAGAAAGTATTGGTCTTGGACTTGGGAAGAACTGCATTCAAATTCCTCCTCAAACATTAACTGTATGACCCTGCGCGAGTCATTTAGCCTCTATTTCCCTACCTGAAATATTGGCAACAGCCAGGGATAAATGTCTTGAATATGAAAACAAAGTAAGTTAAGGCTCTGCCAAATTGTTCCCAGACTGTCATTTGAAGAGACAGAATAGTATTATATGAGGGGACATTCCCATATATGTTAAAGTTAAAAGAGTAAAAATCCATATATAGAATCCTCTTCTCATGAGATCTTCCACACACATAACTCTTCTAACTGATTTGCAAAGTTTACATATATTGTTAAGTCCTATTGCACCCTAACGGACTGCAGAAAAGGGAGATTGCTAGGTAGCCAGATTTTCCTACTCCCATGCACCATTGTTACAAAGGAGTTGGTTCTCTGTCTTGGTACTTCTATTCTACAAGATGCAGAAGGAAATCACTCCCTGAGTGCCTGAGAAAGAAAGAGTGAAAACTGTATGAAAACAGACATTCTTTGAGAAAAAGTCTCAGTTAATGGGACTAATTATTATTATTATTATTATTATTATTATTATTATTATTATTGTTACTATTACAAACTACCTGGACTACCACAATAGCCTGCAATAGGTATTTCTTCCATTTAGCTTCTCCATCATCCAAATGATCATTTATATTATTGTCAGAATCATCATCATCATCATCATCATCATCATCATAACTGACATTGCTATACCACTTTCCTAAATGGCCTCCTGTGCAAAGCAATGCACATATATTACGTGTCTGGAACGTTGAGGATTTGGTTAGAGCTTGTTTAAAACAAAATAATGAATATTAATAGCATATATAAAGATATGGATAGATATCTATACACACAGATATCACTTGATATGACATCATCTCATGATCCTCGCAACAACCTTATGAATGCTAATTGACTGAATTATGAGATAAATACTCCAGGTATGATTCCCATTTTATAGATGAGAAAACTAATATTTAGGAAAGTTAAATGAACTGTTTTGGAATTATGGAGCTACTAAGTATTGAAGGTGGGATTTGAGCTCAGATCTTTCCTAGCTTCAAAATCCAGCACTTTTCCCACTACATTATGCTCCTTCAATAGAAGGAGGGGCTCTCACAATGAGAAAAGTTGGAACTCCTAGCTGGGAAAACTGTTTGACATTCTGAAGATGATATTACTAAAACCACAAGAATATATACTTTATTATATACTCCAATAAAGGGCAATGTAGTGTGGTAGAAAGAACAGAATGGAGTGAACAGGACACCTAAGCTATAAATGTTACTGACTGGCTAAATTGCCTTGGGTAAACCATGAGAGTCTCTCTTTATCTCTATTTCCATGTCTGTTTAATAAGTATATGGATACTTGCCCAGTCTACTTCACAGGATTTTGGATAGAAGCAAATAAAAGTGCTTTAAAAAGTAGCATTTACATAAGATATTTATTCAGAGGCATAATGAGAACAAAACAGTGAATTTGGAATTAGGGTCCTTGGTTTTGAATTCTAGGTCTATTGATTACAAGTGGTTTGAGGTCGCTAGGATGGTTTCCTCATCTATAAAATTAATTGTTTGTACTAGAAGATAGCATATCCTTTTCAGCTATAAACTTATGAAACCACCACCATTTCTTGACTAGGTTAAGAAACTGTATTCATTTCCTAGTTAGTTATTCAATGATTCATATAATGTTTTAGCAAGAAGATGGGGTAATGCAGACTCTACAATAGTGGCGGTAATGAAGATTTCCTTTTTTTAGCATTCTTCTTTTTCCAAAATGGGATGACTTAAGATGATTCTAAACTCCAGGGAATCTGATACGTGACTTAAAGTTTCTCAATATATTTGTAAGAGCATGATACAGATGGGGAAGTAAAGATTCCTAGAATATTTGATGAAGAGTACAAGGGAACTCACTTGTTCATGTAGACTAGGACTCCTGGAACATTCCTAACTAATGATTTGTGTACCATTCAAATGACCCACAGTGTGTACTAGGATAACCCTTTAAAGTTCAGTTTTCCAGAGTCAAAACCATCCTTAAACCACCCAAACCAACTCTACTCTTACTAACCTTCTCTAATTAGCAGGAAATACTTGAGTACAGAATCTGGCACTCACTATATAACCACAACACAAGATATATTCTGTCTCAACAGTTCAACATTACAGAATTCTGAGGTGCCTTTCTTTCCCTCATTTTCTTTTCCCCCTACCTCCCTCATCCCACCTAGTCCCATCAGTTACAGTGAGCTGAGTCTGCTCACTGTAAAAAAAGGTGTCTCTCTTCAGTGATGCTTTTGATACAAATAAGGTATAGGAAGTACAATTCCAGTCCTGCCATAATGCTGAGAAGGTCTCATTATGTGAACAAAAAGAAGTTACCATGGAATGAAGAAATTGCCCACTCTAAGTAGAGCAAACTTTTAGATTAAATAAAAATGACCCATTATGGTGCTGCTTCTGCATTTTTTAGTGAATTCCACATTTATCACTATCATACAAGTGTGACATGAGGACAGCAACAGAAAAGTGTTCAACAAATGTTTTCAGCAACAGAAGTTCATGAAGGATGTTTACTGGTGCTAATCAAATACCCTGACTCAAGGTCAGTTTGTTCTACACACAGAGACACATACTCTAAATGGAGTCTGCTGTCATCAGAAGTTAGGAAGGTAGGATAAACACGTACCAAACATATGCCTGCTCTGGAAAGTTTAATCCTTTATTCCACTGCCTAGTACACATTTTATCCAAAATATCACCAAGTTGATATGATAGCTTCAAGTTTCCTTTGGAACTATATTTTCTTCTCACTTAAAGATACCATCACTTTATTCTAGGGAGCAATAATGTTCTGCCTCAAAGCAACTAACTTTCCAACCTTCAGTTTGAGTTTATTTTGGAAATTTAAATAATTGACTATTCTTTCAGTTGTTTTTACAATTTCTGACCAGTCCTTTTCAAGCAGGTGATTAGATTGTGCCCTTATGAACATATTGGGTGCTAGGCTCCCCTAAATCAAAATAAGTCACCATTTTATCTAATGGTGAGGGGAGAAGAAAGGAGAGAGAGAGAATATAACACTTTGCTTCCTTTGCATCCCTTAGCAATCTTACTTCTGACCTTTTCACCAAACTGAAACTACTCTCTCAAAAGTTACTGATGGTCCTTTAATTGACAGATCTATTAGGTATTCTTCAATCTTCATCCTTCTCAACTTCTCCATAGCATCTGACACTTTACCACATTATCCTCCTGGATCCTCTGTGCTTTCTGGGTGTTCATGATAATTCTCTCTTAGTTCTCTTCCTATATATTTGCCTTCTTTCCAGGATCCTTTGCTGGATTACTAAGGCTATGTCATGAGGCTCTGGCCTTGGTCCTGTTCTTTTCTACTTTTTTTTTCACTCACTGACCTCATCACCTCCCACAGATTCAATTATCATCTCTCTATAAGTGATTCTCAATTTTATATGACCAGGCCTATCCCCTCGCCCCCATTCCCTGCAAGTTTCGGTATTGTATCATCAACTATCTATTGAACATTTTGAACTGGATGCCCCATTGGCATCCCAAACTCAACATAGCCAATCAATCAGATAGGAGAAGTTTAATAATTACTAGATGAATTGATTGATATTGCTCTCTTTCTTACAATGATCTTCACTAAGATTCCCCACTAGAATTTAAAGAACCAACAACAATGTGTTCTCAAAAACAAATACAAATTCAGAGGATAAATCAATGTTTGTCATTTTTAATACAATAGCAAAGTGTTATGAATTTGAATTTAAATAAAGAAGTCATTACTGAAGCTCCCTCATATACCCTGCTGGAAGTTCCTAATACCTCCACACACTGAAAACCCTGTAGTTCAAGAATGTGGCAGCAGGAATCAAACCAAATATATGATTTACACTCTACAAACATTTCTCACTTTTCTTAGAGAGTAATAGAATTCCAGAGCAGTAAAGTGTCTCTGAAATCATCCGGTCCAATCCCTGCCTGAAGAGAAAACCCTTCATATACATCCCCATCAAGTAGTTATCCATTCTCTTCTATAAAATTTATAGTGGAAGACGCCAAGGTCATCCACTGTGTCTTGATTGTCTTGCCACTGGTCTTCAATGACTAAAAGAAAGCATGAGACTGATGCAACTCTGCTTCACTTAAATCCAACTGACATGAGTCAAGACATCACACCCATGATGTCATTGGTCCTTTTCAAAAATGAAGGACCAACAAGTGACAGGGATCTCTCTAATCCCCAAAGCAGTTCATTCCGGTTTCGGATAGTTCTCATCAAGAGAAATTTTTTTTCATAACACAAAGGAAAAATCTTCCTCCTTGTAACTTAAATCCATTAATCTCTGTCCCACCCTCTAGGGTCAAGTAGAATCAAGTCTAATCCCTCTTCCAAAGGAAGAGTTATTCTCTTTCTTGTTCCATCTTCCCTCTCTCCCCTCTCACCTAACTACCAGAAGCAGTAATTCTGAAAAGAATCAGCACTATACCTACAAGTGATATCCCTTAGATGACAAAGCCATCTTTTGACTAGCTGCTTCTTCTGCCATCACGGCTGAAAAACTCCGTCATCTTCATTTTTCTGCAGTTCCCACCTTAGAATTTAAGTTCAGATGTGATGGTGGAGTGGAGTAAAGTGGTGATGAAAGAACTTGGCCTAGGTACTAAGCAACCCTTACTAGTTCTGTTTATTAATAGTGGCCCTTGGTCACCTGAGCTATCAGTTTGCTGCTTTCATAAGTCAAAATTGCCTCAGTGGGCCCCTAGTAAACTAAGAATTATTGCTTAAAAAGTTCAGGCCTACCCACCCCTCCATTATATGCCATTAATAAATCTTTAAGCGTCCACTAGCTACCCGTCACAGTTCTGGAGACTATGCAGATGAGATTCACTTTAGAAAATCCAACATTCACAAATCTAGATTTGTAAAATGTATGAATTAGGGCAAATGATCCATACTCTGTGTAGGCAGATAGATCATTTGATTTACAAACAAATTCCCCAGAGGAGAGTCCCCTTTAAAAGATAAGTGTTTATGCATCATTAGCTATTTGACAGAGGTCAGGACAGAAAAAAATAATAGTCTTATAAGACAGTGCCAAATCAAGCCCAAAAATGATGATGAAGCTTTTCTAAGTTTATAATATACCTCAGTAAGAAAATGGGATTTGTTTTTACAAAAACCAGAGTTATACAAAAATTTCAAAAGAAATCATTGTGTATAATGAGGCACTTTACCACCTATGCTAGGGGACTTGTTGGGTGTCAAGTCCATTAAAAAATAAATGAGGCTAAATTATATCAATAATTCGATAAACTTCCCATTTCTGCTTGTTGAAATCTGCATTATCCTCAAGATCAAGCTCAAATTATACTTCCTCCATGAAATCTAAGCCATCCAATTAACTAAGTGGTACAGTGGACAAAGTATTGCTCCTAAAGTCAAGAAGCCCTAAGTTCAAATCCTACTTTAAACACTCTAGGTAAAATTCTTAACTTCTTTGTGACTCAGTTTCTTTATTTCTAAAATGAAGGGGCTAAAATCTATGGCCAGAAAAGTCTCTTCTAACTCCCTCAAAAGATTTGTGATTTCATCAATTAGGTGTTCCTTTCACTGCCCTTCATGTTTCAGCTGACAGTCTTTGTGTGTTGATAAAGACAAAACAAACAACAACAAAAAACCCAATCATCACCTGGGTAGCCAAAATTGTGCTGATAAACATCTCATATCCTTACAAAATCAACCTACTTCTTGTTTTGTTTTTTTGTGTGTGTGTTTTTTGGAGAGAGGAAGGTAGGGCATATGTTAAGTGTCTGAGGTCACATTTGAACTCAGGTCCTCCTGACTGCAGGGCCAGTGCTCTACTCACTGCACCACCTAGCCACCCCTATTAACCTACTTTTTAATCTTCCAAATCACTCCTATTCTCCCACAATGGAGAACTTCTTCAAACCTTACCCCCTCATGGAACTGTTCTCAGATTAGGTACATTGAGGAGAGATTATTAATCCCTTCCAAGAAACTACATTAATTCACTCAACAAATATTTATTGTCACTACTGCTAGGTCTGTACCCCAAAGAGATCATAAAAAAGGGAAAGGACTCACATGTACAAAAACATTAATAGCAACTCTTTTTGTGGTGGCAAAGATTTGGAAATTGAGGGGATGCTCATCAATTGGGGAATGGCTGAACAAGTTGTGGTGTACGAATGTAATGAAATACTACTGTTCTATAAGACATGATGAGAAGTAGGATTTCAGAAAAAGCTGGAAAGACTTATATGAACTGATGCTTAGCGAAGTGAGTAGAACCAGAACATTGTACATAGTAACAGCAACATTGTGCAATGATCAATTATGATAGACTTAGCTCTTCTCAGCAATGCAATGAACCAAGACAATTCCAAGGGACTCATAACGGAAAATGCTGACCACATTCAGAGAAAGAATTATGGAGTTGGTATGCAGATTGAAAAATACTATTTTTATTTTTAAAATTTTTGGTTTTTTCTGTCTTGTGGTTTTTCCCTTTTGTTCTGAGTCTTCTTTCACAATATGACTAATGTGGAAATATGTTTAATATGATTGTACACGTATAACCTATATCTGATTGCTTGCTATTTAGGTGAGGGGAGAGGGAGGGAGAGAAAAAAATTTGGAGCTCAAAATGTTACAAAGATGAATGTTGAAAACTATCTTTACATGTAATTGGAAAAAAAAAACACCAGCAAATATTTATTGTCTATGTTCATAGCCTTCCTTGTACTAGCAACCCAATGGAGGATGCAAAGTCTTTAAACACCCAGTCTCTGGCTTCATTGAGCCAGACCTGGGACCTTAATCTACAATGCTAGCCTAAGGAATTCTTCATTGTATCAGTTTAATTAAGCACTTTGCTGCTGGAAATCTCAGCAGGAGTTCTGTGTTACACAGGTACAGTACAACAGTAGCAACTTCCAGGATCTGGACCATATGAGGGAGAAAAAGTTCTTTCTTATGGCCTTGTACAGCCAAAGCAGACAGGGATCCTTGTTGCAAACCCTGGGCTCAAGAGTACATTTTGCAATCAGTGTCATCTGGGAAACCTGAGCTTTGAGTTTCTCTTACTGTGGTCTATGATAGTCACTCTCTTCAAATCTTAGCAAATAATCAGAAGTCATATCACCACCTACACAGAGGTGAGATTCTTCCAATCATTGTGATTGGAAGAATGTTTATTCAAGTCAGAAATTCCACAATTAGAGAATCTGAAGGAAAGGTAAATAGAAGCAAAGCTCACTGTTTACTTGGTAGCCCAAGAGGAAACTGTTAATAGCCCTTCTGGAAAACCAGAGAAGTCCCTTCTCTGTGTTAATTTAATTCAAGCCCATTGTTGTTTATTAAATGTTTACCAGGTACAAAGCACTGTACTTGGCAACAGTGGATTGTTGATTTTGAGTTGGAAGGAAAATCAGAGTCCAATCCCAACCTTAACATTTTACATGATGAGAAAACTGAGAGATTCTCCTCAAGTGACTTGTTCAAGTCCTCAGAGGCAGTAAGTGGCAGAACTGGAATGAATAATGACACATTGCTTGCCTTCAAGAACCTTACAATCCAATAAGGAGACATGTATACAAGTAAGTACGACACAAGGTAGGATGGAGAGTAGCAGAGAAGAGATTAATGTGAAGGGCTCTAAGAAATTTGAATAAAGTGAAATGTTTCCACTGGGGAAATAGAAAGAGGTTTCATTGAAGGGGTAACATCTATCTAAGCAGGGCCTTGAAGGAAGAAAAGGATGCAGACAGGGACTGGAGGAATGAAGGTGTGCAGAAGCCTCACAAATGAACGGAATTGGGAGAATTGAGATCAAGGTCAAAAGCCAGTGGTCCAATCTGACTGGAACTAGATTGCATGAGGAGAACTAGTGGGAAGTAAACCTAAAGAGTGTGAAATAATATACTAATTCAACAAATATTAATTTCAAATATTTGAAATATTCATTCAAATATTTTAAATATTCATGTCACCAAGCTAATCTTGCAATAATTCCTGTTGACAATGGCTAGAGATCAAAGGACCTGAGAAGGTCAATCATCCTAAGAAGCATTACAAGTAGATACTTTAAAATCTAACTAAATTGTACCTGACTTAGAATCTCTTCTACAAAATGCTTAGCAAATGGTCATGCAGGCCTTTGCCTGAAGACTTCAACCAAAGGGGAATCTACTACCTACCAAAGACACCTCATTCCTTTTTTGGGGACTGCTTTGATTGTTAAGAAGTCGGAGTTGATAGCTACCTCCCTGCAACTTCCAACCGGCAATCCTAGTTCTACCCGTTAGAACCAAGTAGAATAAGGCTAAACTATCTTCCATTACAGTTTTTAAAAAAACCTGAAGACTATTATGCCCCACCCCAAATGAGCAGGCATCCCACCCCCTATCACCCTTCTTTCAACTGATTCTTGTATGGCATAGGCTCAAGTTGGTCTCAAGTCCTATTATCATCTTGATCTCCATCCTCTAGATACTCTTCCAACTTCTCAATTTTCTGCCTAAGAGACGACAACCAGAACTTAACATAAGAATCTTGATGTGGTCGGACTGGGGAGAATGCAATGAGAGTATTGCATCCCTGGTCTTGTGTATTATGATTCTCTTAATGAAATCTAAGTATAAGTTACATTTCTTGGTCACTATTTCATACTATTGACTCACTGAGCTTGAAGTCAACTAAAATGCCATTTAAAAAAAATAAACATGTTGTCCTGCTATGCCTCCCTCCATCTTGTACTGAAACTAAATTGATTATGGCCACTATTAGTAAGTTCTTTAGAATTTCTCTGAAACTCTTAGGTCAAAGACTATAGGTGTCCACTTTGTCTCGGTTTCTCTCTCTCTCTCTCTCTCCCTCTCTCTCACTCTCTCTTCAAAGAACTCTGAGGAAGGAAGGGAAAGATCGTATGTCTAAATAGCAGAGGGGTCAGACACAGAAACATTATTCAACTTCTCCAATTTATAGGAATTAAGCCAAATGATTCTTCCTAACCCCACAGCCATAGAACGGCCTACCCTCCTCCCTAAACTCAGTGTCCTTTCCATTTTGAGGGGAAGTAGACTCATTCTTTAATATGCTCCTTTGCATTTAAGTGGCACTTACAAATTCACCCCAGCCTGAGTCACAAACAGGAACAGCTACCAAAATTACAAGCTGAAACTGAGAGCTCAAACCGGCCAGCCGAGCTGGCCTCTCAGGCACTAGGCCAAATGCACCTGAGAGGTGAGGTGTTCTGTCCTTGGGGGGTGCTGGCACTCCTTTTCACAAGCAGCTGATCCTTGCAATAATTACAGTAATGCTGCCAGAAAGAGCCTTCCCCTGCCCAATCCACTCCACTCCAGGGAAGGTGCCACCAACACACCAGCAAATGTCAGGAAGGGCAGAGAAACAGACAGAATACACATGCCAGGAGGAACAAGGCTCTATCCCAGGTTCATGTAAACTCATTTCTCAATTGAAAATGAGGACGTATAAGATTTCTAAGACCAGAAATTCCTATGGAACAATAAGCAAGAGCAGGAAGAATTTGAGAGTAACACATACTTCAGCTATCTCTAATACTTGTCTATATTATTACTCTTTCCAAGGAAAAATGTCATTAATTCTTCGTATCCTAATATATAGATTCTATGAGGTACTAAGGTTGCATCTAATTTTCTTTTGACATCTACACAAAATCAGAAATGTGGGGGGGGGAAGATTAGATATGGAATATATTCCTTAGGGCAGAAATAAAAGACAATATGAGGGTAGTTAGGTGGTACAGAGGATAGAGCACTGGGCTTGAAATCAAAAAGATTCATTTTCCTGAGTTCAAATCTGGTTTCATATACTTACTAACTGTGGGACTCCAGGCAAATCACTTAACCCTGTTTGCCTCAGTTTCCTCATCTGTAAAATGAGCTGGAGAAAGAAATGTTAAACCACTTCAGTGTCTTTGCCAAGAAAACCCCAAATGGGGACACCAAGAGCCAGACAAGACTGAAATGACTGAACAACAAGAAACAATATATAATAAAATCACACTTAATATAGTAACTATGGGGATGTAGATCTTTGTTTCAGGAAATGCTGGCAGTACTACTAGCTTTGTTCCTTCCCCTTCAGTATTCCAAGCTGTGTCACTCCCATCTAGTGTTTCTAGAAACTTCTAAAGACATCTGAGGATCGAGGTAATTTGCATGACCTGGCCCTTGGCAGGGTGGGGTAGGAGTGGTTGTAAGAATAGAAATTGAAAAAGCAAATGGAAAGAGTCATACGTGTTTATACCCAGTTGCAAAATAACTCAGCTGGATATGCTGACTGCATGGACAGTATACTGTTTGAACTCTGATAAGGAAGAAGTAAATAACATTCTTATCACTTAGAGTGAGAATCAAGCACCTCAGATAGAAAATGGCAAGTTTGGAGGTCTTGAAAGTCACCTCAGAAGCATTTTCAGACAAGAAACAAGGATGATAAGGATGACCAAGAAAAAGGCTGGAAGTGTATTGAGATGTTCTGTTATATTAGCTCTCACAGATCTCATTTTAAAAGCTCAGTGGGCCATTTCCCAGTAGCAAGACCATCAACTAGAAGATAGCAGCTTAGAAAAAGACTGGCAGTAGCAAAGTAGAGTCATAATATGGAAGAGCAAATATGGACCATGCCACTTAATGGTACTGTGAGTCATGTGGACTGTGTAGGTATTGAAAGAATATTGAGGATGCCTGATTCTACAGCAACTCTGAATATTTTCGTGTGTGAATGCATGTATGCACAATTCATATATAAAGACATACACAATACACACGTTATACATAAAACATACATGTATGTTTATACATACATGTGTGTGCTGTGTGTATATTGTGTTCTGCATGGATACTACACACCTACACATATATGTATATATACCCATACATAACACACTAGTATATGTATACATGCATGTGTTTGTGTATTCATATATGTGTTGTGCATATACACTATTTATTATTATACACACATACATATAGACACTTTTAATTGCTTGTAGAGCTATCTCATAGGGTCAAGATACTCCAATACATGGATCAATCTATAAAAAAGCATTTTAGTAAATGCTTACTATATGCCAAATACTATTCGAAGTGCTGAAGATAAAAATAATTTCTCTCAAGGAGCTTTTATCATAATAGGGGAGACCACAGGAGTGGTGGTAAGGAAGGGGTGTTTTAGTCTGAAGAGTCATAGGGATGGTGAGTGGAACTACAGGGGAGTTGACTGACATGTCTTTTCCAATAGCAGTAACAGCCCTGTGGAAAGTAGAAAGCAAAGAAGTAGAAAACAGGAGAACTGGGAGTAAGTGGTGGCAGGAAGAATGCCAGGAAGTTAGAAAGAAAATGACCAGGGGGCAGCAGTTAGCTATGGTGGGCCATGAGAGTTTTGGATATGTGAGTCTGCACTCCTGGATTTACCAGTCAGGACAGTGCAGGCCTCAGAGTGGGAATTCAAAGGCTGGGTGGGTGCCATTTTTAAATGCTCAACAAAAAGCTCCAAATAAATGTTAACCTGTTCATGGGTGCCATTAACATGCTTCAGAGTCTAGAGACCAGCTCTGTCTGTAGAGTTGAGAATTGAATCAGAAATACAGACCACGAGCAAAATTGATACACTGCAATTTTTTGTAAGCTATGAATCTCATTATGAGATAATGGCCACCTATGTGAGGTATAAGTCTCTTGGTTCCAAGAAACTTGCTCAGAGGCTAGTCTGCCATACTTGTTCAGTCCTCTTTCAGTCATGTCAGACTCTTCATGACCCCTTTTGGGGTTTTCTTGACAAAGATACTGAAGTGGTTTACTACTTCCTTCTCCAGTTCATTTTATAGATGAGGAACTGAGGTAAATAGAGCTATGTGACTTTCCCAGGGTCACACAGCTCAAAAGTGTCTGAAGCCAGATTTGAACTCATGAAAATGAGTCTTCCTGATTCCAAGCCTAGTGCTCTATCCATTGTGCCACCTAGCTGCCCCAGTATGCCATAAGGGTAGGCCTTTCTGTCTGAGAAAAAGCATAGGAAATCACTTTCCTCACTTCTTTTTCTCCTTCCTTTGTCCTCTCAAACAATAGTAACACTCAAAGATCCAAAAGTAGATGTAAAATATAGCACTTTTGCTTCTCCACTCATAGCCTAGAACTTCTGGGAAGCAAGGCAAGACATCATCTGACCCAAGCTAGAGGCAAGATGGTTCTCACATGTTGCCCTATCTCAAGCTGACCTGATACTGCAGCCAGTCATTCTGACACCTTAAGTTGTGGACTCCAAAATTTCTCAGCATTTCTCATCTCTAGTTCTCTTAAGGTCTGTGTTGACTATAAAAAATATCCCTCAATTTATCATCTTTGGATATGTAAGCTTTGTGCATGAGCCCTCTTTTTCCTTCCTCATGGATGCTGATTACAAAATATCACTCATGTAGACACTTGCTTACTACATGCTGGAATTAATATAGATAGGTAAGAGTGATTACCTTCCTTTTCCATTAAAAAAAAAACTTACATACTGAGAAAACAGCACTAATTCACATAGATACAGAAAGCACTGATGCAAAATAATTCATGGTAAGTAAAGTAGAAAGGTACAAAAAGTTAAAATATGAGGAGGGAAGATCTTTATCAATTTAGATGGTAAGAAGGAGGGAAGGCTTTATGAATGAAGATTTTAATGGATGGTTAGATCTACAGAAAAAGGTAGAATGGAGAACATACTAGGTACAGGGAACAAGGCAAACAAAGACACTGATGCAAAAACATGCAAAACCTGGAAGTCATAGAGGAGATTGGTTTGGTCAGAGAATAATGCATATGCTGGGGAGTAATGTGAGATAAAAAGCAGGATATTATAGCACAGCACCAATGAGGTGGAAGATCTTAAATATTACCAACAGGGTCTGAACTATATTTGGTGGGGACCAAAGAAGCAATGAAGATTTTTGAGGAGTGGAGTGATATGACCGTATTTTTCTATCACATAGATACATATAAATATATATATGCTGCTCTCAGTGCAAATGCCAGACTAGAAGGGAGATTAGATATAGGAAGGCCTATGAGGTGGCTATTCCAGTCTTCTAATTGGATGACAATGAGGGTTTTTACTAGGGTGGTGGCAGTGGGAATGGAAAGGAAGCAACACTAAAATGTATTGTCCTCTGATCTATAGATTCCAGTGATGGGCACATATCCCAAAACTGTAACTGACAAAGAAATCTCCATATATACATTGATATTGATAACCAAAAACTGAAAACAAAGTAGATGCCCATTGATTGGGGAATGGTTTAACAAACTGCAGTACATGAGTATGAATGTACTATAAGAAACAATGAACTCAACAAATAGAGCAGAGCATGGAAAGACATACACGAACTGACGCAAAATGAAGTCAGCAGAGCCAGCAAAATAATACACACAAAAAGTACAAAGAAGTTGAAGGAAAACACAATAAGCACAAAATGGTTGAAAAGAAATGTTTTGAAATTATGAATAACAGGGTTGGCTCCAAAGAAGAAATGTGAGAAGACACTTCATGTTGGTTTTTTTTTTTGGTGGGGTAGGGGGAGAGAATTGTACATATTTTCAATGTCTTGATGGGTTTTCCTGGTTTTTTTCTGCTCTTTTTCCTTTTTTCCCTTTAAAACCATTTTTGCTATAAGGAATAGTCTTCTGGAAGGGAGGGATACAGGGGGAAATCTCAATGTAAAAACAAAAGATACAAATAAAAATCTGTTTTAAATAAAGGAAAGGAAGTAATTAATGAGAGATTTGGGGAGAGTTAGAATAAACATGACCTTGGCAACCAATTAGATAAGAGTTGAGGAAGAAGGAACAGTTAAATATAATGCCAAGGTTAAAAAAAAAAACCTAAGAGACTCATCAAATGATGGGTAGTACCACTGACCAATATAGTGAAGGTAAAACAGATTTTGGGGAAGATTAGCTTGGTTTATGCCCATTAAAGCTGAGATGTTAAAAGGAAATCCAAGTGAAAAATATTCTTTAAGTAGTTGGAGATAAGAGTATAGAGTTGGATACACACACACACACACACCAGCTTCATAGATTCATGGTGGGGGGGGGGGAGAAGCTGAAGCTAGTTAAACTAATTAAATAAAAGTGATTGCCAAGGGAGAGCATAGAGAGCAGGAAGAGAAGACAAGGGACAGATTTGAATGTGGGCGTTCAAATTATCATAGGTGATAAATTAGATTTACTCACATTACAGAGGGTCATACTATAATTTCCTTAAACAGGTAATTTTCTTATAATAATATAATACTTAATTATACTTACAATACTACTTAACATTCAAAAATTATATTTATAAACAACTTTCTAGGAATATATTAATTTCTATGTTTTCTTTCACATGACATATAGACATATGTTTTGCATGATTGCACATGTTTAACGTATATCAAATTGCTTACTCAGGGAGGCAGTGGGGAGGGAGAGAGAGAGAGGGAAGGAGAGAAATTGGAACTCAAAATGTTTTTTTTAAATGTATGTTAAAATTGTTTTTACATGTAACTGGGAAAAAAATAAAATTATTTTTAAAAAAGGCACTGAGAAGCAACAACAACAGCAACAACAAAACATCCATTAAATAAAATGGGGGGCACCTGGAGAGATGTTGAAATTTTATTTTGACCTAGACCCAGGAATTTAGATGCAGAAATTTCCCCTTTCAATCCACTGAAGGGGAGTTCAGAGCACTGCAGGCATACAACAGCTATTAGATCTAATTTGGTAGGAAAAAAAAGTGAAAGGGAAGAATTAAGAAGCTCTGGATGAGGGTGAAAATTGTTTAGTTGTTCAGTCTGACCCTTCCTGAACCCATGGAACATAACACATCAGGCTCTTCTCTCCTTCATTATCTCTCGAAGTCTGTCCAAGTTCATGTTCTTTGCTTCCACAATACTATCTAGCCATCCCATCTTCTGCCATCCCCTTCTCCTTTTGCCTTCAGTCTTTCCCAACATCAGGGTCTTTTTCATTGAGTCCCATCCTCCCATTAGGTGGCCAAAGTATTTAAGTTTTGGCTTCAGTATTTGACCTTCCAGATAATAGCCTGAATTAATTTCTTTAAATATTGACTGATTTGGTCTCCCTGCTGTACAAGGAACTCTCAAACTGAGTCTTCAGCACCACAATACGAAAGGTTCATTTCTGCAGCACTCAGCTTTCCTTTATAGTCCAACTCTCAGCCATACAATGCTACCAGAAAAAAACCTTAGCTTTGAGTATCATAGCTTTCCTTCCAAGGAATTACCATCTGCAGTGGTCTTTGAGCCCAAGAACATAAAATCTGACACTGCTTCCATTTCTTCTCTTTCTACTTTCCAGGAAATGATGGAACTACTTGCCAAGATTTTAGGGGTTGTTGTTTTGGTTTTTTTTAAATGTTAAGCTTCAAGCTAGCTTTTAATTTGAAATATGGAATGGCCCATCTTAAGGAAGATCAACAACTGAAATCAAGAGATTACTCAAATAACAATCAAAATTGCTGGGGAAAAGTTTGAGAGATTAGGTATAATGGTGGCTTTATAAATAACAAATCTAATCTCTTTATTTTGTGTATATACAAACTAAGCCCCAGAAAAGAAATGACTTAACCAAGTACACAAAATGACTTCAAAGCAGAGTCAGGACCATTCAATTCAATAAACACTTATTAAGCCCCTACCAAGTGCCAGGCACTGTGCTAAACACTAAGGATACAAAAAGGGGCAAAAGACGGGCTCAGCCCTCAAGGAGATTACAACTTAAGGGAAGGAGACAATATACAAACAAATATACATAAAGCAAGCTATATATAGGAATAACAAAGGGAAAGTACTGGAATTAAGAGAGGTTGGGGAAGTCTTCCTGTAAGAGATGGGATTTTAGTTAGGATTTTGTTTTGTTTTTGCTTTTTGGAGGGGGGGAAGGAAGGGCAATTGGGGTTAAGTGACTTGCCCAAGGTCACACAGCTAGTAAGTGTTAGCCAAATTTGAACTCAGGTCCTCCTGACTCCAAAGCCAGTGCTCTATTCACTGTGCCATCTAGCCACCCCTTTAGTTGGAACTTAAAGGAAGCCAGGGAGGCCAGCAGTGGGAGTGAAAGATTGAGAGCATTCCAGGAAAAATGCATTGTTTCTGACTCTTGGTTAAGTATTCATACTACTATACCACACTGGCCTCTATTTTCTCACAAGGGATAGCTAGGTTAAGAAATAGGCTGTCAACAGGGAGGATTTTCTTCTTACTCAGACATTAGCTAGCTAAAGTAATTTCTTTCCCCATCCACATGTACTTCTAATTTTCTCTTCCCACCTCCACCACTTCCCCATCTGGGTGTGCTACAATCCCCAGTGCTTGTATGCCAAACTCAATCTGAGTTGATCTTTTTGTAAACACAATTTTACTACCTTTTGCACAATTCCTTCCTCTTGAACAATGGAACAAGGAAATGACTTCAGTATTGTTAAAGGGATTACATTATATTTTCTATTGCTTTCAGGAATTAATCCTGGAACATTGTTCTGTACAGTTCACCCTTTCTTTGGAGACAATCCTATTTTAGTCTAAAATTTAAGAGGTTACATCAAGGCTTTATATTCAGAGGTCATCTGAGAGTTTTTTAAAAAGCCCAGTATAATTAACAGGTCAATCTTAGACAATAATTTCTTTTGGTTTATTAAAGTCTAAGCAAAATGAGAGAGGACACCTCATATTCCTAGTAAGTGGGTTTTTGTCGTTGTTTATAAGTGAGCATTTCTAAAATCTTCTACACTGGCTCTTTTTAAAGAGATTCCACACTCTTCTTCCTGAAAGTTCATGTTCCTACAACTAATTCCATGGTTTGTCTCACTAGCTAAGCATTCTTCTGCCTCTTAAAAAAAAGACAACATCCAGTTTAAAGCAGTATGGTACAGTGGAAAAAGCCACGGGGTTGATTGAAAGAATCAACTTCAAATCCTGGCCCTACCACTTACTGAAATCTTTGTGTCCTTCAGTAAGTTACTTTTCCTTTCTGGGAAGAGCAAAATGAGTAGAACTAAGAGAACAATGTCTACAGTAATGAAAATATTGTTTTAAGAATAACTTTGAGGGGTGGCTAGGTGGTGCGATGAATAGAGCACCAGCCCTGGAATCAGGAGGACCTGAGTTCAAGTCCGGCCTCAGACACTTAACACTTATTAGCTGTGCGATCTTGGGCAAGTCACTTAACCCCAACTGCCCTGCTTCCCCCCTCCAAAAAGAAAAAAGAAAAAAAAAAAGAAATAACTTTGAGTAAGTGATTTTACTATTATAAATATCCAAATTGACTATAAAAGATATATGAAGAAAGATGCTAGCTGCATCCAGTAAAAGAACTGATAAATAGAAGTATACATAAAATTATTTTACACACACACATACACACACATTATATCTATCTATCTATCTATCTATCTATCTATCCCTATTTGTGTCTATGGTAGCCATCTCTAGGGTGTGGGGGAAGGAATGAAAAAAGGGGGAAAGAAATTTATATGATAATTTTATTATATATTTAAAAGGAATAGCAAGTTATACCCAATAGATTTGTAGTTTTACGTGCAATTATTTTTTTATTATACTATTACGGAAATACTTGTTTTATTCCACAAATTTAAAAGTAAAAAATAAACTGCAGGTGTTACATCAATGTTTTTTGGAGTTATTGGTCTACAGTTTTGTTTATACTACTGGCCTGTAAGAAATGAGGAAAAATGAGGAAATAGATGGTTTCAAAGAGACATGGAAAGACTTCTATAAAATGATGCAGAGTGAAGTAAGCAGAACCAAGAGAACAATCTGTGCTATAATATCATGATTATAAAAGCAAACAATTTTGAAGACTTTTATAAAGTGATGAAGAATGAAATGTGCAGATCCAGGAGGACAACTGATATAACAACAACAACACTGTAAAGACAAACGACTTTCTAAGTCATAAGAATGCTAATAAATGCCACAACCATACATGTTCCCAGAGTATGGATGAAGTGATGGATTCAGGGTGCAAAATGAATGACATATTTTTTGGACACAGCCAAGGAGGGAATTTGCTTTTGCTTGACTATCTTCAGTGGTTCTCAACCTGTGGGTCGTGACGAGGTTGAACAGCCCTTTCACAGGGGTCACAGGGGTCACCTAAGACCATCGAAAAACACATATTTCTGATGGTCTTAGGAACCGAGACACCACTCCTCTATCCATCTCCATGCAGGTTCGCCCACATGCAGATATGCCCACATACGAGTATTAAAGGGTCACAGCATTAGGAAGGTTGAGAACCACTGATCTATATTGATGAATGGCTTTTCCCGCTGAGTACTCTGTGTGTGTGTGTGTGTATGTGTGTGTGCGTGTAATAATTTAAAAAACTTATAAAAAAATAAAATGAGAGGATTTTGGGTCCTATAATTATTAAGGTCCCTTCTAGACTTAAATCTATGATCTATGATCCTAGCAATGTTCTTAGGCTCACTTGGTCTGGGAATAAGGGAAAGATATATTCAGAAATAAATGTGATTTAAAAACAAAAAGCAAAAATCCAAAAATCTTCTTAGGTTACATAGTAGAAACCTGTGATGATGGTGATAATGAGGACAAGAATAATATTAGCTTCTAAGAATAATATTAGCTTCTTAAGTCTCTGTTGTTAGTTGCTTACAGGTCCAATCCTATAATTATATATGTTCATATGTGCATGCACATGCACCTTCACTATAGGGAATACTCATTTCTTCATTTATTTGTTTACAAAGCCTCTATGGATTTCTCTGAAAGATTAGGTAAGGTTTTTTTGCTTGTATATACTAAGAGGCATAAAACATGGTTTTCTCATCTGAACGTGCTCACAGCCTTGTAGGAGAGAAACAAATAAATAAAGCATGAGAGTGCTACAACGTGGTGCTACAAGAATTCAATGGAGAGTGAGATTATGGTGAAGGCTTCCAGTCTGGAAAGAGAGACAGGATTTAAACAGCCAGAGATGGAGGGAAGGCTTTCCAGGTAGAGGAAATCACACGAGCAGAGAGCCAGAGATGGGGAAGTACAGGATGTATTCAAGGAAAGACAATTACTTCAGTTTGGATGGGACAGAGGGTTCATGTAGAAGAGTAGTAGGTGACAAAGCTAGAATGGTTGACTGGGTCCAGATCTTGAAGAACCTTGAACGCTAGGAGTCTGGACATTGTTTAGCAGGTGATGCCACTAAAGGGTTCTGGGTTTGGGAGTTTTTTGGTTTGTTTTAGGTGAAGAGTGGCTATAATTACATTTTAGGAAAATTAATCTAGCAGTAATTTGTAGCATAGAATGAAGTGCCAAGAGATTGAAGGAAGAGAAACCAGTAGGGGTTATATTATAATTCTGTAGACAAAAGAAAACAAAAGCTTGAACTAGGGTAATATCAAAAAGGAAGGATGAGATGTAGGACATTTCAAAGGGAGAGAAACAACAGAATTTAGAGATGGATTAGATATAGGGACAATGAAGAAGGAACATTTAAAGATGACACTACAGTCTTCCTTCCTTCCTTCCTTCCTTCCTTCCTTCCTTCCTTCCTTCCTTCCTTCCTGGGTTAAGTGACTTGTCCAGGGTCATACAGCCAGTAAGTGTCTGAGGCTGGATTTGACCTCAGGTCCTCCTGACTCCAGGGCTGGTGTTCTACCCATTGCACCACTTAGTTGCCCCTAAAATGACACTATAGTCTTAAACCTGGGTTAAGTGCCATTAAGAAGGTCAGAAGGTGGGGGAAAATGATGAATTGGTTTGGAATGTATTAAATTTGAGGCAAATTTGTGATGTGCTAATAGAGATGTCCAGTAGATACTTGAAAATGCAGGTTGAGAAGGTAGAGGACTTACATGGATTAAAAGTCAGGGTTAAGAGTATAGACCTGAAGAGTCACTATCTCCAGAGGTCACAATTGTTCTAAAAGACAAAAGTACAAACTTTTCAAACCACAAATAGATGCAACTGTCTATAAGAAAGTAGTATAGATATTATAACCCCCAATTTACAGATGAGGAAACTGAGACAGAGAGCTAAAATGATTTGCCCATGGTCACACAACTAGCAATTATCCAAGGTAAGATCAGAATCCAGATCCCTTTTAACTCCAAATCTAGAAGTCTTTACACTGATCCCTTGCAAAAATCCTAAAGTCCAAATGAACTCCAATGATACCTTTCCTAGTGATAGTAATATCACTAGGCAGCCTGGAGATATGGGAGGTTAACTGGAGTTGCCCACAAGAGCTTAGACTCAATCAGGGGCAGCAGAAAGCTATGTGAAAGTGAAAAGTGAAAGGCCTTATGATTTAGGTTAAAGATCCATTATGTGCCTAATTATTTTTTTTTTATCAGTAGAAAGAGGGAGAGTATGCTTACCAGATCAGGATAGAGGACAGGACATTTTTCAAGAACTCTGGAATCAATTCAGGAGGAATGGAACAAGGAGGTCTAAGGTTCACTAAATTATAAATTTAAAAAAAAAGGAAAGGGCAAACAGGTCATGGCTGAGAAAGAATGGAGCCAGCTGGAACAAAGAGTCTGAGATCAAGGTAAGTCAAAGACAGCTCATACTGACCTTTGGATCCCAGTCTGTTCTTGTAGTCTCATCCCTCCTGGTACTTTAAAAGGCTTCAACCTGACCAGACTTTGATGTTTGACTGGGTACTAATATGTAAGTTATAGGGTTTTGAAGAACAAATTAAATAATGGATGAGAAAGCACATGAGAAGACATAAATATAAGCAATTGTAAATATTTATTATTAATGTCAAGGGGAAAAGATTCATTTATTAAACATCCCAGGGAAATCATTTGACCTTTAGACAAATGTATCTGTGGAGCACACTAATACACTATTGGTTGATTTATTCATTGATCCAGCTATTCTGGAAAGCAATTTAGAATTGAGAGGAAAAACTGTTCATACCCTGTGACCTAGACATTCCACTGTTAGGCATATGTCCAAAGGAAGTTCTACTTAAACCAAAATGTTCATAGCAGCACTTTTTGTGGTGGTAAAGAATTAGAAACAAAGTGGATGCTTAGTAATTGGGAATGGCTGAATAAATTGTGGTCCATGAAATCAAAGGAATATTGTTGACCTATAAGAGATGAGTGAAAAAAAGGGAAGTCGTATGAAATGATATGAAGTGAAATAAGTAGAAACAGGAAAACAAGATATATGACTCCATTATTGTATACCAAAAGAATACTAATATGAAATCAAACTTGGGTAACCATGGCCAATCTTGGCCACAGAGAAGAGATGAGGAAACGCACCACCCTCCTTTCATTGGACAGGTAGAGAGGCAGGGGTAAAGATTATGGAACCTTGAATGTACTGTCAGTTTCTGTGTGATTTTGGTCTTACTTAGCTATTATTTTTTGGCATACAGGGTGCTTTGTTGTAAGAGGGAGGAGGTAGATCAGGAAATGACTGGTGTTAAAATAATTAAATTTGTACCATGAAAAGTTGCTAATTTAAAGTCATATTTGCAAACGTATGAACTTTAAAGAGCATCTTGTTTGGTTTTTTTTCCTCTAACTTACATTTCCTCAATGCATAGCATGCCTGTTTTGTTTGTGGTTTAGGTCCTTTGTGAACTTAACACTAAGTATAATAAGGCTGCCATATATCAGCTACATTGTGGTTTGGCTTTGATTTGGGGCACATTTTGTGCTAATTGTGGGGCTCTGTTTTCCTATTAATTAGGTCTGTTAAATTCTCATAGCTCTAATCACAGAACCACAGATTTTCAGAGCAGGAAGAAAACATTAAGGTCAACTAGTCTAATCTCCTCAACTTAAAAAGTGAAGAAAACTGAGACCCATAGAAAGGAAGCAATTTCCTCAATATCATGGAGCAAGTTGGAGAGGATCCAGGAGAATCCAAATTTTCCAACTCATAACAACACACACACACACACACACACACATTATTGTGACAAGTATTGTTCCTCATTATAGATTGCTTATGGTAACTGAGACCAAAGAGGTATCCCAGTACATATTAAGAAGAATTAAGATTTGGTTCTCTAACCTGAAAGAGCCCACACACAGTTTTATAGGAGAGATACAAGTAACAACATCACAAGCGAGAATATGAGAAGTACAAACGTGGTGCTATGGAAATTCAGTGGAGGGTTACTACTTCTGGCTAGGGGAAAAGGAGAAGGCTTTCTGAAGGAGAGTGTCATCTGAGTGAAACCTGGAAGGACACACAAAATTGTAATAGGCAGAGATGAAGGGAAGGCTTTCCAGGTGGAGGAAATCACATGAGCAAAAACCCAGACATGAGAAAGTACAAAGCGTGTTTAAGGAATGACAAATACTTCAATTTAGTTAGAAGAGAAAGTTTGTGTTAGGGAATACATTTATCCCTTCCACACTGGATGGGTTAGGTGTACAACACCCCATGAACTGGAAAATCCACCTAAAATTTTCTGGCCTTCCCTTCATACCAGAGGTCTGAATTATTATGGTATTAAGAGATAAAATATGTTAATATTATTCAATACTATACATATATTTTATGCATTTCTGAGTTTCTAAACTTTTTCTGTGTTATCTGCTGGCCTTCATGTGTCATCTGCAGCTTCCATAAAACTCTCAAAAAATTCCCATTTAATTTCTTATGCCAACCTGTGATATATTGAAAACACATGGACATGGACATGGAAGGGGTAACTGTAGTATGTAAAAAGGCAGAATGACTGGCTGGGTTCAGACCTTGAATAACCTTGGATGTTAGACTTTATTCAGTCCTTTTCATGACCCTATACTGCCTCATGGGCTTTTAAACTTCACACATATTGAAGGCCAGCTATTTTGTCAAGGTTATCTGATAAAAACACTGATGCCTTAGCAAAACATTAGAAGACTAACTAAAGCTATAATGGCTAGTTTTCCTCTAACTAGCCTAGGCATCTATTAATAAATGTACAGCAAGGTATGCCATGTAATTATGTATATGCACAACATACTTTTGTTCATTTGGTGCAAAGGGATACAGGTCTGTAATTTTTTTTCATGCTAAAATATCCAAACAAGAATAAGAGTCAAAGTAATCAGTATGTATTATGGACAGGTCACCAGACTCTAAATTTAAATCATAAATTGACAGGAAGCAGGCCCATCCCAGGGAAATGCCATTTGTTGTCTCTAAATTAGATAGTGATCACTTAAAAAGCACATGGAAGAAGAGAATAAATGTTTGTTAAATGAATGAATACATGAATGAATATATTTGCTGACTTTTAGAAGAAAAGCAATTTTATTTCATAGTATGTTATCCTTCCCCTTTAAGCATACTGGGATAGAGAGACCACATAAAAGAATATACTGTCTGAAATAAGGCATTAGTTTTGCATATCTTCTTTCCTAGAGTATACTTTCTAAAAATGATGGATGAAGCCAGTCAATGAGGGATCCAAAAAGCCATAAGCAATAGCAGCCAATTACAGGAATAGTGGAGAAGTTAAGGATCTATCCTTTAGCTACCATTTGACTGTCTAGAGTCCCTAGTCTGTTTAATTCTTTTAATATGCTTTTAAGGCTTATGTTTCTGCCTAATATTTGCCCTTTCATGTGCTTTCTTATTTGTCTACAATTATAAATTAGCTATCTCCCCTTTGGTGCATATACACCCACTCACCCTTCCTTAAAAGCCAATAAATACTCATGTCTTTGTTAAACGAATGGTATTGATGGAAGTGAAAAAAAAAAAGCCATGAAATTCTCAGGAAAAATGCTAGTATAGCTTTTATGTGCATCCAAAAATGCTGAGTAGTAATAAAAGATGTGTTAGATGCTTATGCTTAATGGAACATCTCTCTCAAGGGGCTCAAAATGCTTCACAGGTTTTTTTTCCCCTAATCTTCATTTTCATAATATTGAGATGGGCCAAAGAGAATTTAGGTGCTATTATATGCATTTTATATATGGAGAAACCAAGACACTGTGAAATGTAAGCACTTACTTTTTAATAAGATTAGATGATACAATGATACTAAAGTCTATCTGTCCTGATTTGCAAACTATGTGGTTTCCTTTAAAATTGTTTCCTTCTAGCAATTACAGGTTGTCAGATGGAGTTCCTGAAAACTTGAACTAAAATTTTCATAGATTCTAGTTCCTAGAACCCCAACATGGGAAGATCAGCTCTACTTACTTTTCCTGTGAAATTTTCAGTCCTTGGATAGCTTCTTTCTCTCTTACAACTAAAAGATGAACCAGGAAACTAGTTAAGAATAAAAAGATTTGGAGCATACTATAACAATCGGCCACAGTGACTTCCTCCCCCTATTTCCTATGTACTCAGCTGGGTCCTCTGCCCAAAATATAACCCTTATACTACCTGAGTGTCTTCGTTTCACCCTTGTTGTGAAAACACACTGTTCAGTTTCATCTGAGAACTAGTTTCACACACAAACAGGTCTGGAAATATATTTTTTTTAAGTGATCAGTCATTCAAAAGGATGATTTATGTGGATAACATTTCTTCAGATCACCAACTAATATAAATACAATTAATAGGAATTGTTTTCTTCTAGACATCTATCTGAATGTAGATATGTTACATGGAAGAAAGTTTTGCTTCAGGAAAGAGAGGAGGGATCCCATACAAACAAGTATTTTGGGAACCCAGGAGATGTTCTGGAACATGGGCCTGTATAGGATACCACAGTGAAGGCCTTCATTATAATGGTACTAGGTACTCTTTCCGAGAATGAGAAGGGACACCAATAAGTGACAGAGGAGGACAGAAAGGGAGATAGAATACTAAAGAAATTGACACCATTCTAACACCACTCAGTAAGTATCCAGTCTTTATCTTGCAAGCCCTAGGTTCACATTCAAGTGAAAATGAGTACTGAATTCAAGATTGGCAAAGGTGGTAAACAAAATTTTGTAAGCAAAATTAAAGGCTGGGAACTTCTTTCTGTAGAGACTTGGTAAACATGAGATCAGAGAGCCATACATCACTGACCTCTACTGGATGAATCAGAATTTCTCATATGAAACTATAGTGCTCTCTAGTGGTCAGATTATCTGATGTACCATGACCTTGACTCGAAGAGCCACCAAGAACCGTCTTTCATACAGGTGGCCCAAAACCCCTCACTTAAAATTTCTTTGTTTTGGTTTGTCTATTTACTCAAAAAAATCTGTTACCCAACATCTCCCAAGGAAGATGTAGAGGTTCATAAATTACGCTTTTTTCAGAGAAAAGCTTTGTAAATGACAAATACTTTAGTTATTACGGAGTGAGTTGTAAAATTCTAACCCCATGCAAGAAAGATTTCTATTCTTGAAGGCATCTGAGCAGCGTATTTTCATATTTGAGGGTTACTCAATGGACTACATAGGCAATCTAACTAACTCAGGATTTATTTTGGCATACATCCCAGAGAGATGGAGATTGTCTGATACATACTTTTAAACGGCATTTAAATTGATGCAACTCATTTTGTTTTATACCCTTCACTAAATGATTGTTAGTCATTGCCTGGTTGTTGACCTTCCTAGGGCAAAGAATTAACTAACTAGATGTGGTGAATCTGTCTTCTTCCTGGAGCTGCAGAGAAGACCAATTTTTTGATGTGGTACTTCCTGGAATGTGAAAACACAGCACTGCACAATATTTGTAAGCAGAGAATCACAAAACAAACAAACAAACAAAAAATAAAAAACCCTTCACTCTCCCAGCTTTGTCTTCCCAGGCCAAAATATTCAGTGGACACAATCCATAGAAATTTTTACACACACACACACACAAAAGCTTGACAACTTAAATGCATGCTTGCTTCCCAAAGTTAAAATTACAGCAGCTTTTCAGTCTGTTTCTGTGCCCTTGAGTTCATATTGCCTTAGGACTTGAGAACTTGTCCAGGGCATCAGAGAGTGTCATGGAGACTTTACAAGCTCACTGTATTAAATTGAAATACATATATTGTTTGTCTAATCCCTGCATAGATTAAAAAAATTTCACCAGACAGGGATCCAAGAGTCAAATGCACCTGAACTCACATGGAAGGGAACTTCAGGAGTTACTGGTCTGTTCTACTGCCTCTAGGTAGGATTGCATGCAAATTACCTTAGGGATAGATAGAGGCCTAAGAAACAGGGGTAGGGAAGCAAAAAAGGGCTAAAAAAGGATGTATCTCGACCTGAACAGAGTGAAACAATCTCAACCAAGTTTCACTATGCTTAACTGTTCATAACTTGCTGTATCAGCAAGCATCTGAGCATACCCAGGATGGCTGCTAGTACAGGTTCTTAGATCTGCTTTTGTAAAGCAAAGCAACTCAAAATGGGTTAACAATCTTTCTTTAATCAATCAAACTTATATCATTTACCTAGTTCAGGGGGGAAAGTCAGCACCCTGAACTTCAGAGAATGCAAACAGAATACAAGCAGAAGTTACAAGCAGACAGAGAAACAGATCAGCAGACAGGGCTTCCAGCTGTCTGACCATTACATC
>CM053589.1:131324124-131366708 GCA_028646515.1 Pseudochirops corinnae | reverse complement strand
ATTACATCCATACCTAGTTACCAGAGAGAGAAGCACCAACATCTGGGCTTTTTAAAGCCGGGGGTGGGGGGTGGGGGGGTGGGGGGGGTGGGGGGGGGCAGCTCAACAGCTTCCTAGAGTCTCCTCTGGCTAAATCACACAACTCTTTCCAAAGTGAGCCCCAAAGCAAAACCTCACATCAGGGTATATATAGCCTTCTCCTGGATCAGAGAATGTCACAACTCTCTTGACCCACTGCCCAATCACAAAGTAATAAGGCAAGGGCCTTCCTTCCTGAAAAACAAGCTTCCCACCACAGGCTCCATGTGACCACATTCAGCCTGTTAGGGGGCAGAGTATACTTTCAAATCAGGGAAAGTTCTCAGAGCCACTTAAGCCACTTAAGCAAAGGGCCTAGGGGCAGGGAAGATCTTCAGATTCCTATAACACTTGCCTTTCCACTCTTCTTACACTTTACAACCCACCACATGCACGACAATCCAGTGACACTGGCCTCCTTGCTCCTTGCTTTTCCTCACATAAAACTCTATTTCCTGACTCCAGCCATTTTCATAGGCTGTTCCCCCATGCATGGAATGCTCTCTGTCTTCATCTTTGCCTCCTGGCTTCCTGTAGATGCCAGTAAAAATCCCATCTTCTAAGAAAAGCCTTTCCCGATCCCCCTTTAACAATATATCCCGTGTATGGCTTGTTTGCACATAGTTGTTTACGTGTCATTTGCCCCATTAGACTGTAAACTCCTTGAGAGCAAGAGCTGTTTTTTGTCTTTTTTTTAAATATCCAGAATACCTAGCACAGTGTCTAAAATATAGCAGGATCTTTATGTTTATGGACTGACTGAAGTATTGAAGATTGAATAGTCCATAAGTTTCTTGAGGACAGAGACTGCCTCATACTGTTGCAGATTTAGAGCTGGAAAAGACCTGGGAGGTCATCAGATGCAATGCTCTCATTTTACATATGAGAAAGCTGAAAGTGTGGTTGGAGCAATATCCTAAGACCTTTTGTCAGTACCACCCCTCCTCTGCCCCTACCTCCCCCCAACCATGTATCATTAGTTTTTTTTAAATGATACTAAGACCTTCCTTGAGACTTAATTACCTCCGGGACAAAGGCACAAATTGTTGATATCATTTCCCGAGTACAATGCAGCCACAAGAATCTCCAGAGAACAGTAGTACTTGATTGATGGGCATGATGGGTACCTCAGGTAAGAGAGTAACTCAAGATGGGCAACTCAAACTGTCCTCAAAGCTTATCTTTATTGAATAGCCTTCTCCTCATATGGTTAAGTAAATAACTTTTTTCTAAAAATTAACTATTGAATGACCTCTGAGTGTCTCCTTTTGTCCCCATACTGAACTAAACTTCAAAGGGAGTAGCCTGAGTCAGATCTAGTCCAGAAGAGAGGGATAAAAAAGTAAGTAACTTACTCAGGATTACATAACTAGTAAATATCTGAGGCAGAATTTGAACTAGGGGTCTCCTTTACCCCAAAATTTTGTGCCTTATCCATTACACTATGCTCCTTCCCTTTTCTACTTGTATAGTTAGCACCTAGTACAGTACCTGGGATATGCAAGGTGGTTAATAAATGCTTGTTGACTGATATGGATTGAATAAGCACATGCATTATATGTGGTTCCAAAGTGAAGACTCAGGGACTCCAATGATCCTACTGTGGAAGAGGGCCCTAGATTCACAGAATCCTTTCATAATCTAAAGTGGGAATTGAGAGTTGGGAGGGTAAATAGCCTGAATCTGATGGAGAGAATGTTTTGAAATGTAGAGGACTTTGAGGGGTCCCCCGGCCCCACTAATGGAATGTCTCCTCTCTTTGTATAACTTCTATAAGGTCACAAGGCAGATATTCAGGAGGAGTATAGTCTTGTTTATTGATGCCTCCAGGACATGGTCCTACGAATAACTAAGGAAGATTCCGGGCAGTTAACCTGCAAGTCTCATTTATGCCTCCTGGTTTATTTGTGCCTCTGGAGGTGGTCCTAGGATGAAGTATTAATGAATAACTAGCCTTAGGCTGGGGTAGGGAGTGGTCAAGGCCAAAAGAGGGTCCTTGTATTTTGGTTATGTAAATTCTCCTGCTAGGGGCATATAAACCCTGTAAGCTCCTTGTACCTTTGGCTCTATATGAAATGGCTGTGGAATAAACAGTCTGAGGAATACATCTCCCACCTCCACCCCCCATCCCCCTGTCTCTTTACTCACTGGTTGCTAGCCCACCCAACTATGCTAGTCGCAGTATTGAAAGTAAGAGGAAAAAAAATTGGCATTGATTCTTTTTAAAGGAACAGCCCACAGTCTATATAACAAAAAAACAAAATAATACAAAACATCCAACAACTGGTTGCTAGAAAATTTGGGAGTAAAACTGTAATCTTTGTGGATATTCTCAGCTTTAAAAGTGTGGGAAGAAAGGAACCCAGTAATGGCCATTCTATCCCTTAATGAAAAGTGACATAACAGTATAGTTACCACAAGGCCATAGACTTTGGAAATGGATAACACTCTTGAACGATGTATATAAAAGGATGCAATGCAAGAACAAAAGAAGATACTTAATAGGATCTTTGGGTTGCCTATGAAGAGAAATAACAGGGAACAACCCAAACAAGTCTCTTCTGTTATGAATTTTTTGGGTGTTTCATTTATTTTGGGAGCTTTCTAAAAAGCAACCTTCATTCTAAGATTTCATTTTGTTTCTTTACTCAATTTTTTCATCAAAATGGCCTATGAACCATTGGCATATCGACAGAAACAGCTCTAATAAATTATAGATTTTCCATCTCCTGAATGTCAAAAGCTTGGCTGAATGCTCACATTGGGTGATAAATATGAAACCATACATTACTGCTGCAAACATTCACTGAGAACAGTAAGACCAGAGCCTACACTGAACGACAGAATATCCAACAGTCTAAGAGAAAAAACAGCAAGCAATTATCCAACACATGTCCTCCCCATGGGTCCCAGAGGGGAGTGCCATAATGCAGCTTGCTATCAGGAGGAGGACGGGGACCATTTTTAGTTCTCTAGCTATGAGTGTAATGAGGCCTGAGCTTGGAGACATCTGCTGTGGTACAAAAGTACTTTTGGCTAAGAATGTAACAAGTAGACTGTCTTATATCAATCTCCTGGTTTTGCTAAGGGGAAGCAGAGTTTTAAGAAATAGCCTTCTGGAGAAATATCTTTCTCAACACTAAGAACTTGTGATATTACACTGTTCTTTCCAAAGACATCATGGCATTCAAAAATCCTGCCTCTGACACATATTAGATGTGGGTCATGGACAAATCCCTTCAATTCTCAGTGCTCTTGGTAACTTTTAAGGATTGCTGTTTGGAGCTCCTTCAGAGCTTGGCGCGGGGGTCTAAGGGGAAGGGCAATTTTCTTTGTATCTCTAGCTCTTCGCACAGTGCCTGGAACTCAGTAGGCCCTTAATAAATGCTTGCTTGTTATAAATTACCAATGAGTGGCTGATCTGCATCAATTGTGGGAAGTTTCTATCCCAGAAATTCTCCATCAAGTCATAGGTCCAGATGAAAATGTTTTTCTCCCTAAGATCTACTTGTCATTCACATGTGAAATATGTCACACATCTGTGACAACTCTCCTGCTCCCCCAATCAGGAAAGCCTTTGAGAGACCATTATTCTGTAGGAGGAACCTTAGTATATTTGTAACACACCAAAGAAAAAGAATTACTACTGGAACAGACCTGTAATTTCATCACCGTACAGAACTCCTGACATAGAAAGTCCCTACACTGATGCAGATTGGCACCCTCATTTGCAGCTTATAGTCTCAGAGGATTGTCTGGGCCACTGAAAATTTAAGTGACTTGCCCATGGTCACAAGCTACTATATGTCAGAGGTAGGACCTGACCTCAGTCATTTCTGACTCCAAGGATGGTCCTCTGTCTACTATTTCATGCTGTCTCTCAAGTAAGCAGTTAAGAGGGAAATAGTGACCATGCATCAGAACAATCTGCTCTTGACTTCCTAAAAATGTAATCTGTCATTCTTTTAAGGAATTAAGCACTCAGAGAGGGCTTCCCCCTTTTTGCTCTGGTAATTTGGACAAAGACTGTTTGTCTAAGGTTTCCAATTTTGATTTGTTTTCATGGGGGTGGCACAGATGAGTGTGTAGAAATCAATGCTCTTGACTCAGAATTCCATTTAAACCTTCAAAAGTGTTCAACCCAGCTGGACCAAAAAAATTAAAATAACAGTCATGACAATGATAGAGGGAGTGCAGTTCGTGACTAGCAAACCTCCAGAGAAATTTATTCTACTGCTAACAGACTTTATCTAATACAATGCCACTGGCATAATGCCAAGCCTGTAAATATAACAGCAGAAGTAGTCATGCCCCTTGTGTGCCATCCTAAAGCTTGCTTTTAAATCAAGCTAAAACAGCCCATGCTATTGTGTAAATAATAACAAATCCTTGCACTCTCTGTATCATGGATTTGTTGTAAGGATAAAATGTAATAACACATAAAGTACTTTTTAACCCTAAACTACCATATAAATGTAAATTATTAATTTAAGGGTTAGTTACTGATTAGCTCCAGCCCACTGGCTCAGAAATGTCCAGGGCATGTGTCCTTAGAAATGGAGTGAGTTTCTTTACTTGCTTTAATAGCACTGCAAGGATTGCTGGGTGCTAGCTGTACCTCCAGGCCATGCTTGTACATTTTTCATCTTGACAAGGAGAAGGAGAAAGAAAAACAAAGTAATGGAATTACAAAAGTCCTCATCTTTTGCTTTAGCTTGTATCTACAAAAAGAAGGGAACCACTGATGAAATGTCCTCCTAAAAGAGAGTAAATTTTTTTTAAATTTATTTTATTTTTAATTTTAGGAATAAAATAAGCATTTTCATAATATAATATAATAAAAAAGATTTTTACAAATGAAACTGTAAATCTACTATGCACAACTTGCTATTCCTTTCAACTATACAGCAAAAGTATCATGTATTATTCTTCAATAAAAAAAAAACAAAAAACTTTGAGCCAGCTTAACACCTGGTAAAAGCAAAAGATAAGGAAACACAGTAAGCCAGTGTCTAGAATAGTGTATTGCACAAAGTGGGCATATTGATGTGTTCACTGAATGAAGGAACAAATGAATATACCAATCCACATATTATTCATAAGCAGCCATATCTACCATTGCCTGTATCACACACTCATGTTCTTTCCTCCCTATTCTTTCCCTTGGTCAGACTAGAAAGTGGTTGAACTTGCTATGAAATTGACCTTATGAACTCTCTAAACAGATGTTGTATACGTGAGGAGAAACATACCCACAATTTTCACATGCCCATTTACCATTATAGTTGGGTCAGTCAGAGTGAGTCTATGGTACTCAGAGGGATCGATCACATTACAGACATAGCAACTATCTTGATCTTCCAGAAAAGACACTTTTAGGATCATATAAATAGAGAGCATATTGCTAATTCATGCATATTTCACCCCCACAAACAGGGCTTGAAAGAATTTGGTCCTTATCTATATCCTTAAAATCCCAATAATTTATAATACACTTAAAGTTATAAAGAAGAGATCTCTTGTTCTTCATGCATAAAGACAACCCTATCTACAAAATCATTCTGCCTTTTGGTAGAGTTTTTAAAAAGACTAATGTATGAGTGAGCACTAGAATTGCAAAATTCCAGTCTTTTGTTTTTTAGGCTTTAGCTATTCGTTATATAACCTCTCCCTCTTTGCAACTCTGCATCTTTACTTCATGGGTTACAAGATTTGTTGCCATTGTTCAATTGTGTTCAACTCTTTCTGACCCTATTTGAGGTTTTCTCGGCAAAGATACTGGAGTGGTTTGCTATTTCTTTCCCCAACTCATTTTACAGATGAGGAAACTGAGGCAAACAGGGTGAAGCAACTTGCCCAGGGTCACATAGCTAGTAAGTGTCTGAGGTCCGATTTGCATTCAGGTTTTCCTGATTTCAGGCCTAGCACTCTATATACTGTGCCACCTAGCTGCCCAGACAGCTTTGCTCAACAGGTGTCATTTCATTTCTAATGAATGCCTGCCTTATAGTTTTATCTGTTGCTTCTCAGAACACTCATGGTACTTGACCTTGCTTGACCTTATGCTGTGTCTCTATAATAATTACTCTCTTTCTTTTTTATTTTTGCCTGCCTTGTTCGTCATCAGCCTACTTAAGTGAAAGAGAGATTAGCTGCTAAGGTAACCCTACTGTTACCATAAGCATGGCTGTCCAGCAGCACTGGTTGGATTCCAGGACTTCTCTGTCCATAATCCTGTGCTATCTTTTAATGTCATCAGCCTGGTGGGTGACATTGTCCAAGTGAGTCAAGAAGCCCAGAAGCCATGTTTATATGAAACACAAATCTTATAGCTGTGAAGGAGTTTAGAGTAACACTATTTTGTGGCACACTGCTAGCTGACCAAGGGTTTGCTGAATGAATAAATAAATGAAGAGCAACTTCCTGTTCGGTCTTTAAAAACATGAAAATTATAGAATCATAGAATGTTAGAGTTGGAAGGGACCTAGAGATCATCTAAGATTAATACCTCCTTTTACAGAGGAGAAAACAGGTCCCAGGGGGATCAAGTGATTTGCCTGAGGTCACTCAGTTAAAAAGTAGCAAAGTTAGGATTCAAATTTGTGTCTTCTGACTCCAAATTTTCTCTTTCTATCAGGTCAGTTTGACTTGCATTTTATTATCAATGTATGGCTGGATAGTCTGCTAATCAGGAAGCAAGATTAGAAAAGTTTTCAGTAAAGCATTGCCACTGAAATGCTTCAACTGCCTGTAGCATTTCCCTATGCTGATTGATAAATGACCTTTGTTTTCTTCAGGCTAATCAGTTCAAAGTGCTATACTGATTCAGCAAAGCAATCAATGACAGTCATACATAGAGCATCACAGAATTCTGGAGCTCATCCTGCATAAATATTTTTTAATTTAATGTTTTCTTTTTCCCCAATTACATGTAAAAAGTTTTTAACCGCCATTTAAAAAATTTTTTGAGTTCCAAATTCCTTCCCCCTCCTCATTGAGAGGGCAAGCAGTTTTGATTATAGGCTATATATGTGCAGCAACTCCATAAATATTTTACTATCTACTTCCAAACTCTAGCATAACAAGCCTCCCCTTATATCCCATTCCTCTTTTCTAAGAATTACCATCTGCAAAAAAGACATCTGATGTAGGGTGATCAAGGTGGCAGATAGAAATCTGATGAGTTCTAATCCTAGTTCAGACACTAACTAGATGTGCATAATCTTGGTCAAAGGACTTGACTTAGGGCCTCAGTTTCCTCAGGTATCAAATGGGTAAAATAATACTTACACTATTTATCTTACAGGTTGCCTATGAGGACAGCTTTTTGAAAACCTTTAAGAAGCACAGGAATTATTTTTTTTTCCCCAAACCTGTGATTTCATCTGTATAGGGAGTTCTAGGTGAGGAACTTTCTCTATCAATGCAGATAAGCACCCAATTTGCAACTTATAGTTTTAGGGAGTTGCCAAAGGCACTTAAAGGTTAAATGACTTAGCAAGATTATATAGCCAGTATATGTCAGGTGCATCACTTGAACCCAGATCTTCCTGATCCCAGACTAGATCTCCACGCACTACAACAGAGTCCCTCTTACTAAAGAAATATGGGCTGTTATTATCGTGGTCCAATGATGTGTCTCTATTCCCTTACCTCGTTATTTTCACAGTACACATGGCTATGACTTGTAGTATCTTACTTGGAGCTGATTGTCTTAACCTAGATTAGAAGAACAGCTGTGGGAACAATTTAGACCCAACCCTGGACCTAACCAGCTAGTAGGAGATTTCAAGAACAGGGTATTCTCATTACAGTTGTTCCCTTTGTCTGCCAACCACTTTTAGCATATTTTATTGCACAGGTATAGCAGAATGGTAGAAGGTAACTGTCTTTGATCTAACACTAATCCAAGGCAACTGCCTTCAGTCTGAATAGTAAGGATTCCCTTAATTACATTCAATTCTGTGCAGTATTATGTAACCTATTATGGTGAAGCTGTTTGCAGTTCAAATTCTCTCATCTATGGCAAAAAGGAAGACACTCCCATATTGCCCGAGTTGCTATTAAATTCAAAGTGTTGGCAGGGCTACATAAGAGATCATTCTGAGATTTCTAAGAGCACTGAAAGCCAGTGGAGAGAATGAAAGAGATAAAAAGAATGTTTGGAGAGTGGGAAAGGGGTAAATGAAGTAGGAGCTTATAAAGAAATATTCTGCAAAAGGGGCACCATTATCTCTCATACCTTGCTCCTCAATATCCCATGCCCCCTGTCAAAGACCTAGCACCTAAACTTTTTTCATAGACTTTTAAATTCCAAATTTGAAAAGCTTTTCCCTGGGACACAGATGTTAGAGGATCAATAATTCTGATTACTTTTGTATTGCCAGTAATCTGAACCCTGGAGCATAATATATTTGGCTTCTACAGAAAATAACTTTTTTCCTGGCATCCCAGGCAAACAAAGACTCATGGCCAGATGAAAAGGAAGGGAAGGAAGAAAGGAAGGGAGAGAGAGAAAGAAAAAGAGAGGGGGGGACAGAAAGAGAGAGAGGGAGAAAGAGAGAGAGAGACAGAGACAGAGAGAGAGAGAGAGACAGAGACAGAGACAGAGACAGAGACAGAGACAGAGACAGAGAGAGAGACAGAGACAGAGAGAGAGAGAGAGACAGAGACAGAGAGAAAGAGAGAGACAGAGACAGAAAAGAGAAAGAAAGCCTTCATTTTCCTTAGTGGGCAAATATAAGACTTCTGAGTCTAATGATCTGACACATGATTATTTGGAAAGAAACAGTATTTTCATTTGAATAGTCTCCTTTTAAAGTAGCAATGAGGAAGAACTTTCAAGGAAATACAATTCAATTTTTTTTCAGACAGCATCCCTAAATTTATGACCTTCCCATAGTGCAGTTTCATTAAATTTCATTTCTTTCAATAAAAGAATAATACAGACAATGAGGAGTCCACATAAATCATTCTCTGTCTAACAGCAATAATAATTGATAAATATGTGTGGCAGGGGACACTTAGTTTTCTCTTCTAAAGAAAGATACCAGGATTGAGTGCCAGAAAGGCAGAGACCAAGTTAGAGAAAATCAGAAGCTGCTTTCAGACACATCTGTGTGGTTATCTATTTAGTCCTTCGGAAATTCAGCACCTCCTGGAATTTCCCACCTTAGCTGTAAAAAACACCCCAGGTCAAAAGATGGCATATCTTCTGCAAATGCCACAAAGAAACTTTATGAACTTGATCACAGTCAGCAATTTCCAGGACATTTTCCAATCCAGGGATAGGTTACTTCTATTCTTAGTGGAGTTTTTTTTCATAATCCCATAGGGTTATCCCAAGAAGAGAGCTGGGTTTTGTTTTTGTTTTAAGAATACATTTTAGTTGGACGGTCAATATTTAATGATGACTTGCACAGACAAATGGGATAAACATCTTCAAGGCCATACATGACCCCAGAAGGTAGTAAGAATGAAAGATGACACATAAATAGCCAGAGTGAAATGCTAGTGTGCTAGAAACAAGAGGAAGCAAGGCTTCCAGGTAGATCTTCTATGGAGTAAGGGAGAAAAGAAGAAAAAAAGAGGGAGGGAAGGGGGAAGGATTTATTAAGGACTTGCTACATACCAGGCACTGTGCTGAGCACTTTATTACAAATGGTATCTCATTTGATCTTCACAACAATCCACAGAGGCAGGTGTTACTATCTCCAATTTACAGCTGAGGAAACTGAGGTAAACAGAGGTATAGTGACTTTCTGAGTCACAGAGTTACTAAGTATCTGAGGCCAGAATTGAACTAAAGTCTTCCTGATTCCAGGCCCAGTGATCTATCCAGTGCACTGCTTAGTTGCCAGGGTTAGCTGTCAAGGATTCAGACTGATTACTTGACAAGACAAAAGTAACTAGAATTACTGAAGGGAAGGAGGATGGTAGGAATTATGATGATGACGATGATGATGGTGACAACAATGATAGTGATGATGTTGATGAGGATAGCAGCTTGCATTTATATAGTACTTGAAGGTTTGAGAAGTGCTTTACATTATTGTAATTTAATTCATCCTTACAACAACACTTTGAGATGGATGCCATTATTGTACTCATTTTACAGATGAGGAAACTGAGGCACTGAGAGGATAAGTAACTTTCCCCGGGTTACACAACTAGGGAATGCCTAAGGCAGAATTCAAATTCATGTCTTGCTGACTCCAAGTGATACACTAAGAAAGGAAAGAAGGAGGGAGGAGGGAAGGAAGACATGAGAAGAAGGTACAGAGAGAAGAGAGTAGAGATCAGGTAGATTCTAGAAAATCAATGACTTGATGAAAGCCACCAGCTTACTACATATAGAGCCCACACTAGCACACTGATCTCTTGACTCCTGAAAGGTTCTTTCCATAGTGCAATGCAAATTCTCTTGCCAAACAAAACCACTTCCATTGAAGCTGTCAGAAACTATAAGCAACTGTGAATGACAAAGAGCAATGAGGATAAACCTGGATTGAGATTCCAGTCCTAAGAAGGAAGTTTATTATGAATGCAATAGGCAAAAGACTTAAAAATCAGAGTTAACCATTTCACTTACCTATCACTTTCCCCTGCTTGTGACCCGCTCTTTGATACAAAACACCTGAGTAGGTAAACTAAGTTTAGGGATATAAAATGCTACATTTATTTGTCAAATGTTTAAAAATGCTTTGTAAATGTTAAAACTTTGCACAAATAAAAAGTGGTGGCATTACCTACATATAAATATATAATATATATTTATATATAATTGTATTTATATTTTATTATAAAATTTGTTTAGATATAAATAATTTTTATAAGAGTTCAGTGCTTAAATTAATGATGATTCAATTTACCCCACTAGAATGGTCAGAAATCTATTAAGAGTATTTAGGAAAGGTTTTCCATTTGCTTTGCCCAGTCTTGCCCTGTACAGGATGACCATGTAAGAAAGCCACATCAGCACTTCCATGTACATAGGAAGAGTTAGAATGATTGAGTGAATTACAAATTCCCTAATATCATGTCATTATTCTTTGAAGAAAAGCTGATTTTAGTCATTTGTGACTAACCAATTTTCTTGAAAATTTTATGCAGAAACAAAATGGGGAGCAAATAATAGAAGTTTAAATCCTCTTAAATCTTAAAAGTTTAGTTAAATAGAAGTTTAAATCCTATTAAATCTTAAAATATATATTATATATAATATTGTTCTATGATTTTAGCAATCCACAATGGACAGCAAAGAATACAGAGAAAATTCACTGAATGTCTGAGAGCCTCAAAAGCATCCATACAAAGTCAACAATGAAAATACTGTTTTCTTATCTCCTCAACTTAAAGAGTATTGCCTCACCCTTCTAATTAACTAACCCAAACCATTTCATTTTTGAAAACATATCTAAGATTAATGTTCAATGCCTTCCTTCAATTCTTTGGATCCAAGTATGGGAATTTGAGAATCTTCTTAGACCTCCCCTACCAGGAATACATTTAGTAACCAAAAAAAAAAAAAAAGATAGACATTAAAATACATACTATCTCTTTACAATGCTGCTTTTCCTTTTAAGAAACACAGAATGTAATTCCTGAAATTTGCTACTTTGCACAGTGACCTATATCATGTATCTAAATGCATACTGTCTATTCTTCTAAGTATAATAAATTATATACATATGGTCTGATTAGCACCAGAAAGTAAAAAGATTCCTTGAAATTTTCCACAGAGACTAACACCAAAATATTTTTGGGTTATTTAAGCATCTAGTATATAAGAAAGTTCAGTATCTGGTTAAAATTAAAGTTAAAGCAAAAATATTTGTCCAAATCAATTATTTCAATTCCTAATAACCAATTATTGTTAATTTTATTTATGAAATTTTATCTTCAGATACTAAAGAAACAAATGAAATCTACCTATATGTAAGAAGGGTAAAGATAACAACAAAATAAATATAGTTGTGCTGATATGACTTGGGAAGATATTTGAATAACAACATTAACCTCTTAGTCCTTGAAATGAATTATCTATAGCAAGCAAGTCTAGAATTGGGAAACAGAGTAATTGATACTCTTTTCCCCACTCCAGGGTTGAAACTGATCCCTCCTTTCTTTCCTCCAGTTTCTTGTGGCATGTTGCCTGCCTTGCCTTAGCCTTTGCACATATCTCATTATGCTTTGTATTATAATTATTTGTGTATTATCTTTCCCTCACATAGATTACAAATTCCATGATAATAAGGTCTGTCCCTTTTGTCTCTATATCCATGGTGCCCAGCACAAGGTCTTGAAATTAATCAATAAGCATTTATTAAGTACCTACTAAGGACCAGGAATGGTTCTAAGTGCTAAAAATACAAAGACAAAAATGAGATTGCCCCTACCATTGAGGAGCTTATGATCTAGGTATATGCAAAATAAATACATAGTAATTCGGAAGTGGGGGTAAGGAAGACACTTATTAGCAGTTTGAGGGTTCTGTTAAATATAATAGGTAGAAATGAATTCTACTTTTCAATCTTAGCAAATCACAAATCCATCATTTGCTTCTGTGTTTCCTATTAAATGAAAGGTATAAACAATAACAACCAAAAAATCAATCAGATATTAATTGACTATCTGCTATATAGAAAGCATTGTTCTTGGTGTCACAAAGAATTTGAATAAGAATCAGCCCCTGCTCTCATGATGCTGTCAGTCTACTTAGGAAGATACACATAAAAAAGTAGATGGTGTAGGACAGAACAGTCTACATGTGTATCAAATGGGTCACACAGACAGCACACATGACCACAAATGGATATTATGAGGCTGACGCAGAAATGTCATAGCTTTTTCCACACAAGAAGTCATTATTGGTTCCTTCAGCATCATCTTCTGGACACCTCTTGTCCAAGAGAGTTCACATCCAGTAAGCAAAACCAATAGTGGGATAGAAAAAGTGAAAAATATCCAACTCAGGAATTGGGAGCAACCAAGTATGTTCTTCCAAATAAAGAAGAACCTATTTCCATTTTCTATGGCAAGTGTTCCAATACATTTGTTGCCCTAGAAGTTATTCTTAATATGGAGTAATTCTCTAGGCAAGGCAGCTTCAAAATTTTTCTATAAAAATGAATTCAGGACCAGATGGATCTCTGAACTAACATACTTAGATTACTGACCTTTCTTTCAGCAGTGACCTAAGGGCATGGGGCATGCTGGGATGAAGCTTTTACAAAGAAAATAATCTCAGGTGCATCTAGCTGAGAAATTTAGAAAATCTTTGTCATCAAATAATTCCTAGCACTGACATGCCCCTTTAGAAGTAGTGTAATCAGCAAGTGAACTTCTTCATTTGGTTGAACTATTGATAACAATGGTGATGCAAAAAGAAATAGATTGGCATTTAATCAAATTTAGCAGATGTTTATTAAGTGACTACTTTGTACAAATCACTGTGTATTCGTTGGAGATTCAAAGACAAAACCACCAAAACAGTCTCAGGTGTTGAGGAATTTATTTTCTATTGGAGTCTAAGATACATGAATTGATAAGCAAATATAAGATAATTTGAGGAGGGAGAGAGCATTAACAGCTATGTTTATCAGAAAGGTAATCCACTTTGAAAGATTACACTTTGAAAGAAGTTAAGTTCTCGAAGAGGGAAGATAGATGCTGAGTTGATATGAAGCATAAATGTGGAAAGGTACGTCCAGTATGAGAAAGTAGACAAGAATGAAATGCTTTCTAGGGAGAGCTAGAAGGTACAGTGGATAGAATACTGGATCTGGAATCAGGAAGACCTGAGTTCACATCCTACTCTTACTAGCTGTGTAACCCTGAGCAAGTCTCTTAACCTACATCTGCCTCAGTTTCCTCAACTATAAAATGGGGATAATAACACACCTACTTCCCGGGATTGCTAGGGGGGGATCAAATAAGATAATATTTGTAAAGCAGTCAGGACAGAGCATGGAACATAGATCCTTCTTTCTTTCCTTCTGTCTTTCCATGGATGCAAGAAGACAAATTGATTATGAGAGGAAAAGACACAAGATAAAGGGATATTTATTAACGATTGAATGGGGGTTCCAGAGAACAGAAGGAGGCATGGACTTTGGTCCCAGATTTGCTACTAAGGAAATATAAAACCCTGGGGAAATCTTTTCCCCCCCTAGGCCTCAGTTTCCTCATATGTAAAAGGAAGGAGTGAACTAGATGATTCTTAAGTTCTATTTTGAAGGCTTATTTTTTCACACTATTTCACCTTCAGTTTTAAGATTAAGAATTCCTTCCTACCACCTGCCATAGTAATTCTAAAATGAATCACATGAGGCTCCGTTTCATAACAAACTTTCCATTTTCCTGAAACTATTGAAAATGAGGACAAAGAATAGAGTATTCTCTCCTGATTCAGACTGGATGATTAATTACCTCTGAGAGGTACCAATGCTGCAGCTGTGTCTGCCAAGACTCCCTGGGATCCATAATTAACTCAGAGGACTTCCAGGGGGAATCAGGTTTTCAGAAATATAATCATCAAATCTCTCACATTCTTAATAGATGCCCCGATCTGGAATTCTTCATATCTCTTATCCAAATCCACTCTTCCCCTTTGCTTTCACTTCCCTTCCTATCTTCATCCAAGATCTTCTGTATCTGACAGGGCTCATAAGACACCCCTGAGCACACTAACCTAGCAAGTAAGCCCTGAAATTACAATAGAAAGTACGTAGAGCAGTGATTAAGTAAAAAAAAAAATTTCCCAATTTCCTCACATAGCATGACCATTGAAATTAAAACACTTGGCTCTGAGGGGCATTATGTTGTAGTGAGAAAGTGTGGATGTTGAGTTAGAAAACCTGGGTTCAAGGCTGGCTCTGTGGTTTACTATCTGAATAACTTTTGGCAAATTATTTAATGTCTCCAAAGTCTCAGCGATTAATCATATTTTCATTACCTTACAATCCTTTCAAGAGGAAAGTTCTACAAAGTTTGATATACTTTCTTTAAAATTTTATTTATTTTCTTAATTTATGGAATAAAACAAGCACTTCTATAACAGTATAATTTTTAAAAAGATGATTGCACATGAAACTGGAAATCTATTATGTACAACTTGCTATCCCTTTTAAATATATAACAAAATTAACACATACATTTTCCCCCCTTTTTTTCTGTCCTCTTCTCCTCCTCCCCCTCCCCTAGAGATGACTACCATTAGTGACCTACTTATAAGAAAAATAGAGGCAAATAAACCAGAAAATTTAAGCATCCAGGGGCAAAAAAGATCTAGAATTGGAAACAGTAGCACTCAAAGCAATTAATCCCATCCTTTCTTCTAAGTCAGATATTATTCAAATATCTGACAAACCTTCTGGGCCATGGACCTCTGCAAAAGGGTGAAGGCAAAGTCAGTTATTAGCACCTTTTAACCTATTCCTCTGGGCTTAATGTAAGGAACACTGGATTAGAAGTCAAGGGATGTGGATTTCAGACCCGATTCACACACCGATTAGCTCTGTGACCACAGACAATGCATCTCAACCCTCTGAGTCCATTTAATAACCTAAAAAGTGAGGATACCATCTACCCAGTATGCAACCTCAGAAGATTGTAGAGAAGATCAAGTCCCTTGGTTTGTAATATGTAAAAGGGTGACTTTTACATCAAAGTATAACTATTACATAAAATTCACATTTTGGTCACATAAAATTCTCAACTGCTGCTCCCCTGTGAGGCCTCTTCCTTGAAATTCAAACCCTGAACTACTCTTTCCCCCCAAGTCAAAATGTATATACCTTGATTTTCTTCCCTTAAGGTCCTTCTCTGAAATGAGTTAATTTTTTAAAACTACTATAATCTATGGCATATGCACAAAAAGGTTAATAGATTTGTTATCCTTTTCCAGGTAACACATAAATTATACATACAGATATGTTTATATATAAATTTATGTATGAATGAATGTGTATACACACACACACACACACACACATTTTTAACAGTAACCTTCTGCAGACAAAATGCCTTAACTATCATCTGGAGAATTTCAGAACACAAAGCAGGCAAACGGGATCTGAAGTTATCTGAAGCAGAACCATAAATAGAACCTGGCTATAAGGCAAGTGGGTGGTTATTTTCACAGTGCAACATATGCTATATTTTATTATTTTATATCAGGCTATACTAGACTATATAATATTATTTTCATATGGTATAGTGTAGTATATAGCTTTAAAATATCATACTAAAATGGGAAGAGAATTGGGTGTAGAGTCAGCAGCTATGCTGCTCTTTACTCGTAAGACTCTGAACAAATCTTTCAGACTTTCAGAATCTGAGTTTTACCCTTTGTAAGATGAGGAAGCTAGTACATCCTTATATCCCCATTACAGTTACCTTTTGACTAGCAGACGTCCTTGAACTCTGTAAGTCACTCATGATAGAAGTTACCACGTATGACTAGGTTAGGAGCGTTTTATCTTGGGCTTCAGTTATCCGTTTTGAGATGGAGGTAGGACTGCAACCAGTATAAGGAGGGTGAATCTGAAAACCCTACAACTTGTATTAAAGAATTAAGAGTAACAACTCTATTTTGCTCCCAACCGGAAACATTAAAATGCTGCCTTTGCTACTGTCTGACATCTGTCTACCACCTACCCTTTCATCTCTACAACTTCAAATACTTTAAAAAAAAGATACTAAATGATACGTCTCAATGAAAAGCCTACTTGTTTCTAGGGGTGGATTAAGACAAAGCATAAAGCAGTCTATATACTCCAATTTCTGTTTTGTTGTTGTTCACTTGTTTCAGTTGTGTTTGACTCTTTGTAACCCCATTAGGGGTCTTCTTGGCAAAGATACTGGAGTGGTTTGCCATTTTTTTTTCTCTCGCCCATTTTACAGATGAGGAAGCTGAGGTAAAGTGGGTTAAGTGACTTGCCCAAAATCACACACTTGGTAAGTTTCTGAGGCCAGATTTCAACTCAGGTCTTCCCAACTTCAGGCCTGGCACTCGATCCACTGTACCACCTACCTGCCCCTAATTTCTACTCTACCATTATCAAATGTTCTCCTGTAATAATCAGAGCCAATACCTGACCCTGCTGATAAACTTGCCCAACATCAAGCTCCAAATATTATTGATTATCCAATAAAAATATGTCCTGTTAATTCATTGAAAATCTGGCTTCAACAATACTTAGGAGATTGTTTTCTCTCCTCCTGTTTCTTACTCTCCTCAATCGATCAATTTGCTTTTCCAAGACTTGGTAGAGAAGGGAAAGAAGAGAGGGAGGATTAAATGTAATTTATTTTTCACCATTCAAAATAATAATAATGCTACTTCCCTCATCTCTTCTGGGTTGGTGGCCTCATTAGCTGTGACTGTAGCAGGTGGGGCTTCAGTGACTACATGAGCCCCTGGGGAGTGGGAGCAGCTCAAGGAAACCTGCTTCCCCCTCCAAAATTGCCAAGTTTGTTGTTTTTGTAAGCTGCTCTGCTGACCGTTTGTGTGCTAAAAGCTACTTCCAGCCTGCCTAATGGAGAGGCCACTCAGAACATGCAAGGAACTACACAGATTGCTTCATTTTACTATTCACAGACAGACAGGCCCCCACTCAAAAGGGACCTTGATGAATGGACAAGGGTTCCCTGAGAAGTACTAATAATATCCATGAGATGATAATAAAAATCAATCAAAACTTAAAACATAATCTCTGTGATTTCTGATGAAATGCCAGAGGACAAAACTTACCTGCTGCTAATAGTTATTAAGGAATAAAAATATTTGTATTGAATTACATTTCCCCTGTTCATATTTATTTTGAGAAAAGAAACAAGACAAATGTTAGTGTGGCATAACCGCCTCACAGATATTGCCTACCCTGTTTTTCTAATCTGAAACATGAATTTATCCCACTGCTGTCAACATTATCTTCTCTAAACAGAAACTCCTTATTATTCTTAGTAGGCAGACAGAATTAAGTCTAAAGATTCCTTGTCTAGGCAGGAAGAAAAGCTAGTAAGCAATCACCCAGTATATTGATGGCATAGAGTAAAATATCCTAATGCAGCTACTTTATCCTTTCCCCCTTGGACCAAAAGAACTTGAGGTTCAAATTTAAAAGTTGAAAAGAAAGGAAATCATAAATTTTCATCACTTTGAAAGAAGCACAGTGAAGAAGAAATTGTATTGACCTTTGAGTCAAGTAAGACTTGGTTTTTAATCTTGCCTTTGTCATTTCTATAACTGAGCCTTAGTTCCCTATCTATAAATTCCAAGAAAGATCCCATAGCATTATCATTTTGAGAACTCCCTCCACCACTACATACTGACTATAATTTAGTAGCTATGTGTTATGGGAATCTGAAGATCTTCCCAGACTCTTGGCCCTTTGACAGGCTTAAGGGACTCTGAGAACCTTCACTGATTTAAAAGTATACTCTGCCCCCTAATAGGCTGAATGTGGTCACAAGGAGCCTGTGGTGGGAGGCTTGTTCTTCAGAAATGCCCACACCTTATCACTTTGTGATTGGGCACTGGGTTAAGAAGGTTGTGACATTCTCTGATGCAGGAGAAGGCTATATATACCCTGATGTGAGTTTTTGCTTTGGGGCTCACTTTGGAAAGAGTTGTGTGATTTGGCCAGACGAACTCTGGGAAGCCATTGAGCCCCCCAGCTTTGAAAACCCAGATGTTGCTGCTTTGCTCTCTGGTAACTAACTAGGTATGGATGTAATGGTCAGATGGTTGGAAGCCCTGTCTGCTGATCTGTTTCTTTGTCTGTTTGTAACTTCTGCTTGTAACTTGTGTTTGTATTCTCTCAAGTTCAGGGTGCTGACTTTTTCCCCTGAACTAGGTAAATGATATGTTTAATTGATTAAAGTAAGATTGTTAACCCATTTTGAGTTGCTTTCCTTTAGGAAAACAGATCTAAGAACCTGTGCTAGAAGCCATCCTGGGTATGCCAGGGTGCTTGCTGATACACCATGTCTCAGTTGCCTGACACTCAGAGAAGTTGACTTGCATAGTTATCTAGCTCAAATCAGAGGCTACATATAAAGTTCTCTGTAAAACTCAAAGTACTATACAAACCTCAGCTTTTATTATCATTATTTATAAATCATCTCTCTCCTCTGACAAACACACATGCTATTCTCATTTACCTGCTAAGCAGTGAGGAATTTTTGACAGGGTTATTAGACTGGCAGATGAGGACATGGTATGCGTGGATTTGATCACAACAGTCAATGTCTCCATGATATTTTTGTGGACAAACTGGATGATAGCAGGGTTAGGTAGATCTGGAACTGGCTAAATGGCTAGATCCAAAGAATATTTATTAATGGACCAAGGTCAGCTTTACTCTTCCTTGGCTCTGTCACTGGAAAACTAGCATTACTGAATAGCTGGCCAAGTGAAGCATGTCACAATGGAACAAGGTTTGTTTTAAAACAGATTCCAAAACAAATTATGCATCTCCTCCCCAACAGACCAAAATCATATATCAAAAGCAAATATAAATGGGGAAGATATTAGTCCCCCCATTTCACTTCCAATATCTAGGTTAACAAGGGATTCTTTGTATTTATAAAGAAAAAGCAAACGTTTAAGCAAATAGATTTTGTTGTTATTGTGAAAAGGAAAAAAAATCTGTTGTGACCTTGTTGAAGGCAAAACATGCTCTTGGGTTTTCACAAATATGCTTTATTTTGCCTATGGACAAAAAAATTTGTGATTTTCAGCACATTACAGAGGGTTAAGGGTTTAAACTGACCTCCTTTATGGGGATACTGGAAGCATGAATTAGTTTGGAAGAATGTCTATAAGGAAACTGAAGAGTTCTACAGAAACTTAAAATAGTACCACCATGTTCTTCACGACTATGCAAAAAAGCTAGTGTGCACTATGGCATACTCAAATCAAAAGCCCTTTCAATTTTTTTCTAACTTCTTAAAGTGGGGCCATCCCCTAATTTTAATGTGCTCATAGTGCCATCTGCCAAAAAGCATTTTGGAGAATATGAAAAAGGTTTTATATCAAGAAAAAGACTGTTTATTGCTTTGAGGAAATGTTTTGATAAATAAATAAAAAGTGTATGCTTCTACTTGATCCTCTATCCTTTTTTTTCATATTTTATTTTATTTTATTTCTTTTAGTTTACATCATTCATTTCCACGAGATTTTGAGTTACAAATTTTCTCCCCATCTTTCTCCTACCCCCCCCTCAAAACAGCCATCCCCTTGTACAACCCCTCCCCCAATCTAATCTCTCCTATGTCCTCCCCCATCACTCCTCTATGTTTCCAATAGGGCAGGATGGTTGATCCTCTATCCTTAAAACAGGATAAGATGCTTCCTCCTTCTAACCTGAAGCTATGAATTTAATTCTGTCATTAAAAAATTGTGATAATAGTAATAGCTAGATAGTCCTTTCAGGTTTACACACCATTTTACATATCATATCTCATTTGATTATATATGTGAGAAAAACAAAGTACTTCATTGGTAGACTAGGATCGTCACATCACATTTCAATACACCAACTATAGACTCTACCACCCCCAAGAATGATAGGATCTTGCTTTGATTTTCCCCCTTGCCTAAAGGCTTCCCCTCCTCTAATCAGAAACTTCACTATTGGTCCTTTATGACTTCAAATCTTGAGGGCAGCTAGGTGGCACAGTGAATAGAGCACCAGCCCTGCAGTCAACAAACCCAGCCTCAGACACTTAACACAAAAACTAGTTGTGTGACCTTGGGCAAGTTACTTAACCCCAATTGCCCTACCTTCCCCTCTCCAAAAAGAAAAAAAGAAAAAAAATCTTATGATCTCATATCTTTAAGAACTAAAGAATGGAACAAAAATGTTGTGAACTCTTCCTTCCATTCAATTTTTTTATTGGCCAGTGACTACTATAGACCACCTCATGATTCAATTTTTTAAATTAAATTTTTTTACATTTTAAGTTTTGAACTCCCTCTCTCTCTACTTACCTGGCACTAGAGAAGGCCATTTTATTTATTTATTTGTTTTATTTATTTATCTAGATGTAAAAATCATACTATATCCTGGAAGTGAATAGCATCTCTCATAGGTCCTTTGTAGTTGAACTGGATATTTGTAATACTCAGAATAGTTTAGTTATTCACAGTTATTCTTTGAATGATATTGCTGTTACTGTATACAACATTCTCTTGGTTCTTCTCATTTCACTTTTCCTAATTTCATGCAAGCCTTTCCATGTTTTTCTGAAGTCAACCTGCTCATCATTTCTTACAGCACAATAGTATTCCATCACAATTATATACCACATCTTGTTTAGCCATTCCCCAATTGATGAGGATCTCTTCAATTTCCTGTCCTTTACCACCACAAAAGGGCTGCTATAAATATTTTTAGAACATATATTTTTTTTTTCCTTTTTCCCTAATCACCTCAGGAAACAGACCCAATATGGTATTGCTGGGTCAAAGCATTTACACAATTTTATAACTGGTCATAATTCCAGGTTGCTCTGCAAAAATGGCTGGATCAGTTTACAGTTCTACCAATAGTATGTTAGTGTCCCAATTATTTCAATCTCCTCCAACATTTGTCATTTTTCCCCTTTATCATTTTAGTCAATCTGAAAGGTGTGAGATGATATCTCAAAGTTGTTTTAACTTATATTCTCTAATCAATAATTATTTAAAACATTTCATATGACCAGCTTTGTTTCTTCACCAGAAAACTGCCTGCTAATATCTTTTGTCCATTTATCAATTGGGGAATGACTCATATTCTTATAAATTTGACAAAGTTCTCTATATATTTGAGATATAAGACCTTTATCGAAGAAAATGTCTATTAAGAATTTCCCCAATTTTAGCTTTCCTTCTAATCTTGGTTATATTAGTTTTATTCATACAAAAAATTTTTAATTTAATGTAATAAAAATTACCTGTTTTATATTTTGTAATGCTATCTCTTATTTATACATGAATCTTATATTAATAAGTCTGATTGGTAATATGTATCATGTACTAATTTACTTATATGTCCTTTTACATCTAGGTCATATATCCATTTTGAACTTATCTTGTTAAATCATGTGAGATATCAGTCTATACCTAGTTTTTATCAGACTGTTCTGCCGTTTTTCCAACAATTTTTATCAAATAAATTTACCAAACAGTGAATTTTTATCACACAAGTTTAAATCTTTATATTTGTTCAATAAAAGATTACCATAATCATTTAATACTATGTATTACATGTCAACTCCATTCCACTGATCCACCTTTCTATTTCTTAGCCAATACCAGGTAGTTTTAATAATAACCACCTCACATACAGTTTAAAGTCTGATATTGCTAAACCTTCTTCCTTTACATTTTTTCATTAATAGTCTTGACTTTATAGGGCGGCTAAGTGGCACAGTGAATACAGCATGGTCTCTGAAGTCAGGAGGACCTGAGTTCAAATTTGACCTGACACTTAACACAAAACTAGCCATATGACTTTGGGTAAGTCACTTAACCCCAACTGACCAGCCTTCCCCCCTCCTAAAAGCAAGAAAAATTTAAAAAAGCAACAAATAGTCTTGACTTTTTGTTCTTCCCAATAAATTTTTGAAATTTTTTTTTCTAGCTCAATGAGATAATTTTTGGTAATTTAATTGGGATGGCATTTAATCAGTAGACTAGTTTAGGTAGAATTGCAATTTTTATTATATTGGCTCTGCCTACTCATAAACAATTAATATTACTCCAATTATTTAAGTATGACTTTATTTGAATAAATGTATTTTATAATTATGTTCATATAGTTCCTGGGTTTGTCCTGACAGGTATACTTCCAGGTATTTTATAGCCTACAGTTATTTTAAATGAGGTATCTCCTCTTGCAGGATTTTGTTGGTGATACATAGAAATGGTGATGATTTATGTAGGTTTTATTTTATATTCTGCTACTTTGCTAAAATTTTTCATTGTTTCAATTAGCTTTTTAGTTGAATTTCTAGGATTTTCCTAAAGATTCCCAAGAGATTTCCCAAATATATCATCATATCATCTGCCAGAAGAGAAAGTTTTATTACCTTATTTCCATTTTGAATTCTTAAGTTTCTTTTCTTCTCTTATTGCTTATTGCTCTTATTGTTGACATTTCTAATACAATACTGAATAACACTGGTGATAATGGGTATCTTTATTTCACTCTTAACCATATTGGGAAGGCCCCTAGTTTATCCCCATTACAAATAATGCTTCTGATGGTTTTAGGTAGATGCTTATCATTTCAAGGAAAAATCCATTTATATCAGGTGTTTTTTTTTTCTTTAGAGGAATGAGTGTTGTATTTTGTCAAAAGATTTTTCTGCATCTACTGATACAATCATATGATTTTTGTTACTTTTATTGTTGATATAATAAATTATGTTAACAGTTTTCTTTATGTTAAACAATCTCTGCATTCCTGATATAAATCCCACTTGGTCACAATGTGTAATATTTGTGTGTTTGTAGTTTCCTAGTTAGGACTTTTGCATCCATATTCATTAGTGAAATTAGTCTTTAATTTTCTTTTTTTGGTTTTTCCTCTTCCTGGTTTAGTACCATATTTATTTCATTAAAAGAGATTGATAGGACTCCTTTGCTCATTATTCCAAATAATTTTTTTTTTGCTTTTTGCAGAGGGTAAGGCAGGGCAATTGGGGTTAAGCGACTTGCCCAAGATCCCACAGCTAGTAAGTGTTAAGTGTCTGAGGTCAAATTTCAACTCTGGTCCTCCTTACTCCAAGGCCAGTGCCCTATTCACTGCACCAAATAGTTTTTAATACTGTAATTAGTTGATCTTTAAATGTTTGGTGGAATTCCTTTATGAATTCATCCGGTTCTGATGCTTTTTTCTTAGGAAGTTCATCTATGGTCTGTTCAATTTCTTTTTCATAAAATAGGTTTACTTAGATATTTTATTTTTTCTGTTAATCTGGTCAGTTCATATTTTCATAAGTATTCTTCTATTTAACTTAAATTGCTAAATGTATTAGCTTATATTTGGGTAAAATAACTCCTAATAATTGCTTTGATTTCATCTTCATTAGTGATATATTCACTCTTCATTTTTGATACTAGTGATTTGGTTTTCTTCTTTTAGTTCATCTATTTTATTGGTTTTTTCCCCTACAAAACTATCTCCTACTTTTATTTATCAATTCAATTGTTTTCTTACTTTCAGTTTCATTCACCTCACCTTCAATTTTAAGGATTTCCAATCTAATGCTTAATTGGGGGGGTTTTAATTTTTTTTTTTTTTTAGTTTTTTTAATTGCATACTCAATTCATTGATCTGTTCTTTTTCTATTTTATTGATGTAAATATTTAGAGATATAAATTTTACTCTGATTACTCCTTTTGCTACATCCCATAGGTTTTAGTATTTTGTCTCACTATTATCATTCACTTAATAAATTTATTTATTGTTTCTATGACTTGTTCTTTGACCCACTCATTCCTTAAGATAAAGTTTAGTTTCTAATTTTAAATCTGTGTTTCCATGGTCCCTTGTCAAATATAATTTTATTGCATTATTATCTGAAAAGGATGTACTTAATATTTCTGCTTTTCTGCATTTAATTATAAACTTTTAATGCTCTAATAGTCAATTTTTGAAAAAAGTACCATGTACCACTGAGAAAAAGGTATATTCTTTTCTATTCCCATTTAATTTTCTCCATATTTCTATCATATCTAGCTTATCTAAGACTCTATTTATCTCTTTATTTTCTTTCTTATTGAGTTTTTTAGATTTTTCTAGTTCTGAAAGGGGAAGGTTGAAGTCCCAAACTATTATAGTTTTGGTAACTATTTTTTTTTTTTTTTGCTTTTTAGAGGGCAGTTGGGGTTAAGTGACTTGCCCAAAGTCACATGGCTAGTAAGTGCATCAAGTGTCTGAGGCCGGATTTCAACTCAGGTCCTCCTGATTCCTGGACCAGTGCCCTACTCACTGTGCCACCTAGCCGCCCCTTTGCTAACTATTTTTACCTATGATTCATTTAGCTCAGGTCTGCACAACATTCAGCCTTGTGGCACTTGCTGCCCACCAAAGGATTTCATGTGACCCATGAAAAATGTAGAGGATAGAAAATAGGTCTATACAACATACTGCCCATGGCTCATGGGCAGTATGTTGTGCAGGCCCAATTTAGCTTTTCCTTTAAAAATTTGGATGCTATAGCATTTGGTGTATTCACATTTAGTATTGACATTACTTCATTATCTATGTTATCTTTTAACATAATGAAGTTTCCCCTTTATCTCTTTTAATTAAATTTATTTTATCTTTAACTTTGTCTGAGATCATGATTACTACTTCTGCTTTTTTTGTCATCAGTTGAAACATAATAAATTCTACTCCAACCTTTTATTTTTATTCCATGTGTATCTCTCATTTTCAAACGTGTTTCTTATAAACAGCATATGTCAGATTCTGGTTTTTAATCTATTCTACTATACATTTCCATTTTTTGGAATCCCATTCACATTCAAAGTTATTATTAGCTGTGTATTTCCCTCCAACCTATTTTTTCCTCACTGTTTACCCTTCTCTCCCTCTCTTTTTACCCTATTATTCCTCAGATGTCTAATTGACTTCTGAGCCCTGCCTCCCTAATCAATATTGTCTAAGAATTACTCCCTTATCAGTTCCACTTGCCCACCTATTCCTTAACCTACCCACCCTTATAAGAGTCCCTCCCTTTTTCTATCCTCTTGCCCTTATTTCTCCACAAATTAAGAGAGAAAGGAAGTAAATTTTATTCCCTTTTAGATGTATGTTACTCTCTATTTAACCTAGTTCTGATGAGAATAAGGTTCTAGCACTACCAGTCCTTCACCCCTTCCTGCCTTCCTCTGTAACAGTTCTTCCATTCACATCTTCTTAAATGAGATAATTGCTTCACTTTACCTCTCTCTGTACAATTTTATTTTTTAGGATCGTTCTATCATACTCAATTCAACCCCAGGCCTTCCATCTATGTATGCTCTCTCAAACTACCCTAGTAATAATAACATCCTTAAGAGGTACAGATTTTTTAAAAAAGAGTTACAGATAACATTTTCCCATATAAGTAAATAGTTTGACCTTATTACATCTCTTATAGTTGATCTTTTAAGTTTGCCTTCTTATGTTTCTCCTGATTCTTGTAGGTCAATTCAGTTCTGGTCTTTTCCTCAAGAATACCTGAAAGTACTTTAAATACTTTTTTTTTTTCCTATAGGGCTATACTCAATTTTGCTAGATAAATTATTATTGGTTGTAAACCCAGCTCCCTTGCTCTTTGGAATATAGAAGCTGCTAAATCTTATGTTATACTGACTGTCGTTCCACAATATTTAAATTGTCCTTTCTAGTTACTTGTAGTATTTTCTTCTTGCCCCTGAGAGCTTCAGTACCTAGTTATAATGTTCCTGTTTTCATCTTGGGATCTCTTTCAGGTATGATCAGTGGATTTTTTTCAATTTCTACTTTACTCTCTAGTCCTAAAATTTCAGAGTGATTTTCCTTAAATACTTCTTGAAATATAGTGTCTAGACTCCTTTTCTTTTATTATAACTTTAAGGTAATCCAACAATTCATATATTGTCTCTCTTCAATCTGTTTTCCAGATCAGTAGTTTTTTTGTAATATTTCACATTATCTTCTATTTTTCATTCTTTTGGTTTTCATTTTATTATTTCTTGGTGTCTTACAAAGTCATTGGCTTCCCTTTGCCCAATTTTAATTTTTAAAGAGTTGTTTTCTTTTGTAAGTTTTTGGATCTATTTTCCAATTAGTTGATTCTTTCCATAATTTTTTTACATTACTCTTATTTTTTCCCTAATTTTTCTCCACTTCTGTTGTTTGATTTTTAAAGTCCTTTTTAAGCTCTTTCCAAGGATTCTTTTTGGGACCATTTTATATTTTCTTTGAAGTTTTAAAAGTATCTGTTTTCACTTTACTGTCTTCTCTTCTGAGTTTGAATCCTGATCTCTATAACAATAGTAGCTGTCTATATTCACGCTATTTCTCTTTTGCTTGCTCATTTTTAGCTGCTAACTTTATGTTAGAGTTGGGCTCTAGTCCCAAGGTGTGGGTGATAATGTCTCAAGCTTCAGATGTTTTTTGTTCTATTGTTTTGTTCTCTTTTTTTTTTTGTTCTATTGAGAGCTTGACCTCAGGTATTCCTTTCTGCCCCTGAACCAAGACCAGGGTTCAAAGCAATGCTGTCATCACAAATACTCTTACTCTCTGTGGTCCCTCTAGGGCTGCAAGCTTCAGCTCACTCCTTTGTCATGGAATTAAACCAAGGATTCAACTCTCTTGTGAGTGACCATAGTCAGCAAGCCCCCATCTCTCTGTGATCACACTCATTGGTATATACCCACTTCTCCTCACTCACTGCCATAACGTGGGACTGAGTCTGGTCATCACACTTGGATCTTGGGTGCAGTGCCAGTGGAGGGCCCTGCAATCTTCCTCTGCTCAGCCATCTGAGCCCCACACTGTAAAAGTTTCTGAAGCTGAGGCTGCCACTGACACAGCTGTCCTCAGGATTTGTTGTTTGTTGATTTGGAAGTATCTGCCCTAAGGCATCTACTCTCCAACCAGACCAGACCGCCACTGGGTCAGGTCTTCCTAACCTTCATTCAAGTTGTCTTAGACTGGACAATTGCTTTACCTTGACTTTTAATTATTTCCATCACTCTAAAGTTCCCTTTGTGGTATTATTTTAAATTGTTTGTGGTAGAATTGGGAGAACCAAGTTGTTTCCTGCCTTATTCTGCCTTTTCTTAGAATCCTCTCCCACCTCATGATTCTAGGTGCCATCAATGTATGAATTTCTACCTATAGAAATAAGGCTAAGAGTAAGCCAAGCTCTAGGGTGAAAACAGGTCTATTTAGTTCTTATTGTTTACTTAAAATGCCAATATAGTTTCTATTTTTATCATATTTCCTTCCAAAGAAGACAAATTTCTTTTAAGTGCACTGTATCTTATAGATTATACATGCCTACATATACAAACATATATGTAGGCATGTATCTACACATACATACATATATGTATATGCCTATTTATACACATGCATTCATATGCATACACACACAGGGTTTTTTGGCATAGCAAATCAAAGAAACATACAAAGACTATGGCTCTAAGTGTGATCTCCTTGTACTTTATCAGTAATGGTGACAAAGGACAATCAACAACAATAACAACTGTGCGAAGCAGTGCTGAGGATGCGAAGAGTTACCCAGACTTTAGAATACTTCTGAACTCTAATTGTTGGTACTATAAAGGTAAGATCCTATCTATCACTGCAGTGGAACCACTACTTGAGAAATTGTGTGATATGAGTCTTGACATTTTGGCTATAATTAAAACCAGAAGACAAAATTAATTTGTAGCTCAATGAAAGCTGATTCACAGGTTTTCAATGGAAGGATACATGAAAGAGTTCACACGGTTGGTTCTTCATGGATCTCAGTCAATCAATCAATAAGCACTTTTTAGGGGCTTACTCTGTGCCAGGCACTGTGCTTAAGTGCTGGAGACAGAAAAAGAGACAAAATATAGTCCCTGCACTCAGGCAGACAAATATCTACAAAAAAGAAATATATACAGTAAATATGGGAAATAATTGAGAGAGATGACCCCAGAAGAAAGGCTTCTGTAGAAGATGGGATTTTAGCTGGTAATTGAAGGAAGCCAAGGAAGTCAAGAGGCAAAGATGATAAGGGAGAGCACTCCTAGCATGGGAAATATCCAGAGAAAATGCCTAGAGCTAAGAGATGGAGTGCTTATTGCTTATAAGCAATAAGAATAATCATTTTACAGGACCTTTGGTCATCATATCTTAGAGTGCTCATTATAAGTTTAAGGAAAAAAACTTACTAGGATAAAATTGAAGCCTGTGCTTGATTATCAGTCACAAAGAGTAATGTAGAGAAATTCTGAGTACATTGACAAGACCAAGGTAAAATATACATTTATACTTTGGAGACTTTGATGCAGAAGTGGGCACTGGAGAAGTTAGCAAAAAACATGTAAGTCTGGTTCATGTTTAAGAAATGAAAGAAATCAAGGATTGTAGATGAATAAGAAACTTCTTTGTTATATAACAAGAAAATAAAGTAAATTAAAAGACAAGACAGAGATGATAACACGATTCTATGAAATTATAACAGTTTCAATTTATTCACACAAGCTTCTAATGTCTAAAAGTATGAACTAAAGGAAAAAACTATATGGAAAATTAACACTTCCTACAACAATTTAATTATTATAAATCAGCTGCCACAACAGAGAGGCCGAAAGAGCGAGACACCGTCTCAGTCAAAAAATAGCTGACTTCTTTGCCCAGTAAAGAAATATTCCAATCAGACATAACATATTTAGAACATAGACTAATTTATAAAACATAATAGAGGAGAATGGTAGAAGATTACAAGGAGCATTTTCTCACAAAACAAAGTAGATGAATAAAAAGGAAAAATGAGTCTGTTAAAAGCTTGATGACTCAACTAAGCAAATCCCAAGTATTGAAACAGGAAAGAAGATAAGAAAATGTCAACATTTTTGCCAACATTTCTTTTACAAAATTTCATCATCATTCATGGTGTAAATATGATGTTTATATTCTAACATCTTTGTCTTTGATGTGTTGAGCATATGAGGAAGTAGAATGGCACTAAAAATGATGTCTACTAGAAAGAACAGCTGGAGTATATCAACTACACACAGATGAAATCTGCACTGGAGGTGGTACTTTTTAAAGCTTTAAGTAATCAATATTTAAGATATTTGAAAGAGTAATATACACAGTATAACTAGAAAAAATAACAAATAGTGTTATTAGGAAAAGGTGATTTCAGGGAAATAAAAACCTACCAATTTTTTTGGTTATTTTTTTAAAATCTCTATAAATTCTTCATAAGGATGATTTATCTATGCATTGTAACAACCATAGTTCAGGTGACATCTCTTTTCTAAAGTCTCTTCAGATTCACCCCAATTAGTGTTCTCTGTCTTTTGAAATTATTTTGTGTAAAATTTATGTAAAAATTTTACCTATCTATATACATTGTACCCACCCAACAGAACATAAACAGTGACTTCTATTTCTTTTTGTTGCCCAAGCACTCAAGACAGTATACATAGTAAGTGCTGAACAAACAGGCTTTTACAAATTATTTCCTGAAGTTTATAACATCCTGACAATCTCACAGTTGAGCACAGAAGCACAGAAAATACAATTTCCTGCTGGGCTTATTGTTCACTGTTTCTAAGAAAAGCAATGAATTCAGTATAGTAAATAATAATCATAAAAGCACTTTTTCAACAAAAAGTCTCTCATATTTGTGAAAAGAAATCACAAAAATATTCCTTGATAGGTGCCAAGAAAACAACATCAAGTGAGGCAGGTAGAACAAAACAACTACCCATAGGTGTTTGTCACCATCAGGGAAAATGTCCAGTAAAGAGTCTGAATGAAAGAGTTCCTATCAATGATGAGATTCTTTCTTTGATCCCATTTTTTTGGATAACATGCACTGAATACATCTAATACAATCCCTTAATTTTACAGGTGAGGAAACTTAACTTGGTTGAGCAGATTTTCCTTTTTCATTTAAGGTAGCACCTTTGATCATAGAAAACAACTTTATTTCTATTCAAGAATATGTGTTCCTTACATTTGCTAAACTTGAATATATATACATAGATAGATAGATGGATCGATCGATATCTACCTACCTACCTATTCCTGAAATGTAGGAAGTATGCTAAGCACAGAATTATGCTAGATTCGTTAAATCTATACAATGTGAATTGAGACATGTCTACCATGATAGTGCTGAGCAATTCAAATGTAGGGCAAATGAAACTATGTCTTTTGGAAGTAATATATTGCGACCCCATTGCTCATGTGGTTTGATCATCTGTAATTTAGCTACTGCAGTCCTGTACTTCAAGCAAAAACAAGCTCTTTGAAGATCTGAAGTTTAGTCTGTGGAATTAATTTCATCAGGCAATACTAACCAATTCAAAAGTGAACCTTCTTGTAGCACGCTGAGCTTAGTTATTTATTTATGCACTGAACTGGAACCTGCCCTGACAAAGCCCAAGATATGTCACTACTCATTTTCTTTGGTATCCTAGGAACATAAGTGAACCCCTTCTACAGGTAATCTTGAGAACTGAAAAACTAAATTCCAGTATCCAAATTCTGACCTTTTGCTATTAGATAACAGATCCCTTTGTTCCTAACAACTATGGACTTAAAAACATCATCAGTGGTACAGAGAACACTCCATTACTTAGAATTTAGATCATGGGATCACAGAGGTCATTTAGTCTAACTCTACCATTTTAGTGAAGAGGAAGAGTACCTGTATTAGATGAGTGAATGAATGAATGAATAAAAAGCATTTATTAAATGCTTACTATGTGCCAGACACTTTGCTAAGCACTAGATATACAAACACACACACACACACACACACACACACACACACACACAAGATGTCTCTGCTTTCAAGAAGTGTACATACTTACAAATGAGGTATTTTGGGTCTGAGAAATCATAGAAAAGGTGATTCTAGTCATAGGACTAAATACCATAGGATATAATATTTCCTAGGAATGGTATATTACTGTCCCTATAGTTATAGGTGGAAAGTCATGGGCAAAGGGTAGAGGAGAAGACTGGCAACTAGGTCAACAGAATGCATTCTGCTGAGTCTAAGGATGTCTAGATATGTTTAACTCTCACCATTTAGTAGCAGCACAATGGATGGAGCACAGCAGCATAGCAGGAAGATAGAAAGAATGCCAAAGTTACAGGTAGTGAATGTCAGAGATATAATTTGAATCTAGATCAGTGGTTCTCAACCTTCCTAATGCCGGGACCCTTTAATACTCATATGTGGGCGTGTCTGCATGTGGGCAGACCCACCTGAAGACAGATAGAGGAGCACCGTGTCTCCGTACCTAAGACCACTGGAAATATGTGTTTTCCGAGGGTCTTAGGTGACCCCTGTGAAAGGGTCATTCGACCCTCAAAAGGGTCACAAACCCACATGTTGAGAACTGCTGATCTAAACTCTCTAACTCCAGGGCCAGTGATTTTTTTAATGTACAATGATGTCTTCCTTCTCTCCCGTCAAAATTCCTCTTGCACCTCTGCCCTTTCCTTCTATTGTAACATTTATGCCCCATTTCAAGCTCTATGTGAAAAATGTCCTCTCATTTTTCTGCTTTAAAAATCTCTTCCCTACCCCAACTCCGCCAACTATACTTCATACTGTCATTACATTAATCTTCCCAAAACATTAGCATACTCACGGATGTTGACTTGTGTCTTACCACTGGACTCTGATGACTAGAGTCAATGACATCTAGAGAGTGAAGCCCTGCCTCATTTAAATCCAATTCACTTGCAAATCAAGACTTTGCCCTCCTGATATCATTGGTCCTCTTTGAGAATGAAGGAACAACAAAAATATTCTCATGACACTTTTCTACTTGAAAATCTATAGCTCCAAAGGGCTTTCAGGATAAAGTTCAAATTTATTACTTTTGCACTGAAGGTCCTTCTAATAATTTGATGCAAATCAACACTTGAGATTTATCTTCGAGCATTATTCAATCTCCTAAACTCTTCATTCTACTCAAACTAGACAAACAATATCCCTCAAACCCATCTCACACTTTTTTCCCCATCATGTTTTTGTTCATACCACCTCCTCATGCAGAATCACCTTTCTTTTCTTTCCCTCTATACACATCCTACTCATTTGTTAGGATATATGGAAGGACATTAATTTTTTTAGGTAACCCTAACTCTATTACTGAGAAATCATCCTTGCTCTAGAAAACCTATGATATCCTCCTCTATCTAAAAGCTCCCAAGACTCCCTTATTATGATTTGTTTATTTCTCTCTACTAGTATTTTTGACATATACAAATTACTAATAACTTCTGGTAAGTTCCAGAGACTTAAATGATCCTGAATTCCCATGACTTGAAAAATTATTTCCTTGACAATGACTGAAAATATTTTTTTCAGGAATAACTTTTTGGTCAAATTAAAATAGTAGCTGCAAAACCAAAAGTATTATGTAGATATGGTCACAAAAGGATTTGGATGAGAAGGTATAGACAGATACAAGTGCATATCTGAAACCATAGTTATTAAACAACTTAAAAAATAAAATCAGGGGCAGCAAGGTGGTGCAGTGAACAGAGCACTGGCCCTGGAGTTAGGAGGACCTGAGCTCAAATGTGGCCTCAGACTCTTAATACTTAATTAGCCACGTGACCTTGGGCAAGTCACTTAACCCCAATTGCTCTGCCTTCCCCCCTCCAAAAAAAAATCAATTATTAATGGATCAGTAGCATCACATTTAGTTGTGAAAGATAGGGTAATGACTTAGATTTTGGGATTATGCCTGTGTAGGTCTACCTAAAAGTCATTTTCAGCAACTGAAACCTTTTTACGTTGTTAAGACAGATCTCGCCCTACTCTATGTGGGGGCAGTATGATATTTTACATGACTATACTTTGTTATATAAACAGTGCTTTGTGTAAGATAGATTTCATACAGGAGGCACAGTTTCCTGCACCAATTTCAATCATTCTAATATGCACAATTGTATCCCATCTCTGAGAACCAAAAGGCAACAGTTTTGAAAGACATAGCTATGTCGCTGGTCATCTGCTGGAATAGTCAGATTCTGGTAAAAGGTAAAAAAGAAATGCCATTTGTGTCAAGCGATGGTATCACAAAATGGGAATGTGATAACCAGGCTCCTGCAGTGTAATCGTCCTTACTACTCAGAGTTTAATTACCAGACTAAGCCAAACAGACTCAAAAGACCAAATGAGTTTTTTGACTATTTGGAGTCTTCAAAGATTAATAAAGCATAAGACCTATATATACTCATTAACAATTGTTAAAAATAAAAGATGCCCTTACCAAAAACAATTGGTAAATCCAGTGACAGCTATCTAAGCATGGCTCCAAAGAGAACACAAGGTACATATGACACAGCATTCTAAAAATATGAAATACACTTAATCCTACTGCCACATCCATAAATAAGGATACTACTTTACAGGCTTGGCACCAAAGAACAGTCCCACTTAACACAATACAGTTTTAAAGGTGGCTTGTTTGAAAGAGATTAAATTATACTATTGCCTAAGAGGTAATGTGGGCAGTGAGAGGTAAAGGGCTACTCTGGAATCAGTTGAGTCCTACTCTGACATATAATAAGTCCAGAACCACCCACATACAGTAAGAAATAAACTTAATGATGTAGAATCATTGGAAGTTATTGTTAGAAGGGGCCTAAAGGGATTATCTTGGCCAAACTCCTTATTCACAGACGAGGGAACTAGGGCTCAGGGAGATAAAAAGACTTTCTTATGATCACACAGCTGATAAGTGGCATTCTGAGACAGAAGCCTAGACCTTCCGACTCTAATGTCCTTTTAAACACACCATGCTGCTTCTCTAAAAGAGGGAAGAGTTGGAACAAAGCCCATACCCTGGAAACAGGGTAATAATGCTGATGATTCAATTTAATGCCATTACTTGTGGGAATCTAGATGCTGGCTTTCCTTGACCTGCAAGATTTGTCTAATCCTTCAAGCCCTGCCTAACCTCAACGTCTACTCTGGCCTCATACAGCTATCCAACCTTTAGCTTGCCAGCATTTCCAGACTTCCAGTTCTGCCTGACTGCCAAGTGTGTCTCATGGGTCATGACACTCTCCCAGTGGAAGGAATGTTACACATTGGCATATAAACAACTAAAAAAATTATCAAGGTTTTTTAAGGGCATTATTACTCATAAGTCAAAAATAGTTTAAACGGGAATTATAGTGTTAAAACTGTTCATTGGGCTATAAAGCTCAACCTTTATTGTGGAATGGTGCAAAGAATGCTAAAGGCATGTTAGCTCCTGTTCCCTAGGAGACTGACATATACGGCCAACTTTGCAGAGAATTAAGTTTAAAAGCACATTAAAAAGAAGACAGGTAGGGTAAACACTGATGGAAGTTTTTTCTTGACAAAGTATGATATTTCAAAAATATTAGCTGAAACTTAGAACCTACCTAGAAAAAAAGATATCCTTCCCAGAGAGGAATAGGAAAAATTGAAGCACTTGGGCTATTTCCTTATCTCTAAAATGGGAGAACTGAACTAGATGATTCCTAGGCCTATCCTAACCCTAACATTCTATTATTAAAGTCATTTGTTCAATATTCAATCAATAGCAGAGTACACATCTAAATTTTATTAAGCTTCAACCTATCAAAGAGAGAAAACATTAAGAAATGTATATATCCTCAGTATTCCTGACAGAATCTTTTCAGTACTACATTAAGAAGAATTATTAGTTGACGTTAACATGACACTTTAAGATTTCCAAGGTATTTTACTTGCATTATCATTTTTGATTCTCACACCAACCCTTTGAGGTTAAATACTACAAGTATTATCACTCATTTTACACGTAAAGAAACTAAGGCTCAGAAGTTAAGCAACTTGTCCATGGCCACAGCACTAATATGTGTCAGAGGTGGGATATGAGTCTGGGTCCCCCCAACTTCAACTCTCTACTCACTAGAACTTCTCTTTGTTCAAAGAGCTCTTATTTTACTGGTGCAGAGAAGACATACATAGATAAATATATGCAAGGTAATACAAAGAACCAAAGGAGATACTAGGGGATGAGAAAAGCTTCATTAACTACCTACTATGTGAAAGGCAGTGTGCTAAGTGCTGGGGATACAAATAAAGACAAGAGACAGTCCCTGATCTCAAGGAGCTTAGTCTGATGGGGGAGACAACAAGAAAATAACTATATACAAATAAGATGTTTACATATAAATAAATATAAATATATATATATACATACACATACACACAGACATATATATGTAAAATCAAAAAAAGGAAAGAACTATAATTAAGGAAGATTAGAAAAGACTGCTTGTAGAGGGTGGGATTTTAGCTAGACTTGAGGGAAGATGGGAAAAAGATACAAGGAGGGAAAGCATGCCAGGAATGGGGAACAGCCCGTGAAAATGCTCCAAGTTGGGAGAGAGAGTGTCTTGTACCAGGAACAGCAAGGAAGCCGGTGTCATTTGATTAAGGGGATTGTAAAGTATAAGAAGCATAGGAAGGTGGGAGGGGCAAATTATGAAAAACTTTAAATTTCGAAAGATTTTATTTTTTATCCTAGAGGTGACAGGGGGCCACTAGAGTTTATTGAAGGAGAGATAATGTGGTCAGACTATGGAACATCAATGTGACTGCTGAGAGGAGGATGGACTGGAATAGAGAGTATCTTGAGACTGTCAGAGTAAGCAGAAGGTTATTGCAATAGTCTAGACATGAGAGCCTACATCAGGGTGGTGTCAGGGTCAGAGGAGAAAAGGGGATATATGTGAGAGAAGTTATAAGTAAAATTGACAGGCTCTGGCAGCAAATTGACTATGGGGAAATGGGTGGAATGAGAGTGAGGAATCAAGGATGATGCCACCTAGATTCCTGTAGAAGGTGGTGCTTGAGATGGCTGTAATGAAAGGACAGGTCAAGGAGATCCAATCCTTACAGCATATACAGATACTTCCCTGCCTGGTTCCAGTCAAAGAAACTCCATAGAAAATTATGGAGACCTTATTTTTAGCCATGTGTTTCTGAGGGGCTGGTTATATATGATAATAAAAAGACTTCTAATTGACTGGAGAAGTGAAAAAGCTGATGAGACAGGAGGTGCTCAGCCTGAACTGAACTCAAGTACAAAAGAGACAATGGTGAAACCTCACTCTCTTGTCCCTCCTGGTGAGAAGTTGAGTATTACTGCTGTGAGCTGCCTGGTTGGGGTGATGGTGCTGGGGAAGGGTAGCAAAAACAACCTGTAGCCTCTCAGCAGGTTACCATGCCCCTGTGAATACCTTGGTTTCTTTTGATTTTGCTCTTCCCTTACCTTAGATAAACAAGTATCTACAAAAGGAATTGTCTAGGTTAATACTTTGTGAACATCAAAAGACTAGAAAACCATTGGAAGTTCCCACTGGCAACCAGAGATGATAGTAGAATCCAGTAGTGTTGGCTGATAACAGAATAAGTATCTACAGATGAAAATGGATAGATGATCACCTGAGGATGCTAGTGACTTCAGGTATTGTTACTCCTCATGATGGCAAGAAATGTTGATTATGGATTCTAGAAATTCTAGAAACGTACCAATTCTCAATTCTCTAAGAAAGATCTCTTAACTAAGGGGAGCTTTGTGCTCCACAAAGGGAAACAAAGAATTCCTTCAGCAAGAGCTGAGAGATAGAACTTAGCCACATATGTTCAGTACCCATGTATCTCATTGCCTTTGAACTTAAAGTTTGAGTCCAGTCTCATCAAGGACCTAGTGTGTACAAGGGGAGTGTATGCCCCACAATCAGGAGGAATATGGGTTTTTGCTATAGTTTCCCGGTAATACTCTTATCTAAAAGCTAATTGAATTCTACTGGCTGATTGATAACAAGAAGCATGTTAGGGCTCATGATTGATAGGATTAGAAAGCCCAACTTCTCAGGGTTATCCACAGGACCTTGATTTTTAAAAAAAGGAGTTTGCCACTGTCTGGGGATTCAATTTCCCAGTGCAAGTAAGAGTCAGAACAGTGAACACAGAGGGGGTGTTTTAAAGGAAACTAGGGAATCTAAGAGGCAGAAATGAGGAGGGAATGTATTCCAGTCATAGGAGACGGGGTTGAGAGATGAAGTGCCAGTATAAGGAATAGCAAAAAGGTCAGTTTGACTAGCCATAAATTGAGGGAAGGGAGTTCTACGTAAGGCTGGAAAATGAAACCAGGGTACGAAAGCCCAGGAGAGGAGTTTGAGAACAATCTACCCACATCACCTGTGGTCAGTGTCTTAAAAAATAAAGGTTTTATCCAAATTTGTACCTTGAGTGTGATTCCCAATCCCTTCTACTTTTCCCTAACAAACTGGAATAGTAGAACATCTTCATGAATAACTCCATAAATGTACTGGAACAAATTTAAATGTTTTCTTCTAGTTCCCCAGTTGATTCTATAACATTCCTCAAAATGGTATAAGGGTCTCTCATTACCAACTGCAGTGTCAAATCCATTCCTGAGAGATTTATTATATTGAGCTAACAAACAAAAGAACTGAACACATTCTTAAAAGAATGTGTTTTCATTTATAGACTAATGAGGGAAGTTATCAATTAGGACACTTGGTTTCCTCTTGTTCAACTCTCCCACACATCAGTCTTACTCTTCAAGAAAAAAAAAATTCAAACACCATGGAGTATTTTATCTAGACTTTGTGATCCAAAGGATTGAAGAATTGGTGCTGAAACAAACTTGATTCCCTACTATGTATAAAGCATATCTCTGGGCTTGGATGCTCAAAAGAGGTAAGCTTAGCTGCTATATTAAAGATAATCATAGCCACATCTTGGTTCTCTGTTTTTATAAAGGGTCTTAAATTTACAAATCACTCATCATTCGCTAAGCCCTCAAGAACAATGCAATTATCCACATTTTAGACATTAACAGGAAAGCCCTTCCAACTGAGTTTTGATTTTTACCAGAAATGAAATCCAACAATGATCTCTGATTTTTAAACAGAATTTTAAAATAAAACAATTTACATAAAATAAATAGTAAATCAAAGATCCCCTGCCACCCTTCCCCCACTTATCTATGCAACATACATCTTTTCTCAGACCAAAGACCTACTTGGATCCAGATGGCTAAATGTTGGCTAAAACTGGCATTCAAGCAATGACAGGCCACTGCTTCAAAACTAGAATATAAGCTGATTCTGCTATTTAAGAAAAAAGAAACAGAACTATATTCTTACTAGATCCAATTTAAAAGTAATAAATTTAATGGCCTACAGTGCAACTAAAACTGATGGGCTCTCTTTTCTGGTTTTCACAATTAAGGAAAAGGTTAACTGTTCTTAAACATCAACAAACTAGTTAATGCCAATTTTCAGGTCTTAAATCTGAACACACAATGTGTAATAACAAGACACAGAGAAAGAATGATTCAAGGTTTCTATGCTTAGAGACTTATAAAATAAAGTACATATTTTGGTGCATTCTTGAAGCACTGCTAAAGCAAACAACACATGGAGGTGTGTGCCTTAAGAACTTTATACCAAACATTTTGTGTCATGGGGTGTTTTCTGACATTCTGTCATAGATTTATAAGCCTTTTGACCTCCTTGTCTGATGTAGACAGCAGACAAAGAGAGTGAAAATCAGATGAAGTCAAAGTTCATGGATTGAAATGGTAGCTAGAAACTGAACACAAGTTTTCTGCCTCCAGAATTCTTTCCTCCCAAATAATTACATGCTAAATACACCAAGAAGAGTTCATGATTTAAAGGAATTAATTTGTTTTTTCAACCTGCTTTACTTCAAGCACCTCTGTAAATTGTTAAATTCTGAAAACAAACTAGTCACAGAAGTTGTACAACTCTATCAGGAACAGGAAGCTTTGAACCAGTTTGGGAAGAATTCTTCAACTTTCCAAGAGCCACAGTAATAACACAATTGATGGAAAGGAAGAGGTGCGATATTATTGCTATGATCAGGGAGTAAAGCAAACATTTATTCAATGCCTACTGTGTGCAAAGCTATGGGAAGGTTTAAAAGAAACAGAAAACTCAATCTTTGCCAAACTATACAAGTTTAGCAATTTCCTCATCTGAGAAAAGAGAAAGTGGGACTAGCTCTAATACAATTTCATCCAATCCAAAAGGCATTTCTTAAATGCCTGCTGTTTGCAAGTCATTGTGCTAGGCACAGTGAATACAAAAACTGAATCAAAAATGAAACATATCAAAATAAAAAAACAGTTCTTTTCCTCAAGGAATTTATTTTCTATGTTTAGGTCTTTTTCAAGACTAATATATTGACTTGACTGAAATACAGAGATATTGACTTAGGAATGCTCATAATAAAAGTGAAAATATATATAAAAAGAGGCAGCTAGGTGGCACAGTGGGTAGAGCAGAAGCCCTGGCATCAGGAGCACCTGAGTTTAAATCCAGGCTCAGACACTTGACACTTAACTAACTGCGTGACCCAAGGCAAGTCACTTAACCCTGATTGCCTTGCCAAATATATCCATCCATACACACACACACACACACACACACACACACGTATGAGAGAGAGAAAGAGAGAGAATCAAAGTGAGGGCAGGACTAGGCAAAAAGATTCCCTGGAGAAAGTGGCTTCTGAACTGAATCATAACAAAATAATAAATAGGAACTAGTAATAAATGGAGGAAAGCTATAGAATATGGCATTTAAAAAGCCTCCAAAGATGGGAACTAACAAATCATTCACAAGGGATGTAAAATCAGCACTAACTTGGGCAGAAGGGAGAAGGCATGTGAATACCATGGGATGAGATCAAAATAATGACAACTTATACTCACAAAAAATGTTGGTTTCCAAATTTTTCTTTCCGTTGAGGCCTAAACCTGCCTATATATGCTAACATACATAGCTAAATCTTAACAGAAGCTTTATCCCTTCCTTACATTCTCTACTACTCTTATTTATATTGTTTAGAAACAATTGAACCTAAGGAACCTTGCATCACTTTCCTTGAAAGACTATTCCTAACACTATTTAAGAGTAAGGTCTGACCCTTAGGAAATCTTGCCTCCTACTCAGCCTCCTACAGGACCCATTAAAATGGAAACATGGGTACGGAGAGGAAGTGACAAACCAAAAGTTTAATATTACAAAAGCAATCAGGACCCTCCATTACAAATTTATAATAATTCGGGTTTACTTCTGAACTATAAATATATTTTTGCTAACCAAATAACTATTAAATAAGACTGGGAAAGAACAAACATTAAATTTTTATTCTGTATCACTTGAGAAACTGCCATTTATACATAGTTTCCAGATCACTTAAAATCATTATCTATTCACTAAAACAGGTACCAATTAAAGAATATGTATACTGAACAACAAAATTTTATTTCTTTAGAAATATTCTATAGTGATGGACTAATACACAGCATGAGAGATATTTTTGAACATAGCCAATATAAGAATTTGTTTAATAAAAGAGAAAGAGAGAGAGAGAGAGAGAGAGAGAGAGAGAGAGAGAGAGAGAGATACTATAGTGATAGTTATTTTCCACTAGTTCAAATTGACTTTCCCAACTTTGCCTGAATCAATGTGCTTTTATCATTAGTCTCTTTAGTGATATTTTCCAGGGAGAATTATGGTTTGTGGGAATATTGCAGTAAAAGTGTGGTTAACAAACCACAGACAGAACTGGAGAAGCAGGATTGCTGAAGAGAAATTTTGCTGTGGTTAGAGCTAATTAAATAAAAACATTAGAGTTTGAAAAAGTTCAACAGCAGAAATTACTTTAAGAATTACATGAGCCTTTCCTCTACAATCCGTTATCGTTCGATCTCTTGGTTTTTCCTTGAACTAATCACTGTCCTCATTTTATAAGGGTTAGAAGTCCCCAGCCTACATCACAGAATAAATGGGCCAAGAACAATGAAACAAAGTTTCAAGGTCGTTGCCAAATGTCCAGTTCACATTGCTCTTCATTTCTGAATAATTTACAGGAGAAGAAGAAATGCTATCAAACAATTCAAACATAGAGAACAGGTCTAGGTATACAGTACTGGGGCTTATTGACCCTAACACCCAATCTGCCATATTTCCTGAGACTTTCTGTACAATTTCTTTGGCTCTCTTCTCTAGCTCTCCTTTGAAATTCTTAAATCCTTTCAAATCTATGAGGAAAGGGCAGTGGCAACAGCAAATTTTTCATGTCATATTTATTCTCCTTGCTCCACAACATTGTAGAAAAGAAGACAAATATGTTGCAAAGTAATCATGGATGTGGGATAACAGCAGTGACAAGAGCAAGGGCCAGTCCTCTTAATAAAACCTTGCTCAGCATTCCACAGGGTACAAAAACAGACCTGTTCCCATTTGAACGACTACTGTCTTCTTTAGTCCAGGAAAATACTATGTTGTTTTATTAAAGGGAATGTTTGTGAATATTTAGGGGAGAATAATTGTTATTAATCAGCAGGAGTTCAGCAAGAACAAGTTATTGTACAAAAATTATAAAGTGACCAGATTAACAGCATAGGAAGTAAAGAATCTATGCCGCAAGATCTGAGAAAGAGAAATTGGACAAAACTAAATGGATTCCCAAACAAACTCTCCAAAAAAACCTGGAACCAGATGGATTTACAAGTTAATTCTACCACCTTAAAAACAACTAACCCTTCATAGACTTAAGTCTTCTCACCAATGCACACAGGGATGGAGAACTTGTGTCCTTGAGGCCACAAGTGGCCCTCTAGGTCCTCAAGTATGGCACTTTGACTGAATCCAAACTTCACAAAGTAAATTTGAATTCAGTTTGGA
>CM053589.1:131304351-131324024 GCA_028646515.1 Pseudochirops corinnae | reverse complement strand
AATGCAGATCAAAGCATACTAATTTCTCTCTTTTTCTTTCTCATGATGTTTTCCTTTGGTCCTAATTTTTCTTTACAACATGACTAATGTAGAAAAGTTTAATATGATTGTACATGTATGATTTATATCAGATTGCAGGCCTTCTTGGGGAGAAAGAGAAAATTTAGAACTCAAAAACTTGTAAAAGTGAATGTTGAAAACTATAAATCAATCAATACAACTAACCTTTATGTGACATAAATTGTATACAAAAGGTATTTTATTAAATTTCTTTCATGAGACAAATAGCTATGATACTTGATTCAAGGAAAGACAAAACTGTAGACCAATATAAATAGTAAATAATGATTCAAAAATCTTAAACAAAATATTAGTAAAAAGTCTATTGGAGCTTCTTAACTTGGGGGCTTTGAATTTTTTAAAAGTATATTTTGATAACTGAATTTCAATATAATTGGTTCCTTTATAATAATATGTATTTAATTTTATATAGTTAAAAACATTATTCTGGGGAGGGGATAAATAAGCTTTAGCAGATTGCAAAGGACTGCATGCCACAAAAAAAAAAAAATCTAAGAATTCATGGTCTATGGTATTATATTAAAAAAATTATTTACTGTGACTGTACTGAATTTTTTCTTTTGTAAAAATTACTTATTAATCTGTCCATCCCACTATGCTCCCCCGATTGAGCAAATTAACATTTTTAAAAAGTCTTCAGTGAGGGACTATTTGCACAGTCTGACACAACAAATTCTCACATTGGCGACATTTAAAAGGATATTCTTCTTTCTGCATTTTAATTTTATCACTTCTTTGGCAAGGGATGAATGGTGTGTTTCATCATTATTCTTTTGGACTCCTGGGTTGCCAGTGCATTGATCAGAATTTCAAAGTGTTTCAAAGTTGTTTTTTCTATAATAGCATTATTGTACAAATTGTTCTAATTCTGTTGATTTCTCTCTGCATTAGTTTATAGAGCTCATCTCAGTTTCCTGTGAAACTATCATTTCATCATTCTGTACAGCCTGATAATATGCCACTGTATTCATACACCACAATTTACTTATTTCTCAGTGGGACACCTCCTTAGTTTCAATTTTTTGGTTACCATGAAAAGAGTTGCTATAAATTTTTTTTACATACAAATCTTTTCCCTCTTTCTTTGATTTCTTTGGGAGGATAGGCCTAATAGGCCTTTGGCTGAGCCAAAGAGTATACACTGTTTTTTTTTTTTTGCTTTTTGGAGGGCAATTGGGGTTAAGTGACCTGCCCAAAGTCACACGGCTAGTAAGTGTGTCAAGTGTCTGAGGCCAGATTTGACCTCAGGTCTTCCTGACTCCAGGGCTGGTGCTCTACTCACTGTGCCACCTAGCCGCCCTGAGTACATACTTTTTAGTAACTTCAGGGATTCAATTTAGTAATATTTTTTAAACTGGTTGGATTTTTTCCAAGAATAAAAGGATGAGTCAACATTAGGAAAACTATGAATATAATAGATCACATTAGTGACACAAATCATAAAAATCCCATAGAATTATATATGTAGAACTAAAATAGACCTTAAAGCCAACCTAATCCAAATCCTTTATTTTATATAATTTCAATAGAAGCAGGAAAGGTCTTTTTACATTTTTTTTTTAAAAAATCTCAAAACTGGACATGTCCTTGTACTACAAACAATATCTATGTAAAACCAAAAGCTAGCATAGCAGTACTGATAATGAAGAAACAGCTAGTTCTTTCCAAATAAGATCAGTTTTAGATCAACCTGCATGTCATTATTTAATATAGTTCTAAAGTTGCTATGCATAACAGAAAGAGAAGAAAAACAAATTGAAAGAGTAAATATAGACCAAAAGAGGAGACAAAATTATCTCTATTTTTAGATAATATAATGGTTTATTTAAGGGAACCGCAAGAGATTCAATGGAAAATTTTAATTGAAACAATAGCATCAGTAAAATAGCCAGATAAAAATAAGTTTAAAAGTAATACTACTTTCTACATATTACTCACAGAACCTTCACAAGAGATAGAAAGTGAAATTCCATCTGACATAGTTATTAAAAGAATAAAAGACCTGGAAGCTAATCTAACTAATGGAAGGAATTATGTATATATACAAAAATGTTTTTACAGAATTAATGGCAGACAAATAATTAGACAGATTGTCATGATTCCAGGATGAGCTGTGCCAATATAATAAAAATGATAAAAATTAAATTGATTTATAGATTTATAAATAATAATATTAAATAATATATAATATAATTTATAAATTTATAGATTTGTAGATTTAGTGTTATCAATGTTTTATAGAAATGAACAAAATAATGACAAAATTTATTTAGAACAAAAAGTCAAGCATCTCAAGGGAATAATGAAACAAATAGGAAGGAAGGACTTTGCTTTACCAAGTCTCAAATTATATTACAAAGCAATAATCATCAATACTATTTGGTGCTGATTTAAAAAAAAAACACCAGAAAAGTAGATCAATAGAGAAACAAGACTCAGAAATAATCACATATAGTAACATAGTGTTGAATAACCCCTAAGACTACAAAATACTAAGAAAAATAATTCACTATTTGACAAGAACCTTTTGGAAAATCATATACCAAAATAATCATCAGATGAATAAGCAAATGTCAAATAAAAGATGGCATCATTAAAAACAAACAAACAAACAAACAAAAACAAGGGGTGAGCAGAAAGTCTTGCTTTTTTGGATCAGATATGAGAAATCTATAACCAAGCAAAGAATAGATTGCAAGTGACAAAACAATTTTTGCTATGTGATATTAAAATACTTTTGCTAAAATAAAGTCAATGTAGCTACAATAAGAAGAGAAACTGTTGAATGGGAAAACATCTTTGAAGCAGATAGTCAAGATATTCAGGAAGTAGATACAAATATATAAGATCAAAAAGTTAGGTCTTCAAAGGACAAACCATTTTTCTAAAGAAGAAATGCAAATTATTAACTATTATGTATTTGTTAATGATTCAAATCACTAACATCAGAGAAATGCACACTAAAACAACTCTGAGGTTTCATTTCATCTCCATCAAATTCACAAGGTTGATAAAAGATGGAATTAGTCAGTGTATGAAGTAGGTACACTAATATACTATTGGTAGAGTTGAGAACTGGCCTGGCTATTTTGGAAAATCATTTGTAACTATGACAAAAAAAATAATTAAATTTACTAAGTGATACCATCATTGAGCATATACTCCATGGATGTCATAGGGAGAAAGATCTCACCAAGACACTTATAGCACTTTGGCAGTTGCAAAGAAGTAAAAACAAAGCAGATGTCCATCAATTAGGGAATGATTGAACAAACTGTTGCATATGAATGTAACTGAATGTTATTGCTTCTTAAGAAACAATGAACATAAGGCATTCAGAAAAACTTGGGAAAACTGTGTGAACTGATACAGAGGGAAGTAAGCACAATCAAAGGTTCAATAAAATTCAATAAAAATTACAATAATGTAAATGAAAACAGAACTCAGATGAATGCAATGACTAAGCCCAACCTCAGGTGACATGCATCCTCAGGATACATGTATCCATCCCCTGCTGACTGTCAACTTTCCTACCTCTTTCCTTGAAAAGGTAGCCATCAAACAACACTACTATTACTTCTAGAAGGAAATGATATGTTAATCAACTATCCTATGGGTCAACGTCCCTCTGATTTCTCAAACTAAAACTGCCTTCCATGGCCATCACTCCACTATGTGTTCCATTGTTTGAATGTAAGTTCCTTAAAAAGAGGGATGGTCTCCCTTTTGTATCTGTACATCCAGCACTTAGCACGGTGGCTGGCACATAGAAATAACTAAATAAATGCTTTTTATTCATTCATTCATTTCTTCTTTTAACAGTTACTAGAAGAGGGGAATGCCATAGACACAATATATTTGGATGTTAGAAAGTCATTCAACAAAATCTTTCATTATATCCACATGGACAAGAAATGGAAATAGAGGTTTAGGTGAATTCAGAAATGATTGAACAACTGGACCTAAGGAGGGAATTAATAATGGATCCATCTTTCCTGCAGGGAGGTATTGAAGGGAAATCACAAAGCATTCTATCTTCTGCCCTGTTCTCTGCAGTATTTTCCAGTGACTTAAATGAAGGCATGGCTAGCATAATTCCCAACAGCTCTGGCCAGATAAATCCAGACTTAGATGAGATTACAAGAGGCAGTGAACAGAAAAGTGGCCCTAACTACAGGCAGCACAGTGCAGTGCTAAAAGCAAGGCTCTAAGAGGCAAGAGACCTTGGTTCTGAGATTAACTCACTGGATAATCCTGGTCAAGACATTTTCCTTCTCTGTGCCACAGTTGTTTTATTTGAAAATTTTGATTCTATTATATAATCTGTAAGGTTCTATGGTTTTACTCTGTCAATTTATAATCTATAAACAAATTCATGTTTGTTACAAATGTACCAGAGAAATCATAATTTAAAAGAACAATTCTGTTAGGTGAAGAATTCTTTTGTAATCATAATAAGTCCCAAGGAGCAGCTAGGTGGCATAGTGAATAGAGCACCGGCCCTGGAGTCAGGAGGACCTGAATTCAAATCCAGCCTCAGACACTTAACACTTACTAGCTGTGTGACCTTGGGCAAGTCACTTAACCCCAATTGCCCTGCCTTTCCCCTCTCCAAAAAAAAAAAAAACCAACCAAAATAAGTCCCTAGTAATACATATGGTCTTTTAAGTTGAGGTTTCTTATATCATGCTAGAATTAGAATTACTGTTAGAACCACAGAATAATGGAATTTCCAAGTTGGAAGAGACTTCGGAGGTTCAATTCAATCCAACATTTATTAAGTGCCTAATGTGTGCAAAGTGCTCTAACAGTTGCTTAGGTAACAAGGATGACATAACAGTCCCTGTTCTCTGTAGGGGAGAAGGCAGTAAGACATACACAAAAATACCTATCATACAAAATAGAATGGGATGAGAGCAAAGACATTCAGGAATTTGAGATAGGAAAGGAACACAAGATCATGAACCTAGACCTAGTAGGCAGATTGGAAGGCATGCTGTTCATTCTTCTCATTTATAATGAGGAGAATATAACCTAGAAAGACTGATTTGCCCAAGGTTACCTAGGTAGTGTCTAGGGGAGGTTCTGAACCCAGGTCTTCTGATTTTAGCCAGCAGCTCCTTCCATTGCACCAAGCTTCCTCCAATCTAACCCCTTCAATTTTACAGATGAGAAAACAAATCCATAAAGCTGCCTAATTGGTAGCAAAGCTGGAACTAGAACCAAGGCCTTTTGACCAGAAGCTTCCTCATCTATACAACCTTCCCCTCTGGTGCTCTTTGTCTTATACCATAATGTGCTCAGGGCAGTTGGGTGGTACAGAGGGTAGTGCTGGGCCTGAAGTCAGGAAAATTAATCTTCCTGACTTCAAATCTGGCCTCAGATACTTACTAGCTATATGACCCTGGGAAAAATCATTTAACCTCTGTTTGTCTCAGTTTCCTCATCTGAGCTGGAGAAGAAAATGGCAAACCACTCCAGCATCTTTGCCAAGAAAACTCCAAATGGAATCACAAAGAAATGGATACAACTGAAAAAAAAAAGGCAACTGAAATAGTGTAATCAAACCAAGTCGTGCATGTTTTCCAGCTCAGTTGGGTGTCTAATCTTAAAGAAAGAGGGAAAAAAAAACTCCACTGGTAAAAATGACTGTTGACATAGGAATCAAGCTGTAAATGCCCATTGCTATTACCTTCAAAATCTTTCACACGAGTCCAGCAATTTGGGTTCATGGAAGGGACTTGGCAAAGTTGACATTATGCAAGAATAAGCTGCAACAATTTGAATTCCAAAGTCTTTGAGACATATCTGTGTATATGTGTGTACATATATATCTGAAGGGGGGAAGAGAGAGGGAGGGGGTGAAAAAGAGAAAGAGGAACAGCCTATCTTCTTGTCCTGATAAGCAAATATTAGCTATTCTATGAGATCAAGGAAGCCAAAAAGTACTAGGGTTTTACTTCTGCAATGGAAAATAAAGTTCCTACTAAGCCATCTTGGAAAACAATTATATGGTTTTAAAAATACCTATGAATAGGAGTGGCTAGGTGGTACAGTGAATAGAGCACTGGCCCTGGAATCAGGAGGACCTGAGTTCAAATGTGGCCTCAGACGCTTAACACAAAACTAGCCATGTGACCTTGGACAAGTCATTTAACCCCAATTGCCCTACCTTCTCCCCTCCAAAAAGAAAAAAAATACCTATGAATATTTGTATTTGTTTGAATTTGATATGCCAAGACTTCTTATACTCAAATATCTCTGAGAAATACAAATTAACCAAAGCATGCGGTGTCCATGACTTAGAGGAAACTCTTTAGTAAGGTTCAGAACGATCTTTAAAGAATATTTAATTTTCTCAAGAGGCAGGAAATAAAATTATCTCTGAATTGTGGACAAAAGGGTTGCCATCATGCTTTGTAACTATTATTTGAAATATTTATCAATCAGTTATAGTACTTTGTAAAATTTATCATTGACTCTCTGACATCCTCACTACTGTACCTAGGTGGCACAGGGGATAGAGTTCTGGACAAAGAGTCATGAAAAATTTAGTTCAAAAATGGTCTTGGATACTTACTAGCTGTGCGAACCTGGACAAGTCACTTAACCTGTTTGCCTCAGTTTCCTCATCTGAGCTGGAGGAGGAAATGGCAAACCACTCCGGTATCTTTGCCAAGAGGTAAAGTAGGGACAACAGTAGTATCTACCTCCCAGAACTGTTGTAAAGATCAAATGAGAGAATATGTATAAAGCACTTAGCACAGTGCCTGGTATACAGTATGAGATTAATAAATGCTTATTTCCTTCCCTTCTTCCTGTTTTCTCCTCATTCACTAAACCCTAGTTCCTCCTTCCATGCCCTCTCAGTAATGAATCTTACCTTCTTTCACTTTTCTCATCCTACTACTCTATCTCTACTAAATTTGATGCCGCCAACCACTTTCCTTCTTGAAACTTTTTTCTGTGGGTTTCTGCAATGTTGCAATTTCCTAGTTGACCTCTCTGAACATATATGTCTCTATAACCATGCCTGTTCTGTTCCTCTTGCTCGACCCTCTTTCTCCTTCCCAAACTCTATATTTTCCCTAAGGCTCAATCATCTGCTCCCTGCTTTTTTGTTTTCCTCTATGATCACTCCTTTAGGTAACTCGCTGTAACTCGTGGCTTCAACTCTCTCCTCTTTGATGACTCCAAAATCAGCTTGACCTCTCACCCAAGATTCAGTAGCATATTTTTCAACGGCCTGCAAAATATGACCTTTTGAATGTGTTGCCGTCACCCAACAAATCAAAAGCTAACTCAACTTCATATCCCTTCCAAAAAAAAAAAAATCAGCTGGCTTTATCAATTCCTCTAAATCAATGCTATTATTTGTTCAGACTCCTAAATTAGAAATCTTTTAACTTCAAAGGATGGTTTTTAATTTTTTCTTTATTTTGATTGATATATTTTGTCTTTATATCACATTTTTTTCAAAATACATTCTTCCTTTGCTTCTCTACCCAATGAGTTTTCCCTTATAAGAAAAAAAAATTTTTAAGAATTAAAAAAAAACAATCCAATAAAAAGAACACTGGCCATATCTAATATTATATGCAATATTCCATAGCCATAGTCCTCTATCTCTTCACTGAAGGTATATTTTCCTCAATTTTTCTCCAGGGCCAACAAGCTTGGTCAGTCTCTTTTTCTGTTCTTTACATTTTTATTGTGTATATTGTTTTCCTGACTCAGCTGACTTCACTATGCAATGATCCACGTCTTCCCATGCTTCTCTAAATTTTTCACATTCTTCATTTATTATAACACAACTTCTTTAGTTATTCCCCACTTGATAGGCACACAAAAAAATGCTGCCATGAATATTTTGGTGTATATAGGATCTTTCTGTATTGGACCTTCAGAGGGAATTTGTCTTCAACCTAGAAATCTTGAAGCCATTTTTGATGCCTTCTTCTTAATGACCTACATACAAATCTTTTACTAAATCCTATTGTTCTTCCTTTGGAAGAAACCTCAAATTCCCATTTTATCTTTAATTCTATTGGCACCACCAGAATCCAAGTACTCATAACTTAAGGCTTGATTTTGACAAGAGTCATCATGCTTTTAGTCTTTTCCCTCTCTAATATAATCTGAATGTTAATATTTATAAAATTGCAATGTTCATCATAAGAAAGGGAACATAGTACTATGGAGGGGAAAAAAATGAATTTGGAATCAGAGGATACAGGTTCAAATCCTAGTTCATCACTTATTACCTTAGGGAAGTCACAATCTTTTTATGCCTCAATTTCCACAACTATAAAATGGGAGAGATGAACTAGATCATACTGAAATATAGTGAAGAAAATATTTTAAAAGTTCATTGATTCCCCAGATTAAGAACCCCTGAATGATCTCTGAGGTCCTTTCTGGTTTTAAATCTATGATTTTATGTTATTCCACTGCTCAAGAATATCCAATGGTACCTTATTGCCTACAATATCAGTTCCAAAGTCTAATACTTAGCATTTAGGCATCACTCCCTCTTCTTTGCAAAGATATGACCTTACATCATTGATCTCATATTTTCCTCATTACTTCCAAATATATATTCTCTTCTTCTGTCATGCATATCAGGCTCATTGCTGTTCCTTTGCACCTTTGTTCATTCTGTTCCTCCCACCTTGAATGACCTCCCATCTACCTTTGGCGTCTAATCTTAATCAATGTTGAAGGCTGAGCTCAATCCCTACCTCTTTTATGAAGTCTTTTAAGACTACTCTGGTCATTTGAGCTCTTTTTTTTCTATTAGTTCCCAATGTGTACATTTATTTACATACACACATATATAGGAACTACCATACTGTGAAATTTGTCCTCAAATTGTTCCATGTGTGTTAGTTTTGTCTCCCTAACTAGACTACAAAAGACATCACTTCATGGGACAAGACAAGGTCATTTCGTATAAGGATCTACACAAAGATCACCCAGCAGATCGGGGTTCTTAACCTTTATTATGTCATAGACCCCTTTGGAAGTGTAGTGAAGTCTAAGGATCCCTTCTTAGAATAATGTTTTTAAATATATGAAATGAAATACAAAGGTTTACATGCAATACATAAAATTAAACACAAAGGAACAATGTTTTTAGATACAGAAAAATAAAATCTATATATTAAATATAGCTATCAAAATATTTTTTAAGTTCATGAAGCAGAGGTTAAAAACTCCTGAAATATAGTGCACTAAAATTATCTTCTTAACATCAACATTCTTCTGGTGATATTAAATGATAGAATACCACAGTCTCTGAACAATTAAACTTGCAGGTAACTACCCTGAGGGCAATGGAAAGACATATGACAAAAAAAATCATCAAAGAGATATAAGGTCAGAAAAGGAGGTGGACCATTCATATAATGAACATGAAGAATAAATAATAGCTAATGTGCTCTAAAAGCATTGAAGCAACATCAAAAGATCTTAAGAAAAGCCTCCATCACCCTCACATGCTAGGTGGACACCCTGGAAGGACTTAGGGGAAGATATGAACAAGCATCTCATGGGGTAAGAAGGCATGTATGGTTGTGATCTTCACTACTGGAGCAAGAATCCATATTGAAGGGAACTTAGTTCCACTGATGTACAGAAGGATAATGCCAGAGGAAGGAAGCCCTTTTGATGTGGTTTTAGGAGTACAGGGACCCTGAAATACTAAGATTCAGGGTGGAATTTGTCTGGAAAGAATTTGCAGACAAAATCAGTCTTCCAGTCAAGTGGCAAAAAGTTTATTATAATGCTAATAAAGGCAGACAGAGTTCTTTCAGAGAGCTTACAACCTAACAGAAGTGATACTGAGGCTTATAAAGAAAAGATACAGTGAACTGTGTGGCAAGCATGCTAATTTGGGCGGGGGGGGGGGCACAGTGAGAAGGAACATATAGTTTCTGTACCTTGGGCACAGGCATCATTCACTATTGGCATGGCCTAGGGGGGAAGAGTTTCTCAAGGGTCTGTACATCTATGTCTGCAGCAAGATAGCCTTGGGAGTTGACATCTGTGGTTTGATATCTGGATCGTATACTGGGAATCAGCAATCAGCACGTGATAGTTCTGCTGGTACAAGATAGTCCTGTTCATACAAGTGAAACTCTAAAGAGGTCAGCTTGTTCTTGTAACAGGGAGAGAGAGAGATAAGGTCTTTGAGCTAAGAAAAGTCATGGTCCTAGGGCTGGGGTCTAAGCACCCTATCACTTTGGCTTGACTTTATCTTGGATCATGAAGTCTGAAATTACTGGTGTTAATTATGATGATTAAGCATTCAGAGTCCTAAAAATTTATCTGCTAAAAGGTTCATCATCATTTTTGTAGTTTGTTGTTTATCAGCAATGAGAGAGCTAATTTCTCCACTTCACAGATGGAACAACTGAAAGCTGGAGTTAAGTAACTTGTACAAACCAAATCAGCAGAAAAAACAGGATTAGAACACAGAGAATACTAAACCATCTGCTTCCTATATAAAAACTAACAAGTGATACATTTCAAACTCCACACATAAGGCAATTCCATCTACATTGAACTAGGGAAGGACATGGCTCCCTGCCCCTCCCCCACCATGCACATAATCATACTTAAAAGAACTAAACATGTACTACAAAACTAAAATACTAGTGAACTTAGGTAACCCTGTGCATGACATGTAGAATCTACTATGTTCATTGCAGAGTAGCATATTAACTGCTGTTATCATGGACAAAATTAAAACTAAAATGAAATTAAATCCTACAAGATTAGACTACATGAAAAAAAATTGTTTTCTCATCTGTAAAATGAAACTATTATATTAGGAAAAAGTCCAAGATCCCCTTCAACTCTTTCAGAGGAAGAATGGCGAGGAAAGTGGAAACATAACCCTGTTTGACTACAGGTGGTACCACTGAAATGTTCCATTCAAGAACAAGGCAATTAGGAATAGTAATTGGAAGCAACTTTGCCTAAATTGAAGATTGATTGTGATGATTTAGAACAACTTCTGCAATTAAAGAATTGCATTCAATTGGCCTCAACATTTTCATTCAATTAATGTTATAAGTATACTGTGCTAGACACTGGCCAAAAACAAAGACTGAGACAAAATAGTCCTTGCCTCAAGAAGTTTACAATCTACTTTTTTTTTTTTGGGGGGGGGGGGAAGACTGAAAAGTACACATGAAAGTAAGCACATAGCTTACACACACTTTCTCTCTCTCTCTCACACACACACACACACACACACACAATTTCAAGAGGGAGAAAGGACTATCAACTAGGGAAAGAAAGGACACAATCATGAAAGGCTTCCCATAGGAGGTGGCACATGCCAGGTCTTTTGAAGGAAGGAATTGACTCAGTCTAGAAATATGGAACCTCTGCTCCATGGAGTCAGCAGGTAGAATCACATACAGATTTGCAAAATTACAAACCTTTGAATCACTTCTTTTTGGGTTTTCCTGACAATGTTGCCAAATCAACATTACTTTTTTACTAAAAGGCTTAAGTTTTGAATTTAAACTTCTTAAACTTTGGAACAACAAACTGACTTTCCAGTTGCTAGGACAAATCTCATGAAACTGACCAAGAACATCACACAACAGCCAACACCAGACAATGCAGTATGCCTACGTAGTAAAACAAAAGCTCATTTGAAGAATCTCACCCTGAAGACATGAGTGAAAGACTGACGTGTATTTTCATTAGGCACTATATTCAATTTCTTTTTCTTTTAAAATATCGAAGAATAGTTGTCATGTCACATTTCTAAATCAAAACTGCAAAGAATATGGCTATCCTTCCAGCATTACCACAAGCTAATATTTTTCTTTCATCACATATGACTCCACCAACCTTAAATATTTTATCTGACAGTATGCCAGATTATTTGACTCTATACTATTTCTTTTTTTTTACTGTATCTCTGTTTTCTTTTATTCTTCAATCAGTTTTTTCTTATTATGCTTTTGCAATTCTATGACATCCAATCATTTCAGCTAAATGACTAGGGAATTAGACCAAATTATAAGCCCTTTGGCTAATAATGTGCCTTTTGAGATTTCACCAAGGATATTAGAAATAGGACAATGGACACAAATCAAAAATTCCCTTCAGCATAAAACTGTTTTTGTCCATTCCCCCTTTTGAAAAATATGAACTGGTATAAATTATAAATCCTCTTGAAGTAATGTACAGCTCTCAGTGCTGTCTACTTGACTATTCTCACCCAAAGAAAGGAAAATCATGTATTTACAGCTTCCACAAAAACTGTCACTGCAGGTACCTTGTTTCAATAAGCAGTATTTCATCCTTCCCAACCCAAGCATTTCAACATGATTGATTCAACTAAAATCATTACTCCACAAACAGCCAGACCATTATGAACCCTGCACATCCTGCCCACTTGGAAATCAGATATAATAAATAAGGAAGTACTCCCTGAACCGTTGAGGAAAAAGTGAACTCTTGGGTTCAGGTAAGGAAGCACAGAATGGATAGAAAATAATATATATTTTGAAAGGAAGAAAGCACTAATAACCATGGAAAGAAAGGAGAGAATCAGGAAAGACCTCCTACAGGATGTGGCACCTGCCATGTCCTTTGAAGGAAGGGACTGACAATCCAGAATTATAGAGCCCCTGTTTCATGGAGGCAGCAAGTAGAATTACATGTGCTTGCAGCCCAATTTGGACTAGAGAATGTATGAAGAGAAGTAAGGAATTAGACTGGAAATGTAAAAGGAAGTGATATTATAGAGAGTTCAAATATAAAATATTCAGCCTGCCATTTACTCACAAAAGCAATAAACTGGCACTGAAAATTTTCAAGTGAGAAGCATGATATATGGACAGACCTGTGTTTTAGGGATATCAGTTCATCTGGTATATGGATAATAGATTGGAAAGGAAAGAGACTGAAAACAGGGAATTCACTTGGGAGTTTACTGCAATTGTCTGAACTGAATTTCAAACTATTTTGATCGACGATTGTAATTTCTGAAACCAGAAAACATTTTATAGAATTAGCATACTTATGACAACCATATTTTCTGAACCAGAAATGGGGATCCACATTCTAACAACAACTATTGATTTGCAGAGCTTCATTGGGTATATGCTTTCCTTTTTTAAAACTGGGATTGCCCTAGAAAATCTGGAACATGTGGTTTCCATAAGTATAGCACACTTATGGATGACTTCTATGGAACACTGAAAGCCATACTCTGATGCCTTATCATGGTCTAGAGATGACCTACACCCTTAAAGGCTATTGAAAGCACAAGACAAACTCTGGCCACATGGAGATTTGGATTCTGAGAACCTGGCTTCAAATTCTGCCTACAAAGACAGAGAAGATTGAGTACAAATCAGACATGTCCAAGTCAACATGCCCAAACCAACCATTTTGTTCTCAAACCTGCCTTTCTTCCAGAATTCTCTATTTCTATTGAGTATACTTCCCAGTCACCCAGATTCATAATGTTTCCCCTCCCTCACACCATCACCCTCATCAAATTTGTTTTCAAGTTGTATAGATTCTACCTCCATTACATTTCTGGCACCTGTCCCCTTCTCTACACTTAGATAGCTACCACCCTTATTCTGACCTTCTTCACCTCTTACCTGGACCATTGTAATAGCCTCCTAATTGATTTCCTGACTTCTTAAGCTCTCCTCTTTCCAATCCATCCTCCAATAGCTATTAAAATAATATTAAGGCATCAGTCTAATCATGTTCCAGTCTATTCTAAAACTTCCAAGAGTTCCCTAAAATAAAATACAAATTATTTGAAGGCCCTTCTCAATGTGGCTCCAACCTTTTCTGTTCAACTTAATTTTGTATTACTCCCCCTGTCTGGAATGCTAGCTTCCAGATAAACTGGCTTACTATTCATTCTATCTCTTACTTCCATGCATTTATAGAAGTTACACCTCATGCCTGAAATACAGTCCTTCTCTTTCTCTGCCTTTTAGGATTTTTATCTTCTTTCAAAGTTCAGTTCAGACTCTACCCCATGCAGAAGCCTTTCCTGATGACACCAGTGGGAAATGTTCTCTCACTCTTCCAATTGCTCTTTAGCCTCTTATTGATGTTTCTATTAAAACACCATCCTCCCCCTCCCCCTCTCCACTCCCCCACCCCTCATCCTTGCAAATGTAAGCTTTTGGAGGACAGGGACTAATTCTGGTTTTGTCTTGATTGCCTTAGCTGTCATTAAATTAATTTAAATTAATGCTTGGGACAATTTTTTTATTTTAAAAGAAATTACTGTTAGCTCAAATTTTTCTCCAGCTGGTGGAATTTCAGTCACTGGGAGGAGAGATTTTCTAGCATCTCTTCTATCATTCACCCCCCCCAAAAAAAGTAAGTCTACCTCCAGTATCTTTCCTATCTTTTGCACAGCTGACAAAAATCATCATCCTAATTCACAGATTTTCTCTATTCAGAAAACATCAGTTAGTTCCTATTGCCTACAGAAGAAAATACATACCAGGACAGAAAATATAACTTTGGCAGACCATGAATTCAGAACCCTACTCTTTCTTTTGAAAATGTTGCCTAGTGTAGTGGTACCAATGGTGCCTAGCTGCCTCTTGGTAGCACAGCGGATAGAACGCTAGGCCTGGCATCATGAAAGCCTATGTTCAACCCTGGCCTCAGACTCCTAGAAGCTGTGTGACCCTGGGCAAGTCACTTACTCTCTGTCTCAATTTCTGTAACTGTAAAATGAAGATCATAGAAGCAGCTACTTCAATTGCTGTGAGGATAAATGTGCTAATGACCCTGTTTTATTTGTTCTTGTATAGAGAAACAACTTGGTATCTCAATAGACAGAGTATTAGACTTGGAGTTAAAAGATCTGAGTTCAAATCCTTCTTAGACACTTACTATTTATGGACAAATTACTTATTCTTTCCATGCTTAAGTATCTTCATTAGTAAAATGGAAAAAACAACTGCAAGTACCTCATAGAATGCCTGTGAGGATCGAATGAGATGTGTAAAGTTATTAATTTCCTTCAGCATCTAGTAAAGATCACATTTGAAATCTTGATGTTCTCTCTTTTTTTGAGAGAGAAGAATGTTTTGTTCATTTTTTTATTTTGCTTTTTGGAGAGGGGAAGGCAGGGCAATTGGGGTTAAGTGACTTGCCCAAGGTCACACGGCTAGGAAGTATTAAGTGTCTGAGGCTAGATTTGAACTCAGATCCTCCTGACTCCAGAGCCAGGGATCCATTCGCTGCTTGATGTTCTCTTTGGTCTTGTCCTCTTCATTCCTATTTCTCACATCTGATGAGTTGCCAAATCCCATTAATCCCACATCAACCTCATCTCTGGCATCTACCCTGTCCTCTCTAATCTTACCACTACTACCCTTTTATAGGCCACCTTCATTACTACCCACTTGGGCTATTACATCAATCACCAAAAAGATCTGACTGCCTTCACTTTTCCTCTAAAATTTTCCCATTCCCAAATAATTTTCTTGTGCTTAAACTGGATCATGTTACTTTTCTCTTCAAAAATATGTAGTGGTTCATTACTGCCTTCTGGGTAAAGTTGGAACTCTTTTGTCAGGCATTCAAAGCCCTTCACGATCACAGTACCCTATTTAGCATACTGTCATGGTTTTGGAGGAGAGAGGACTTTTGAGTTCATCTAGTCCCGGGGTTGTTAACCTGACTCCCACAGACAAAAAGTCTTCGGATAGATTTTCAGGGGGTCCATAAACTTAGATGAGAAAAAATTTCATTTTTTTGTCTAATTTTTATCTAAAATTTAACATCTCATTCAATCATTTAAAAATACATATTATTCTGGGAAGGGGTCCATATATCTCACTAGACTGCCAAAGGGGTCTATGACCAAAAAATATAGAGCTAATTCCCTTGATCTAATCCAACCTTTTCATTTTATAGATGAGGAAACCAAAGATTAGAAAACAGAAGTGGCTTGCCCAGGGATACAAATTTGGGTAAATAGCAAAGGTAGGCAGAATTTGAAGCCAGGATCTCAGAGTCCAAATCCAATACTCTTTCTGTTATTCCTGTCTCTCATATGCTTCAGCCTTTTTTGAAATTATTCTTCTCCATGTATTGTACACCCCATGGAAACTGTGTCACTCTTTATTTGGTCCCTCTCCTCATGTGCCTGATATGCTCCCACTTTTGTGTGTTTCTTTGCTCAGGCTGGGAATGTCTTCCTTGACTTGCTTTGCCTGGGGAATATGCACACAGGCAACAAAATTCCTAGTCCACCCTGAACTTTATAGCTAAAGACAGCTTTTTCCTTCAGAGGTCTTACAGAATGAAACTCCCTTATGCTCTACTCATATCATATTGTGTATTACATTCAGCAGCGTGGATGTCTTCTCCCTACCAAAGTCCACGAGGGTAAATCATGTCCTCATCAAAATAATGTCCTTATCTAAAGTTTATATCTTAATCACCACCAGGAATAACATTATGCACATGATAATATTTAATTTGGTGCAATTAATTTGATCTCCAGAAGATAGCAAAAAAAAAAAAATGGAGTATTTTCACTGTCCATGAATACTAGAGAATTTAAAATATTTAAACAAGACAGGAGAAGGTACAGATGAAATTCAAATCCCTTAATATGGGATTGAATTATTTGCACTTCAAGGGGAGTCATAAACAGGGTCAGGAGAATTAGGTTAAATCCATTTTCAAGCATCATTCATCTTTACTAGTGATTTTGGGTGCTTAAAGAGCCTTCCTGACACTAAATAAACATCAAATTTAGTAGCACTCCTAAACAAACATAAAATTATACACCATCTCTGCTTAACCATTTTACAATATGTAATCTACAAAAACAATCCAAAAGGGTAAAAGTGCAAGTCTTTTCTGTAATAATGCTTCTGCTGTCAGATATACTGAGATAAGCAGAAAAAAAAAAACAATGAAAGCACTTTTTGTCCGCATATTTCAATGCAATTTCTGGCCTTTCTGGAGTTTTATCCCTGGGTGTGCCTGCTCTGCCACTCTGTTCCATGTGGACTCATGTCTGGGAACTTAATCTCCCCCATTTCCATTCTGTCTGCATAAAAAAAAATTCAGAACATTCTGGCTACAAATCATGGAAAACTAAGCTAGGATGGTAGCTTTATTTTGGACAGCAGACATGCTGTCATGTAGGGTGCCTCACAATTAACATGTTAAAATGAAGAATGCTCCCTGCCCCCTCCCCTAGTCCCATGAAAATGATATGTGTGTACCTCTTCAAAACTTGTAATTACTGAGACTGAAAATCCATTGGTTTGCTAGCACAGACCTAGAAAGACATCTTGTTTTCTAAGCCTGGTCACACCCTTCTCAGAGAACGTTATCTACTTCTACAGCCTTTCCTTTCTGAGAGTACAGAAGGAAGAGGTTTGCCTTCCTCTAGATTTTATTCTTCTGGACTTTATTATTAATTGTGCTCAGCCAAATATGAGGCAACAACTGTGCATTCTCTCTTGGTTACATTGGTGTCTTTCTTTCCTCAACAATATAATGAGCTATGCTAGCTACAAAATTAAGCAGCAGCTAAACCAAGTTTTATTTAACCTGTTATCAATTGAGCAATGACAACCATATCCCTTGTTCAATTTTTTCAAAATTAAGAGATCAAAAGGTGATCAAAAGTCACAAAATATAAAAATGAAAAAGCCACAGGTGATAGCATCTTGAATCTGAGTTGGAAGGGTTCTTAGAGGTCATCTAGCCCAAACTCTCATTCAATGCATCAATACAGAGCATCCCATGTGAAAAAAAATAGGGACACTAATGTTCTGTCAGTGAAGCTTTGAGCTGAGCCCGCTATTCTGGAGAACAATTTGGAACTACGCCCAAAGAGCAATAAAACCATGCATACTCTCTGACCCAGCAATAGCACTACTAGGTCTGAATCCCAAAGAGATAAAAGAAAAAGGAAAAAAAGATGTGTATGTGTACAAAAATATCAATAGCAGCTCTTTTTTGTGATGGCAAATAACTAGATATTGAGGGGCTGCCCATCAATTGAATAAGCTGTGGTAAATGATGGGGATGGAATGATATGGTTCTATAACAGATGACAAAGGAGATGATTTCAGAAAAACCTGGGAAGATCTATTTGAACTGATGCAGAGTGAAGTGAGTGGAACCAGGAGATCATTGTGCATAGTAATATTGTAATGATGATCAACCATAAAAGACTTAGCTACTCCGATTAATATAATGATCCAAGACAACTCAGAAAGACTCATGATGAAAAAATGCTATCTACATCCAGAGAGAGAATTGATGAATTCTGACTGCAAAGTGAAGTACAATTTTTTCACTTTATTTTTCTTGCTTTTCTGCAACATGGCTAATGTGGAAATGCTTTACATGATTTCATATTTTTGTGGTGGTTGTTGTTCAGTCATTCAGTCATGTCCAAGTCTTCGTGATCCCATTTGGCAAAGATACTGGAGTGGTTTGTCATTTCCTTCTCCAGCTCATTTTACAAATGAAGAAACTGAGGCAAAGAGAGTTAAGTGACTTGCCCAAAGTTACCCAGCTAGTAACTGTCTGAGGCTGGATTTGAATTCAGGTCCTCCTGACTCGAGGGCTGGCATTCAATCCACTGTAGCTCCCCTTCACCTGCATAATTGACATTATCTTGCTTGTCTTTACAATGGGTGGGTGAAGAGCTGAAGAAAGAGGAATCTGGAACTCAAATTTTTTTTAAAGAATATTAAAAATATTTTTTAAAAAGAAAAATATTGGGGCGGAGCCAAGATGGGGGCATAGCAGCAGCAACATATCGCAGCTCTCACATAGCCACCCCAAAATACCCATAAAATAGGACTCTAAACTAATGCTAGAACTCCAAAACACACACAAATATACCTTCCACTAAAGTCAGCTCGGCTACGAGGAACCATATCAGCACTGCAAACTGAAACCAGCCTGGCCTGAAGCCCTGGCTGAGCCCCCGGGGGCGGCTGGACAGGAGGAGCAGAGGAGCCTCGGATTAGCGGCAGCTGCGAGCAGCATTCAGAACTAGGTCAGTGGGCCTTCCGAAACGCCTCCAGGGCGGGAAAGTGAAAAGCAGAGGTTTTGCACCCGCCTCTGCATTGCAGCTTCTGCGCCTGCGGCCTGCAGACAGCAGGGGGATTAAGCGATTGTTCAGAGGCCAGTGCTCTCGCGTTGAGCGGCCTGGATCCAGACAGCAGTCTTGGGCTTTTGGTCCCAGAGTCTTCAAGCAGAGCCCCACAGAGATTTAAAAAAAAAAATCATGGACTGACTAACCATGAGTAAGAATAAGCATAAGAAGCAAAGTAAGAACAGTAACCAAACCCTAGATTCCTTCTTTGGGGAAAAGAAGGATCATGGCAAAGAGAGGGAGGAGGAGAGTACAGCCAGAGCACTGCCACCAGGGGCCTCCAATAAACATGAAGAATGCCTTAATGCTAGAGATGAGCTGAAGAAGGATTTTCAAAACCACATAAGGGAAGTGGAAGAAAAATTGGGAAGAGAAATAAGAATGTTGCAGGAAAATCATGAAAAGAGAGTCAGCAGTATGACTGAAGAAATCAACA
>CM053589.1:131251542-131303851 GCA_028646515.1 Pseudochirops corinnae | reverse complement strand
AGAAAGACAGCTTAAAAAGTAATTGGAAACTAAATAATCGGATCCTAAAGAACTAATCTTAGAAACAATCAATAATTTCACTAAAAAGAATGACAATGAGACAATATACCAAGATTTATGAGATGTAGCCAAAGCAATACTTAAGGGAAAATTTATATCTCTAAATGCCTACATCAATAAAATATAGAAAGAGCAGATAAATGAATTGGGCATGCAACTAAAAGAAAAACTAGAAAAAAAATTTGAATTTCCAATTAAACACTAAATTGGAAATCCTGAAAATCAAAGGAGAGATTAATGAAATTGAGAATAAAAAAACTCATTGAAGTAACAAAAAAACTAGGAACTGGTTTTAGGAAAAAAAAAAATAGATAAACCATTGCTTAATTTAATTTGTAAAAAAAAAGAGAAAACCAAATTAACAAATAAAAAATGAAAAAGGTGAATTCACCACCAAGGAAAAAGAAATTAAGCAATTATTAGGAGCTATTTTGTCTAATTATGTGCCAATAAATCTGACAATCTAAGTGAAATGGACAAATAGTTATAAAATATAAATTGTCCAGATTAACAGAAGAGGAAATACAATACTTAAATAACCCTATCTCAGAAAAAGAAATTGAACAAGCCTCAATGAGCTCCCTAAGAAAAAATCCTCAGAGCCAGATGGATTCACAAGCAAATGCTACCAAATATTTAAAGAACAATTTATTCCAGCACTACATAAATTATTTGGGAAAATAGGCAAAGAAATCCTACCAAATTCCTTTTTTTGAAGCAAATATGGTGCTGATACCTAAACTAAAAAAAAAATAAAAACAGAGAAAGAAAGCTATAAGCAAATTTCCCTAATGAATATTGATACAAAAGCGTTCAATAAAATGCTATCAAGGATCAATAGATCAATATACAGCAATATAGCAAAAAGATCATACACTATGACCAGATGGGATTTATATATACCAGGAATGCAGTGGTGGCTCACTATTAGGAAAACTAGTAGCATATTTGACCAAATCAAGAACAAAACCAACAAAAATAAAATTATTATCTCAATAGATGCAGAAAAAGCTTTTGACAAAATATAACACTCATGACTTTAAAAAAGCACTAGAAAGCATAGAAATAAATGAAGCTTTCCTTAAAATGATAAGTAGTATTTATCTAAAACCATCAGCAAGCATTATCTATAATGAGGATAAGCTAGAAACCTTCCCAATAAGATTCAAAGATGAATCAAGTATGCCCATTATCACCACTGTTATTCAATACTGTACTAGAAATGTTAACTACAGCAATAAGAAAAAAAAATTGAAGGAATTAGAATAGTCAATGAGGAAACAAAACTATCATTCTTTGCAGAAGATATGATGGTATACTTAGATCATCCTAGTGAATCAACTAAAACATTAGTTAAAATATTACCAACTTTAGTAAAGTTATAGGATATAAAATAAACTTGCACAAATCATCAGTATTTCTAGGCATTACCAACAAAGTCCAGCAGAAGAGATAGAATGAGAAATTTAATAAAAAACTTTGGATGATTGGATGATATAAAATGTCTAGGAATCTATCTGCCAAGATGAACTAAGAATTATCTGAATATAATCACACTGATAAAATCAGATCTGAACAATTGGAAAAATATTAATTGGTCATGGGGAGGCTGAGCCACAAATAAAAAAGACAATTCTACCTAAATTAATTTACTTATTCAGTGCCATAACAAACTATTAAAAATTATTTTATAAAGCTAGAGAAAAATAACAAGAAAATTCAACGAGAAGAACAAAAGTTCAAGAATATCAAGGGAATTAATGGAAAAGAATGTGAACGAAGGTGGCCTAGCCATACCAGATCTCAAAATGTATTATAAAGCAGCAATCATCAAAACAATCTCGCGCTAGCCAAGAAATAGAGTGGTGGATCAGTGGAGTAGATTGGGTACACAAAACACAGTAGGTAATGACCATAGTAATCTAGTGTTTGATAAACACAAAGATCCAGTTTTGGGGACAAGAACTCAATATTTGACAAAAACTACTGGGAAAACTGAAAAAGCAATTTGACAGAAACTAGGCATAGACCAAAATCTCACTCCATATACCAAGATGAAGTCAAAATGCATATAGGATTTAGACATAAAGGGTGATATCATAAGCAAATTAGGGGAACAGAATAATTTACCTCTTAGATCTATGAACAAGGAAAGAATTTATGATCAAACAAGAGACAGGGAGCATTATAGGATTTAAAATGGAAAATTTTTATTTTATCAAATTAAAAAGGTTTTACACAAACAAAACCAATGCAGTCAATATTAGAAGGAAAACAGAAAACCGGGAGGAAATTTTTACAGCAAGTTGCTTTGAGAAAGGACTAATTTCTCAAATGCATAGCGAACTGAGTCAAATTTATGACTATAAGGCATTCCTCAATTGATAAAAGGTCAAAGGATATGAGCAGGCAGTTTTCAGAAGAAATCAAAGCTCCTGTAGTCATATGAAAAATGCTCTAAAGCATTGTTGATTAGAGAAATGCAAATTAAAACAATTCTCAGGTACCACCTCACACCTATCAAATTGTCTAATGGGAGAGAAGGAAAATGACTGTTAGAGGGGATATGTGAAAATTGAGACACTAATGCACTGCTGGCAAAGTTGTGAATTAATCCAATCATTCTGGAAAGCAATTTAGAACTGTGTCCAAAGGGCTATAAAACTGTGCATATCCTTTGAACCAGCAATACCACCATTATGTCTGTATCCAAAAGAAATTTTAGAAAAAAAGGAAAAAAGACTTATATGTACAAAAATATTAATAGCAGCTCTTTTTGTGGTGGCAAAGAATTGAAAATTGAGGGGTTGCCCTTCAATTGGGGAATAGCTGAACAAGGTGTATGTGATTGTGATGGAATACTATTGTGCTATAAGAAATTATTATCAGGTTGCTTTCAGAGAAATCTGGAATGACTTACATGAACTGATGCAAAGTGAAGTTGGAAGAACCAGGAGAACACTGTACACTGTAATAACAATATTGTGATGATGATCAGCTGTGAATGACTTAGCTATTCTCAGCCATACAAAGATCCAAAACAATTCTGAAACTGAAATGCTATAATGAAAAATGCTATCTACCTCCAAAAAAAGGAACTGATGAAGTCTGAATGCAGATTAAAAGCATGCTATTTTTTTACTTTATTTTTTCATGGTTTTATTTTAATCTATATTTTCTTTCATGACACGACTAACATGGAAATGTTTTGCATGATTGTACACGTATAACCTATATCAAATTGTTTGCCATCTCAGGGAGGAGAGAGAAGAATGAGGAAAGGAAGGGAGAGAATTTAGAACTCAATTTTTAAAAATAAATGTTTAAAATTGTTTTTACAAGCAGTTGGAAAAACAAACTATTGAAAGAAGTAGTAAGAGCAGGAAAAAAAATACACTGGATCAGAAGTTAAAAAAAAAAGAAAGTGGTTCAGTCATACCTCATAACAGTATATAATCAGTATAAGCTTCCTAGACCAGACTGATTATTTAGCTAGCCATAAAGAAAAGGAATAAAGAGATTTGGCATACAAGTTATCTCTATAAAATAATAACATAGATGGCCTGTGCATTCTTACTTGCTTTTTTAACAAGAATTTATTAAGCATGTATATGTGTTAGGCACTGGAAACACAAAAGAACCATGAAACTGTCCTTTACCTCAAGGAGCTTATATTCTACTGGGGGAAAAAAAGGGGAAGCATTTAACATGTATGTAGAATGGTAGGTGCAAGATATATACAAGGTAAAAAATAATGAGCTCATCTCATTATTTTATAGGCACATCATATGAATAGCTAAGCAAAGGAAAATGTCAAGACTAGCAATGGAGATAGTCGTCCTAGTAAAGATGATGATGAAAATGTCATTAAAAGGCAAAATCAAGTGGAGGACCTTTAAAAATATTGCAAGCAATTTGCCCTTGATATAAAAAGTAAGCATATATAATATATATAATAATATAAGCATATCTTTTAGGAAAAAGATAATGAAACAATTGAAAAAGAGATTCTTCAGCTAACCCTTTTGGATTGTAAAACCAAAAACAAATGGCCTCATACTAGAAAAAGACAAAAATAGTCCTTTTTTTTTAACTTAAGAGCCCAGTTTTTACAGTGCATTGTGCTGGCCACACATTTGCAAAGGTAAAATTGGACATCATACCTGTAGTTTCTTCATGGGGAGTGTGAAACTAGAGCTAGGCCTTGAAAGAAGGGTAGGACTTAGATATATGGGAAGAAATCAGTCAATTAATATTTATTTAATGCCCACTTTGTACAGAGATGGCAATACAGATAACTTTAACAGGTAACATTACATGCTGAGGGTACATGAGGGACAAAACAGTTCTGTATGAGGTCTGAAGGGAAGGTGTCCAGGGAAGGCTAAATGAGGGAGCGAAGCCTTGAACGGAGATTTAAATGATGGACAGGAATTAGACAAATAAACAAGGAAAGAGGACATTTGAGGGATTAGAAAGAGCCGGAGCAAAAACAAAGAAATAAGAGGGCAACGAGTAGAGGGAGGAACAGAGAGTTGTTTGGTTTGGCTAGAATAATATGAGATTAAAACTGGAAAAGCAGGGTGATAGTGAGTTGTAGAGAGCCTGTAATACCAGGGAAATATGTTTGAACTTTATTTAGAAAACAAGAGGGAACCACTGAAGGCTTTTGAGTATAAGAATAACATGACCAGATCTACCTTATAAGACAAGATCATTCTGGTAGCGGTAGTAGAATGAAGTGGAGGGAAAAAAGCGTGAAGGCAGAATATTTGCAATGAGGCCATTGTAGTAGTCAAGGAAAGTGGCAACAACGATGGAAAGAGAGAAGGTATGAATGCAAGATGTGTTGTGCAGATAGAATCAATGAGACTCACAAATGGCATGAGGAAATAGTCAAAGATCAGTCAATAAGCATTTATTAAGCACCTACTGTGTGCCAGGAACTGTGTTAAGCACTGGGGACCAAAAAATAGTCAAAAGACAGTCCCTGCCCTCAAGGAGCTCACAATCTAACAGGGGAGATAATAAGCAAATAAATATATACAGAAAAAATTACATACAAGTTAAGTAGGATATAATTAACTGAGGGGAAGGTACTAGAATTGAGAAGAGTTGGGAAAGGTCTCCTGTAGATGAGATTTTAGTTGGGGCTTGAAGGAAGCTGGGAAAGACAGCAGGCAGAGATGAGAAGGAGGGAGAACATTCCAGGCATAGAGACCAGCCAAAGAAAATGTCCAGAGATAAAAGAGGGAATATCTTATTGGAGGAACAGCAAGGAGATGAGTGTCAACAGATCAAAGTATATGGAGGGGAGTAAAGTGTAAGAAGTCTGGAAAACATTGGTCAGAGGGAGTCTAGATTATAAAGAGCTTTAAACACCAAACAGAAGATTTTGTATTCAATCCTGGAAGCGTTGGAGAGCAACTGGATTGTTGAGTGATGTGGTAGGACCTGCACATTAGGAAAATTAATTTGGTGGCTGTATGGAGGGTGGGTTGGAGTGAGGATAGACTGCAGGCATGCCTAAGAATAGGCTATTGCAATAATCCATGCATGAAGCGAAAAAGGTGGAAGTGGCATCCAAGAAGAGAAGGGGCAAAGATAAAATCAACAAGCCTTGGCAACAGATTGAATATAATGAATGAGAAATAATAATCTGAGTATGACATCTAGGTTGTGAGCCTTAGCACAGTGCCTGGCATATAGAAGGAGTTTAAAAAATGTCCCCTCTCTGGAAGTTCTGTCCTCTTTTGTGGGATACTCAACATTTGTTGTTGTTATTGTTAGACTGTTTATGTTCAACTCTTTACAACCCCATTTGGGGTTTTCTTGGCAGAGATACTGGAGTGGCTTGCATTTCCTTCTCCATCTCATTTTATAGATGAAGAAACTGAGGTTAAACAGGGTTAACTGACTTTGCCTAGGGTCATATAGTTAGTAAATATCTGAGGCCAGATTTGAATGCAAGAAGATGAGTCTTCCCAGTTCCAGGTTCTGTGTGTTCTATCCACTGCAACACCGAGCAGCCCTCAACTTTAGAATAGCGCTACATAAAGCCTGGAGAATTGTATAGGTGATTATGAAAAGCAGAGTAACTAAAGTGTGAGAGATCAATCCTTGATCACCCCTAGGTGATTTCTTTTTTGAGGCATCTGCAACCACAGGGAAGTACTCTAAGTCTGGAGATCAGTATTGGTTCCTGGTAGAGGTGGAACTTCCCAAAAAAGGAAAGGAGGCTGGTGTGATTGTGAAAGGGCTTATGTATAAGTTTTTTGTGTTTTTCATTTTCTATAGAGTTAACTAAATCCTGCTTTGTATCTGATATTCATAAAACGTGTTAGCATAAAAGCTGAAGACTCTTACCATTTCTGTAGAGATCCAGAATTGGAGCCATATTCTGATGTGCTCTGGGACACCTTATGTGGGGACAAATTGTCCTAAAGAGAGTAATTTGAGGAAATGTCCCCCAGATTGAATCTGCTACGTGTAAGTAAAGAGCCTAGAGTTCTGGGCCATAGGTTACCTCTATTGTTATATACAGTGACCAAACACACGACAGAAAATTCCTGGGCAAGGGTTTACAAGAGAAAGATGGGTAGCAGTCCCAGGTTCTGAGAGATCACCAACATCACTGAAGATGAGGAAAGAAATGTCTCTTAGGGAGAATAAGGAGTAGAGAATCGGAAGCAGCTGAGACCAAGAAAACTTACTTAAACAAAGTGCTCTGAATACTAACCGTTTTTCTTGTTTTACTGTTTAGAAGTGTTTCCTCTTCTTTACAATGACAGGAGTATGTGTTGGGATAAATGGATTAGTTACCTTGTCTCTTCTGACACTGACTCAAACACTATTTCACATTCATTCCCTTTAAGCAACACTTCTGAGTAAGTTAACACAGTTCCTCAAGCATATTCCATTAGTCCAAGAAGCCACTGACTCTTTTCCCTAAGGTAAAAGTATAAATGCAATACATGATCACTGAATCTCAGAGTATGAAGGGACCTCCGCAGTCTTTCAGTCCAAGCAATCCCTAAAAAAATAAAAATAATAACCTTCTCAACTGCAAACTTGACTGACAAGTCATCTGGTCTTCGCCTGAACACCTCCGAGATAGGAGAAACTTCTGAGCAGCCCGTTCCATTTTTTTCCGTGCTTTTCGTTTTCGTTTTGTTTTTGCTAGCTCCTATGACTAGTCTTTCCTTTACATCAAACCCCAATTTGCTTTATTGTAACTCTCTACCCATAGTGTCTGGTTCTGTCTTCTGGGGCCAAGAAGATCAAGTCTATTCTCCCTTTCAAGTGGCAATCCTTTAAATGTTTGCAGACAGCAATTAAATTATCAAATCCTATTAAGTCTTATCTTCTCCAGGCTAAATATCTTCAGTTCCTTCCAAAGAAGGCTGGAGAGCAGAAAGTAAGGTCAGGCAAGGAATGGTCATGGCTATCTAATATAATAGTCTGCCTGGCTTCGTGTCCCCATGTCCTTCTAATCTTTGCAGTTGGAGCCCCCTGGCTGTCTATCTCTACCTCAGGCTCTAGGACCATTTCTAGTGTCAGGCAATTAAGTCTCAGCATCTCATGGTCTACATATACATAGTAAGTCTATCTTACTATTGGTCTTGGATTAAGCTGAATATTCCAGTTCCCTGGAAACTGGATCCCTCACTGATCTCCAATTTCTTTAAGTAAGGCCAAGTGGTTCACTTCGCTGCTGGGCTTGATGTGACCCATGGGTTTTAATGGGAGAAACTGCCTGCAGAGAATAATCTATTAAGTCTTAGAGAAGATCATTCCATCTGTGTAGGGACACTCAGGTGCAAAAGAGTTTCTTTTCATGCCTAGACTATCTAAGCCACTTTTATTTTCTCATTCTTTCAGTGCACACAATAGACCAGCGAGCAAAAAATCTATTTTAAAGTAGATATGATTTTATTATTAAAGTTTTCTTTCAGATGCCAACTACCTGACTTTATGGACTTTTGCTACTTGCCAGTTAAGTCTTCCTTTGATTGGCTATGTTGAAGGATATCCTGGATCTTGGGCTCATTTTGAACTTTAGGCTAATAACACTTGCATCCTCCTAGACATTCCCCTCTCCTCCACCTCTCACAGACACTGACTGATCTCATAGCTTGAATCTTTGAAGCCACATCATCATCTCTATAGCAACCCGGCCTTTGAATGATTCTGAAGTATTCTCATTTTTTCCCCCATTTTCATTCTTCTATATCTTGCTGCAAGCCAAGCCCGGATTCTGTTAACCAGAACAAAAGTGTGATCTCTTCCAGTTGTCCTAAAAATGGATAAATCCTAAAGGCAGACTGTCCTAGAGTGCGTATGTGATAGGAGAAAGAGGAGGAGGGTGGTAACAGGAGCCTATAAACCTTGGGTAACTCTACTACATTGGCCTGACATCACTAGAATTTATCACTTTGTAGAGGGAATTCAACCTTGATAAAAGCTCTTGATTGACACACTACAGAGAATTTGCTGAACTTCTGAAACAAGAAAAGGAAGAAAAAATAGAACCAGAACAGAGTATAATATGACAGCTTTAGAGTTAGGAAGGACCTGAGTGCTAAACAATGAGGAACAACTGAGGGCAGAATTAGAGATTCAGTTCTTTCACAATGTTAATGTCTGAACATTAGTAGCTGAACTGCTACTGGAAAGCTGTCATAGCAATGCTTGAGGTCTGGGACCAAGGAATAAGGAGCTGAAAATAAAGACTGCTAATTACCAAAGGGCAGCTAAGTGGAGCAGATGATAAACCACAGGACCTAGAATCAGGAAGACTTCTCTTCCTAAATTCAAATCTGGCCTCAGACACTTACCAGCTGTGTGACCCTGGGCAAGTCATTTAACCCCGTTTGTTCATCTGTAAAATGAGCTGGAGAAGGAAATGGCAAACTATTTCAATATCTCTACCAAGAAAACCCCAAATGGGGTCATGAAGAATCAGAGATGACCAAAAAAAAACTGAAAAATTATACCAAAAGCCTTTGTTAGACAGCTCTTTATCAGGAGTTAGGATAATCAGATAAAGTTTAAATAATAAAGCAGGTCTCACAAGTTATAGCCAAGTATAAAAGGTCAGAGGCATGCATTAGATAGAATGGATTGGAATCCCAATGAGGAAATTAAGGAATGAGGATCAGAATGCAGACAAGAAACCTGAGTAAGTAGTATAGAGGATCAGCAATGAAGCTAGTGGAAATATATTTTACCAAAGACTATCTAAGTTCTAAGTGACAAGGGAAGTAATATGTGCAGATGGACCTTAGCTTTCAAGTATGGGCAAGCAGGATGACATAACTGAAGGAAGAAATAGGAAGGAAAATGATCTAGTAATTCCCAAAAAACACTAAGTATAAATTTCCCCAAATCTATTTCGCAATAACGTATCTCAGTTATCTTATTACATCTGATTATTGGTAGAATTTTTTCAAACTTCAAAAAAAAAAACCAAACCTCAATCCCTAAACCTAACCAAACCTAACCATTTCATCAGTGTAAACTCTTCTTTCACCAATGCAAGTCGCAACTACTCCAAGGCTTAAAGTATGGTTTCATGAGGTCTAACTGGTGGCTAACCTTCTGAGGATGAGCCAGACTCTCAGAAGTGAGAGCTGGTCTGCTCTCTCAACAATCAACATAATCTGTTACTCAAGTCTGGAAAAGCCTTTCCATCTTGTTAAAACCTATCAGAGTTTGATCCCTGCTGACACAGCCTTTGAGAATTCCTCAGGGTCACATCCAGCCTTAGAGAATTCAGGGTCACCTTTACATCACTGCAAGGCACTGGAATACAACTTAACTGGAGGTATTCTTAGGGCAATGTTTAAATAATATTGCAGAGTTGGGGGGGGGGGATTTCCCCTCAAAATAACAAAAGGCATGTGCAGTTAGGTATGCAGAAAATTATCCCATAAAGAGAAGTAATCATAAACACTTGGGAAATGAAAACAAGAAAATTTTTTCCCAGCATTCATTAGAGTCACATGTAGAAATCTCATGAAAGCAGAGGGGGACCAAGGACATAAGCATTAGCAGGAAATGTTCCCTGATATCCACATTAATTATTTACAGATATAATTGAATGATAAAAAAAATTATGGCTTACTTTACTCAGAATGAAAGAAAGACACAAGATTTTTCTTTAAGCTATTTAGAAACCTCACGCTACTTTTCAGTACTATCGCTAAAAAAATATAGGAGTTTGCCTGCTTCCCAGTCAGAGATTTGGGCTTCTTTTCCTTCTGTTCATCTCTATTCAGAGCCGGGAGTCTAAAATAGATTTTTACTTCATTGTCCCTATTTCCTTTCATTGTTGCTATTCAGTTCTCTGCTGGTTTCTCGGTTTTTTAATGGCTGCAGTTTCTAACAAGCTAAGAAAGCTAAGCACCAGTGAAACTCTTGGGCACAGTCAAAAAGCAAAACCAAACTGCTGTACTTATGAGAAAGGAAAAAACACGGGTCCAGAGAAGCGGTAACATAGGAAGATCTGATCTAATTCTCTTATTTAGCTCTTCTGGCAGAAAAGAACATGCTATCATATGTGAATTAAAGGAATCTCTTCTCTTTTCACATATTTAGAAAATAATCATTTTTCATGTAACACCATTCCTCCAAGTCTATTTGAAAACTTCAGTAATTTGGGTGGCAAAAACCAACCAACCAAACACAGGTCTTCTAATCAATCAAGCAATTTGCAAAGTACTGATGAAAAATTACTCCTTCTTTAAAAAAATGTAGCTCAAGATTTTACAGCTTTATTTGATATGGTGATGGCAAAAATACCTATTAAAAATAATTTGTTGGAGTCAGGACAACCTGAGTTCAGATCTGGTCTCAGACACTTGACACACTTACTAGCTGTGTGACCTTGGGCAAATCATTTAACCCCAATTGCCTTGCCTTCCTCCAAATAAAAAAAATTTGTCTGGCCATCTACTTGTCAGAAAGTCAAGAAGAGTTATGTGTTTACATGTGAGAGAGAGATAGTGTTTGGTTTGTTTTGAAATACTAGGGCTTCCTATCTTGCCCAGGCTGTGAGTGCAGAGGCTACTATAATAGGCCTGGTTCCACTCTGATAAGCACAAGACCTCTTTGACTTACTCCATTTCTGACCCAGGTGGATTCTACCCTCTTTAGGCGACCCAGTGCCAACACATTACATTAATGCCGCACTTAGTGCAAACACTTCATTAGCTTAGCCCAGTGAAGCTCAGAAGCCCCAGGCTCAAGAGATGAGTCAGCCTCAGGCACCAGGGATTACAATCCTCTGCCTCCACAGCTGGTTGATACCCTTTGCTTTAAAGTAATTTTTACTGACACCTTTTGTTTTAACATCATAGTCATTTCCAAATAAAGTGCTCTCATGATGGGCCCACACCTGGAACTAAGAAAAACCATTAAGCAAAACCCACTGAGCACAGTCAGCACATCAGTCAGTTTGTGCAGTACTTCTCAATTATAATCCCCTACCTCTGTAACAAAAAGAGGAAAAGTTCTTCCTCATCTCTTCTCTGAGGCCACTACTGATCATGACGATTATAAGATGTTCCACTTCGTTTCTGTATTCTGTTCATTTACAGTCCTTACTCTGTCACATTCTGACTATGGTCCCAGACAAGTCAGTTAACGTCTCACCATGCTCTAGGTGTATCTCTCTGAGGATAAATGACAGAAGGTGCAGCCCCATATTGCTAAAGAAAATTTCCTCACTGGGAGTTCCCTATACCAGGGAAGTCACAAGATTGGTTACCTAACTCCTTCCATTTACATCACTGTGGTTATTGATTAAAGAGTTAGACCTTTTTAAAGTCAGCACTTTGCTAATTATTTAGACCCTCAAGTATAGTCCAGAACACCGAATCTGGAATGAGATCTGGGTTCAAATATTGCTTCTGTCACTTACTACTTATGTGACCTTAGTTAAGGTCTCCAACTTTTCTTGGTCTGTTTCCTCATCTGCAAAATGTGGGATTTGGACTAGATACCTTCTAAAGTCCCTTCCAATTCTGTGATCCAAAATTCTTCTCTTGGACTGACAAGATACATGTTGCCAAACTCACAGGAATCTGGATATGGGATATTGTTCACAATAACTTTCCATTAGTGACACAATGAATAGATCACACTGGGCCTGGAGTCAGGTATACCTGAGTACAAATATGGCCTCAAACATTCACTTCACCTGTGTTTGCCTCAGTTTCCTCATCTGTAAAGTAGAGATAACAACAGCACCTACCTCACATGGTTGTTGTGAGGATCAAATGAGATAATTACAAAGTATTGAGCCCAGTGCCTGGCACGGAGTAAGCACCATATAAATGCTAACTATCATCATCATCTTCTTCTCTACCATCATTATTATTTCACAAATTGAGGAATCAGGCATTTATTAAGCACCTGCTATGATAATAGTTATTACTATGTAAAATAAAATACAAGAGAGATGAGTTGTTTTTTTTTTTTTCTCTCTCCAAGATCATTTCCAACATCAAGCTTCAGATGAGAAGAAAGAGGAAGATGAGAAAGGAAGACAATATAAGAAGAGAAAAGTAGCTGGGCAAAGAACACTGAAGGGGAGGTCGGGGAAGTTGTGGTCTGGGATCACAGGAGTGTAGATTTAGAATTGGGAGAGATCTCAAAGGCCACCTAGTCCATGTCCGATTTACACATGACAAAACCAAAGACTAGAAAAGTTAAATGACTTGCCTGAGGTCCCACACATATTAAGTGATAGATTGGAGATTTGAACCCAAGTTTTAGTCTCAGCTTAGCCACTAACTAGCTGTGAGACCCTGAGTAAATCTCTTTGTCTCTCTGGGTCTCAGTTCCATCACCTGTTAAAATTGGGGGCGCAGGGAAGTAGGGTGGACTGAATGATTGTTAAATTTTCATCTAGCTCTAAAATTCTGGTGCTTGGGATTCCAAGAAGCCTCCCAAAAGCAAAAAAAAAAAAAAAGTGATTGATGGCTCAGGAGAAGTAGAACCTTCCTCAGAACAGGCATGAAACGGTCACTTCCCTTTATAGTCCAGTTTTATGGAATCATGTAAATAGCTTCAGCCTCCCTGCCAAATTGCAGTAAAACCTTTTCTTTTTTATATACATATAACAAAATACAAACAACTCTGACTGGAGGAATTGTTTCATGATTGTCCTCACTTAAAAACAACAACAAAAAAAAAAACAAGGGCCAGGATAGGAGGGAAAGGAGAATAAATCCTCCATTTCTACTAAGTGTCTATATCTGTGTTTCTTCACACCGATAGAGTAACAAAATTATCTAGGATTAACTGGAATTTAGACAAAGGGAAATTGAGTCACAGAAATAATCTGAATTTTGAGTCTGCTTACAAATCACATTACCCATAGAAGAAATACAGCCAGCTGTATAAAATGTGCAAGGACAAAAATAAGTTAAACATTTTGTCTCCCTCATCCCCACTGAATTATCTATTATTTGGAGAAGGGAAAGGGAAACATGGCACAGATTAGCATCTACTCTCCATGCCCATATCAAATAATTCAAAAGCTTCCCCCCCACCCCCGCCTTGGAATACACATGATGTTTGTAGCATGTTTACCTTCCTAAAGATATTTTGCTTACTCTAAATTAAAGTTAGTTTATAATTTTAATGGTATTTGACATGTGCTACGTTCTAGGGAAGAGCAGTCCAAAAGTCTTCTTAGTGGTAAAGGGAAGCCAGTTTTGTATTCAAGATTTGCTGTAGATATCAAATAGAAAATATGAAGACAATCAATAATGGCCTGATAGGAAAAAAAATCATTGGAAACCAAGGAATGCATCTAGCCCAGGGACACTATTCATTCACTATTTGAACAATAAGCAAAATTTTTTTTTTTGCTTTTTGGAGGGCAATTGGTGTTAAATGACTTGCCCAAGGTCACAGGCTAGTTTTTGTGTTTAGTGTCTGAGGTCAGATTTGAACCAGGTCCTCCTGACTCCAGGGCCGTTGCTCTATTCACTGAGCCACCTAGCTGCCCCAAATTTTTCTTTCTCATAGAAAGAGAAGATAGACCCAAGCTCAGACTCTATGCCTTATGTTTACACCTCCTTTGACCCTTAGGATAAGAAATTTCTGCCTCATTTCTAGCCTAAGTTAAAAACAAAATCCCTTCCATTCAATTCTCAGTGAGCATGGAAAATGTATATTCTTTATAAATAAGAAGATTTGTGACCACGCTCAAATCCAATTTGTCTCTCTATTATAGATTTCCAAATTCAGAATTCATACTATTGTTTTATCCACATTAATTTAATTCTACTACTGCTCCAATGAACTCCCTTTGTTCCGAATTTATATAGCTCACTTCCCAATAAATGAATGAACTGACTTTAGCCTCAAGCTGTCATCTGTGACAGAATGTTGACATTTGTCCTTTAGATTACGAGGCATGCATGACAGACAGCAAAGAACACTATGTCTGATCCTTTTGATAAACAGTTTACAAACTAGAGAAATTCTCTGCTTTTGAATATTTTCTGATAAGAGAGAGAGCTGGAGGAAAAAAAAAGCATGAGTAGAGTTTTTAGAAAATTCAGAGACTTGTATCTATGGGGACAAATATATAACATTAGTTACAGGGATTTTGTGGACATTGATCCAGGGGTGATATACAGGTAGGTCCCCCTTTTAGAAACACTGTGTTGCTGAAGATCACTTCTTAAAGCAGAGAGCCAACAGTGTGTGAAGTGCTTGCTCAGTTCAGACATTAGCAGAAATTAACAAATAAATGATGAAAGATGTTCTTTGTTTTTGTTAAGTCATTTTGGTCATGTCCAACTCTTCATGACCCCTTTCATGGTTTTCTTGGCAAAGATACTGGAGTAGCTTGCTATTTCCTTCTCTAGATCATTTTATAGATGAAGAAACCAAGGCAAACAGGGTTAAGTGACTTGCCCAGGGTCACAGAGATATTAAATACCTGAGGCCACATTTGAACTCAGGTCTTTCTGACTCCAGGCTAGACACTCTACCCACCATACCACCTAGCTGCCCCAAATGAGTAAAAATCCTAAGAAATAAATGTGAGCCTTTATTAGAGAGCATGGAATGCATGCATAGGGAAAAATGACGACATATGTACTTCATGTTAATGTGGATTAAATTGGAATTCAACCTGAAACTAGAGGGAAAGGGAGAAAGTGAAATATTAATAAAAGGAAAGAAAAATTGTAAGCACAAATTATGCTATAATATCATGAATATAAGGTATTTGCCATCACTAGTAAAATGTTCCCTAAAGTTTACAAATTTTTTATATAAAATTTTTGCAGTAACTGTGCCACGCAAATCATTAACCTCTTAGTACCCTAGGCAACTGCAGAATTGTAAATTATTTAATTACCGTAAATTGCTGATCTTCATTACTGGATAGTGTTTCTATACTGGGAGTCCTCCACATTAACAAAAGCACAGGTCTACATCTTTTTCTCTCAACTACCCCCCCCCAAAAAAATCCAAAACAAAACAAATTCTAATTAGCACAACACTTTTGGTTTCATTGTACTATCACTCTCAATGCTGGAGAAGTAGACAATCTAAGAACAAACACCTTGCAAACTAGTAAATAATAGTAATAATAATTCATTGGGGAAGTAAAGTATATTTGAGCTAGGAGGCAGGTGCTATTATTATTATTCCCATTTGGCAGATAAGGAAACCGAAGCAGACAGAGGTTAAGTGACTTGCCCAGGGTCACACAGCTAGTACAAATAAGAGATTGGATTTGAACTCAGGTCTTCTTACTCTATTCTGCCTTTAGTATACATATTATAGAATTCTAATATGTGTGCATGTGTGTATTTCCTTGGCTCAAAGGGCCATTTGTATGAGCTGCAAATGATCCTTCTCAATGGTTGAAATTAATTAATTACTCAATGCTCCACACCTGCATAAGGGGAGTCAGATATATTTTTTTAAAAAATTTCCAGTGTTCTGGCTTCCAGTTTTGATAAAGAAGTCAAGTTGTTCCAGATTCTCTCCAGATCTCTGAAGGGAAAAAGACTCTAGGAAGAAATTGACAAGATGGAAGTGACAGGTTACATGTAAAAATACATAAATGTGTATATGCATCTATATCCACATGTGTATATGCTTACACATATGTATGTATGCATACATATGTTTCCATGTGTTTGTATGTGTATTAAATTAGTTTACACAGGAAATTTTAAAAGACTCTACACTTTAAAGCAGTGGTTCTCAACCTTCCTAATGCCATGACCCTTTAATACTTGTATGTGGGTGTATCTGCATGTGGGCGGACCCGCCTGGAGAGGGATAGAGGAGCAGTGTCTCAGTTCCTAAGACCATCAGAAATATGTGTTTTCCAATGATCTTAAGCGACCCCTGTGAAAGGGTCGTTCCAAAGGGGTCGCAACCCACAGGTTGAGGACCACTGCTTTAAAGTAAAAATATATATCTTTTCAAATCCCTACTTTTTTATTAATCTACAAGCAAGAGGAGATTTATATCAGGGATGATCTGAAAGCCTTTCTAGTTGAAAAGAATTGGTAATATCAAAAATAGTGTGTATTCCATCTAAACTTTTCATAAATTCTCATAGGGAAAATATACATACATACAGAGAGCAGATAGTCATATAGTCCAAGTACTTAAATTGAAATCTATTTCTGTCATCAAAAACTAAGAAAAGACTTATTTTCTGAGGACTGAAGGAATGTCCCAAGGGGCAAATTAAGGGGAGATCTCTGAAGTAAAAGTATCTGTTCCACCTTACCCATCTTTACCTTCTACTTAAAGGCGCAAAGAAGTGGATGTCATCATGAGATAGGGTAGGTCAGAAGTGGGAGAGAGCTCCCTTTGGCCAAACTCAGTATTCATTCTCCTTACTCTATATCTTGGAACAGACTTGTTTCTCTGAGCCTGGAGTGCACTCTCTCCTCTCTTCAAGCATATAGAACCCTTCTCCACTCATTTCAGGTGCCAGTTTGCCCCAAGATAGTTCGCCTGATATTTTGGTGATTACTGCTCTCTTCCTCCTCAAACACTGTTGAATTTACTTATGTTTCCAGGTTCTATTCCCCAGTAGAATGCAGGTTCCCTGATGGCAAAGACTGTTTTTAATTTTTGTTTTTACTCACCCCAGGGCCTTGCACAGAATTACTTCATAAATGTTGGTCCAATTGAATTACTGACATAGGAGTCTATTTTACAAACATAAAAAAGACTTCTGGGATGTGTACTGTTTGGGAGGAAGCAGGATGTAGTAGAAACAGTACCAAGTCTGGAGTCATGAGACTCCCATGAAGAGGTGACCCTCTCCTGGCCAATGTTAACCCCTGTACACGCACAAATGATTCCATTCCATCCCATCATCTCCAGCAGATTGCTCTATCAGCCACACTTTATCACGTATCTTCAATCATTCCTCGTCTATCTGTTGCTTTCAAACAGCCTATAAACATGCCTGCTTCTCCCATCGTCTTCAAAAAACTCTCTCTGGATCTCTCAATCTCCCTATTATCTCATATCTCTCCTTCCTTTTGTGTCTAAACCCTTTAAAAAGGTCATCTACAACTGATGCCATCACTTCCTTTCTACTCAATTTCTTCTGAATTTTCTAAATCTGACTTCCAACCTCATCATTCCACTAAAACTGCTCTCTCCAAAATTACCAGCAATCTCTTAATTGCCAATCTAGTGGTCTTTTCTTAATTCTCATCCTTCTTAAACTTTGTGAAACCTATGACACTGGTGATCTCCCTCTTCTGATCATTTCTTCTCTCTAGGTTTCCAAGACACTTCTCTCCTGAGTCTCCTCCTACCCACCTGCCTGCTGTCACTCAGTTTCCTTTGCTTGATCTTCCTTCAGGAGATGCCTGCTCAATGCTGGTGTCCCACTGGGTTCTATCCTGGGTCCTCTTCTCCTTCTATACTATTTCCCTTGAGGATCCCATCAGCTGTCATGAATTCGGTTATCATCTCTATGTAAAGGATTCTCAAATCTACATATCTAGTCCTAACCTTTAGTCTTGTATCTCCAAGTGACTATTAGAAATCTCAGACTGTATATCCCATAGATATCCTAAACTCGATATGTCCAAAATTGAAGTCATCTTTCTCCACAAACTTCCCCCTCTTCCTACATTTCCTATGGTTGTTGAAGGTACCAACATCTTCTCAGACACACAGGCTTGTAACTTAGGTGTCATTCTTGACTCTTCACTTTCTCTCACCTCCCTCCACATCCAGTTTGTTGCTAAGTCCTGTCAATTTTGCCTCTGTAATATCTTCTCTCTTCTGACACTGCCATCATCCAAGTCAGGTTTTCAATATCTTATATGAGCATATCTGAATATATTGCAATAGCCTCCTAGTTGGTCTGCCTGCCCCAAATCTCTGCCCTCTACAATCCACTCAGTTGTCAAATTGATTTTCCTAAAGCCTGTGTCTGACCCGTTCATCCCCACCCTCCATTCAATAAATTTCAGTGGCTCCCTATCACCTCCAGCATTAAATATAAAATCCTATTTGGCATTTAAAGTCGTTCATAACCTGGTTCCCCACTGCCATTTTTTCAGTCTTCTTACACCATATTTTTTCTCACATATTCCACAATCCAATGACCCTGGCCTCATTGCTATTCTTTTTTTGAGACATTCCCTCTCACAACTCTGGGCATTTTCACTCCCTGCCTCCCAACCCTGGAACTATCTATACCTCCTGGCTTCCCTCAGCTCCCAGGTACAATCCTTTCTTTTAAAAGAATGTTTTCCCAATTGCTTTTAATGCTAGTTCCTTCCCTCTGTTGATCATGTCCAATTTATTGTGTGTGTGTATGTGTGTGTACAAACACACACATGCATATATATTTGTACATATAACTGTTTTAATATTTTCTCCCCCATTAGACTGTGAGTTCCTTGAGATCAGAAAATTTTCTTTTTTTGCTTTTATTTCTGGCACATGTGTTTAATAATTGCCTATTAACTGACTGAGAAAGGGAGTTTCAAGTTCCACTTACTAATTATATGATTATAGGTAGTTGTTTGAGCACTCTGAGCCTCAGTTTCCTCTTATGTTAAATGAGAATCACAACACCTGTTACTGTTCAGCTCTTCTCAGAAGCCAACATTCTATCTTCCACCTCCCTGAATTTGCACAGACTGCCTGCCATACCTAGCTGGAATGTACTGCCTCCTCACTTCCTTCTTTTACAATCTCTAACTTTTTTCAAAGCTCAGCTCATGTTCCTGAGTCCCCCTCTTCATTTTTCTTTCTTTTTTTTTTTTGCTTTTTTTTTTTGGAGTGGAGAATGCAGAGGAGTTAAGTGACTTGCCCAAGGTCACACAGCTAGTAAATGTTAAATGTCTGAGGCTGGATTTGAACTCAGGCTCTCCTGACTCCAGGGCCAGTGCTCCATTCACTGTGCCACCTAGCTGCCCCTATTTTTCTTTCTTTCCTGAAATTATCTTGCATTTACATGTTGCATCACCAGTGGAATAGAAGCTCTTTGGGAATAGGTACAGTTTTTCCCTTTTGCCTCTGCATCTGCAGCACCTAGCACAATGCCAAACACAAAGGTGGTTAATAAATACCAGCTAACTGGAATCATACAACCTACATCATGTAAAGATCAAATGAGATAATGAATGCAGAGTGCTCTGCAAACCACCAAATAAGCATCGATTGTTACTATTATGACTAGTGTTCAATTGCCTCAATTAAGACTTAAAGAGAGGCCAAGTAACTTACAGTCACACAGTTGGAGGTGGAGCCAGTCTTAGTTCCAATATACTACACTGAGTACAAAGTAGAAGAAAGAAGAAGGATAGAAAGGAAATCTCTTGACCAACCAACCAATCAGCCATTACTTGTTAAGCATCTACTGTGTGTAATATGAGTGCAACTAGGTGGCACAGTGAATAGAGTTCTAGGCCTGGAGTCAGGAAGAACAAAGCTGAAATCTGACCTGAGATACTTACTAGCTGTGTGACCATGGACAAGTCACTTAACTCTGTTTACCTCAGTTTCCTCATCTGTAAAAGAGTTGGAGAAGGAAATGGCAAGCCAAGAAAAATCTCAAAGTCGGGGGGCAAGGCTAGGTGGTGCATTGAATAAAGCACCTGCCTGGACTCAGGAGGACCTGAGTTCAAATTCAGATTCAGACACTTAACACTTACTAGCCACATGACCTTGGGCAAGTCACTTAACCCCAATTGCCCTGCCTTCCCCACTCCAAAAAGCAAAAAAGAAAATCTCAAAGAAGGTCATAATCAGACACAACTGAAATGACTGAACAACATGTGTACTGGACACTACATGGGAAAGAAATACAAATGTCTCTGCCATGCATTCATGCATCTGAGGTGAACTTATATGCACCCCAGCTTTTTTACCCTCAAACCTATCAGAGGGACAGTATAACATAGTGGAAAGAGCACAAGATTTAGAGTCTGGTCTGGGTTGAAGGTACAGCTAGCTCTACCACTTACTAGTTGTATGATCCTGGGCAAATCAATCAATCTCCCTGATCTTGTTTTCTCTGTAAAATGAGGGCAATAATAAGTCAGTATATTACTTATGATTGTTGTGAAGATCAAAGAAAACAATATGTGTAAAGTGCATCTAAAACAGAAATGTAAAGGAAAGCTTTATTTAAGAATTTAGAATTTAAGAATTAAGAATTTCAAAGCTGAAAGGAGACTTAAAAGACCTATCTTCCTGAACTCAATACTAGTAAATGTGTGAACAAGGAGCAAATACCAGATCGTAACCATGACTTTTTTTTTTAAGAGGGTTAGGGATTGCTATTGTTCAATACAAAGCTAGGTCCTCTGAGTTAACATTAGTGTTCTTTGAAGTTTTTCATTAATAACAATGCATTTGCACTTTTCCACATACTTGCTCACCTGGTGTTCTCCCCCTCCAAAAAAAAAAGGGCTTGTCTTTGTTCAAAGCTTATTGTAGACACACTGAAGGGCTCTCTGTGCAAAACTACTTGACTAATGCATACTCCCAGAGATGAAAATCTGCCACACCCTCAGCCCTGGCTTAATTTCATCAGGTCTGTAGGCTAATCTACTTGGTAAATTATAATAAATGAAATTGTGTGTGGAGTTAAGATATTTCTAGTACTCAACAATGAAACAGAAAAAGAATCAGCAGCAGGAGAGGACCAATTTAATAACAGGGTTAGAGGTGCTTCCCACTTCCCACCCTCAATTACATGCTGTTACTAAATGATCACTAAGATGCTTCTAAATGTAATAACCTTTAATAAGTGACCATGGCAAATCTACTTTCTCTGTTTCCCAGGTGATCTTGGGCAAACTTAAGTCTTGAGGTTCTCCAAGCCTCAGTTTCCTCACCTGTGCTAGGATTAGATGATCTCTAAGGTTCTTACCAGGTCTAAATCCTATAGTCTGGGTGTAAGTTCCCAGCCCCAACCCAGGCAGGGAACAGCTCCATTGAATTAATAACGGGATTTCAATTCCAACTCCTATATTTTGGAAAAATCCTTATATCTTCACACTCTCATATTAGTGGTGAGGTGAATCTAATTCAAGCAACTTGAAGCTTCTTGAGCCCATACTTGTCCTCCCACAATTTCCCTAATACAACTCTCTCACCATGTGCAGAGGATTGAGAGGAAGGCAAAGCATCACAAGTAATTCTGACCTTAGAAAAAGTGTGGACAGTAGACCATTTTGTACCCTCCCTCATTAGATGTCTCCATGTGGGTGTCAGTGTCACTATATTCAGATCTTTACTACACTATTTACATTTACTTTGTATACACATAGGAACATTGGCCCTGATTTCCTAAAGGAACACAAAAGTTCCTGAAGATCTCCATTATCATCCACACCCACCACACAGTCTACGAAGCAACTAAATCCTGATCATTTTCCCTAGTGTATAAATTCTGTACCTCCTTCAACTCAAATATATTATAATCAATTAACACAAAACTGAAGTGACCCAAAAATCAATTTCGATATAGAAATGGGAGGCAAAATCTTCTACCCTTAGATTAGAATGGGGATCTCTTAATCTACTACATGACCTGGGACAAACCCTGAAACATAGCACTGAAGTAGTCATTTTCAAGCTATTTTCCCCCAAAGTAGGATTAAAGTTTAGGTTCTTTAAAAATCCCACTGTAATTCCTTATCTGAGTTCCTTCCATCGTGTCCATAGAAGAGACACTTATAGAAGCATTTTTCAAATCTACTTTCTAAAAATAATCAATTATTTTCCTTAAATAATTATGACAAAACAATAAAACCACTTGATTACAACTGCTCACAAGCTGCAGAATTACTTGATCTCTTTAATATTTCACTCATAGTAACATCCACTGAGCTATGACTAACCCACTCTAACCAGCATCATCTCTGGCTCCAGATGGCAAGAAATAGTCATTTTGCCCTTGCTGAAAAGCAGAAGAATGCTAATGCTGATTTCTTTCCCTAGTGTCTGATTCCACCCTTCATTCAGTCCCTTCAGAGACTACCTTCATTCCAGAAAGAAGTGAGTGAAAGAAGAGGGGGAAATGGAAAGATGAACCCTAAAGGGAAATTTACTCGGAAAAAGAGGAAAGGGGGAATGGGATGGGTAGACATACACACACTGCAGCTTTAAATCTTGCTGCATCAAGCCCTGGATTCTTTCCATCACCCAGCAAAATGGTAACAAGAAGGGAGGGAAAAAAATCTCTTCCCCCCTGCCGGTCAACCTTCGGGCAGCTCCAGACGGATCACATACAGCAGTAAACCCATCTCCCATCCCCCACCTCCGCCCCAGCCGACAGGTTACACAGGTGAACCGTGTACCGACCTTGGCCCCGAGGCTTAGCCCAGACGTACTGGACTCAAGGTCAAGGGGGACGATTTCCCTCTCTGTCCAGAGCCCTAAATTCTGCTGCCAAAGTTTCGGGTAGAGCAAGGGGCCTTCAAGTTACGTCTGGCTGCAAGTAAACCTTACTGCACCTGCCCTGCTGGTCCTCCCCTCCCCCGCCCCGCACAGCGCCTCTGCTCCAGACCCTCACTGGCCAGGGTGCAGTGGTCTCTTTCCCCTTACACAGACTCACCTCTCGCAGACATGGTTCACTGGGCAGGAGCCCGAGGCGGAAAGGCAGAAGAAGCAAAGGAGAGTGTGTGGTGGAGTGAGGGGGTGGGGGGCAAACACCCGAAATGCACACACACGCGCACACGCGCGCGCGCGCACACACACACACACACACACACACACACACACACACACACACACACACACGCACTACCACCACCGCCACCACCACCACACCCCCTCAGGCGACCAAGTCTTCCAGTAGTAGGCACCGTGGGCAACCCCTGCAGCAGTGGGGCTGGTGCTGGCCGGACTGGAGCGCGTCTGACAGGGCAGAATGCCGGGATCAGGGTGAGCCGCAGGAGCTGGAATACTGGGCGCAGCGGGTCCCCAAGCAAAGCAACAATCAGGGGTAGAGGAAGCAGCTCCATGTACACATCGTGCAACAACAGGCTCCGGGCGGGCAGGAGGCGGCGGTCGTAGCCAATGCTAACAAGGAGCGCCCGGAGCTGGGCGGGTCCGTGCTTCCCCCACTCTCTCTGTCTCGGTGTGTGTCTGTATCTCCCACTCTCTTATCCTTCTCTGGCTCGCCCTGGCCTGGACACCTACGTTAGCCCATCAGCTCACCTCCGCCCCCCCCCCCCCACCTCTGACCCAAATGAAGGGGGTGGTGGGGACTCACTGACAGTTGCGCCTGCCTCTGAGGACCTGGGGTGGGGGAGGGGTCGGATGGGAGGGGAGAGTTTGCTGGGTGTACTCCCCCCACCCCCACGCCACGGACTTTGGTGCAGCGTGGGCCGTGGCTTCCTTAAACCCCAAGCCAATCTGTCCTAAAGGGGAGAAGGTGCCTGGGACCTCTTAACTCGGGTCTTTCCTAGCGTCTACACTAGAGAATCTACACGATAGTCCTCTCCCAGGCCTGGATTCTCAATATAACGGAGGAAATCAAGCCATTTCCTGGGTTTCCAACCTTGATCCCAGGGAAAGCAAAAGTAGTTATTATTCTTCCCCTTCAGAGACGACCTTTAGAAGAGACAGAGCGAGGCTGATGACCTAGGGTACTTGGTTCTAGGTTGGAAGGGGGCAAACTAGAGACAGCTGAGGCAGGATCCTCAGTATTAGAAGAAGAAACATCTCTTAATAGCAGGAAAGGCCATCATAGGCCTGCACACTCTACATTTCCTCCTAGCAAGCTCGTTGAGGACAGGTTTTAGGATTCTTTATATATTCCAGAGTACGACTGTGTTTTACAGAGCAGACACTATATGTGTTCATTTCATTTAATATAGTTCATAGGTCTAAGCTAGCAAAGTTAGTAGGTACCTTTTTTCTTTTGTAACAAGAGACAATTATCCAGAAACTTAACTTTTCTTTATTTTTGACGGCCCCGGGGCCCGGCATTTCAGAGCACCTGTCGCTAGAGGGCAATATGAAACCTAAACCCACCAGACCCCAAATGCTTGCTTGCTTCTATAGAGAATAAACTGTGGAAAGTCTTACTGAATTGTGAAGGCTTTGAATACTAACAGAATAGTTTGTCATTTGAAGACCTCCTAGCTAAAGGGAAGCAGTGTGGTATAGTAGATAGTGCCCTGGATCTATAGTCAAAAGCACCTAGATTCAGTCAGAGGCTTTGCCACTGACTACCGCAGTGCCAGTTTCAACATCTGTCAAAATAAAGTGTTGGGGTTAGGCGAGTTAAATGACGTCTAAAATCACTTCCAGGTCTAAATCGATAAACCAAAAATTACAAAAACTCATTGCCAATGTAGCTGGATATTATTTTTGCCTACAACAAGGTCTTCTGAAGTACAGAGGATTGTGGGTGAGGCATTTTGTGCTGCATCTTTAAAAAGAGGACCTGTGTCAATGAAATCATTGATTCTTTTTTGTTAAAAATTTGATTTTAAAAAAATGTGAACTTAATTATCGATACAAATATAAGTATTTCAGCGTACAGAGATATTTAGAAGTGTGGACAGGGTTCTATCAGAGGAAGAGAATGCAAAGACCTACATGCTTCCCATTGGATTAAGTCCCTAAATAGTAAGAAGTCATTCCCATTAGATCCAGTTCTAAACTGAATTTTTTAAAATAGGTATTTTCTAAATGGAATAGTCCCCATATTTTAGTAATGTTGATTTCAAAACAATTTGAACTAATCAAATTTTTTCAATAAAGAATTTATTTCAGCATTAGTTCTGGGGAGACAGAAAGAGAAAACTGAAAGAAGGGGGGAAACAGGAAGAAACAAAAAGGAAAGGGGAAGAAATTAACATATATACCAAATCAGAAAGAAGAAAAAGATAATAAAGTTAAATCAATACTTTAGCTCAATGGATCCATGATCTCATCCATGTGTGTGCTCTCTCCATTGCTGCAATCTAGCCACACATTCTCATTCTGTGTGGTTCTTAGGATTATAGCATAATGGAAATATGGAAGGGAGTTGAAATCCCCATTTTATTTGATGAAATCACAGAAAGTTAGGGGCAGATAACAGAGATAACTATTAATATGTTCAAGTACAAAGAGGTATCTGAGTCTTGCTATACATTTAGGAAATGGGAAAGAGTACTCCCTGATGGAATTAGTTGATTGTCAAAAGATTGACCACACCCCTGCCTTTATCAAGCCAAGTCTGTCAGCAATCAAAGCAAGGTGAAGCTTTATAGAGTATGACGTCTAAGCCTCTACCAGAGAGAAAAAGAGAAAGGTATTTTCTTTTCATCTTCTTATCTCTAATAGTCATAGCATCTTGCCGGACTTTTTCACCTAGCAGAAAATATTGCATCCTGGAAAGATCAGAAAAAGAAACAGAAATGGGGGCAAGAAGCAATTTTAAAGAACATGATTTGTCCTTGGACAACAGAGAAGAAAGTCAATCATGGATTCAAGGGAGAATTGTTTATAAAGGTTAGGATCTAAAGTTCAGGAATGAGCAGCATGAAAATATCACAAGGAAAGAAAGGACATTGGGACCTTATCCTACAAAAGACATATGCCTTAGTTGTATGGGTTCCTTACCTGTGTATCTCACTACTGTTGTGCTCTAAATTTATGTTTACTCTTTCCACAAAGTATAAATTTGTAAAGGATTGTAGTCCAGGCTTATAAGCAAGATTTTTGTAGCTACTGTTCTTACTATGCCATCTTGGTAAATGCTTTTGCTTTGAACTCCATATTATGTCTACTGATCAACTATTGAGGGTAAGTTCACTGGTGGGGTATGTGTGAGGACCTACAGAGTACCTTAAATCTTAGAGTAGGTAGTCATCTTTTCCCAAACCTTCAAGTGCCAAATTGATCCTTTTCTCATAAATCTTCAAGATTTTCTACAAGATTTTCTTAATTTTCCAGAAGCATTCTCTAGGTCTCATCATTTCATGAACGTTAGGATATTGCAATGGAAATATAATTCAGCATTATTTGCTTTCAATTTTATTAAAGATTTTTTTGTTATTTACACTGCAGTTATATCATCCCTTACCCCCACCTTGTAACAAAGAAAATTGTAACAAAAAAAATTTAACACAGTGACTATGACTGATATGGTACAATATTTCAAACCCATATCTTCCACCTCTTTACCAAGAAGAGAGAAATGTATTTCATTCTCTGTCCACTAGAACCAAGATTATTCTGCACATAATCAGTATTCAACTTCTTTTTTGTGTTTGTTTTCATCTGTATTGTTGTATTTAGAGTTTATTGAAAGATAATGTGGGATAATGAATTGAGAGCCAGGAATAACTCGGTACAAGTCTTGTCTCTGACACATAACAGATGTGTGACATTGGATAGGTCCCTTGACTTGTCTGCACTCTAGGCAATTCTCTAAGACCATAAGTTGCATAGAAGTTGCCAGCCTGAATAGGTAGAAGGAGCTTCCATAACTCATAGTTCCATCCACCAGTAAAATCATAGGTCTAGTTCCTAGCCCTTGCCATTATAGTGCTTATTGTTCTACTGGCTCTGCATTCTTTGGGCTATATCAATTCATATAACTCTTCTGATGCTTCTCTGAGTTATAAAATATTTTAAAATAGTTATCCTATAACACAGGACCACACAGAATTTCAGTGTAAGTAGGAACCCCCATGGCCACCTAGTACAACCTATACCTAAAAAAGACTCCTTTCTACAATATAACTAACAAGTGACCTTCAGCTAATGTTTAAAGACCTCTAAAGATAGGGGACTCACTAACAATTAATGTATTGTGTTGTTGTTCGGTCATTTCAATTGTCTGCATTCTTTGTGACCACATTTGGGGTGTTCTTGGCAAAGCCTCTGGAGTAGTTTGTCATTTTCTCCTCCAGCTTATTTCATATATGAGGAAATAGAGGCAAATAGGGTTGAATGACTTGCCCAGGGTCACGTAACTAGTGAGTGTCTGGGGCTGGATTTGAAGTCATGTCCTCCTGACCTCAGGCCTAGCCCATGATCTACTGTGCCACCTAGCTAATAACCAACATTTAAAAGGGCAGCTAGATTGTGCAGTAGCTTAGAGTGCCAGACCGGAAATCAATAAGACTCATCTTCCTGATTTCAAATCTGCTTGCTGATTCCATCATAATAGCAAAGAAGTTAATAAGCCACAACAGCACAGAGAGCCACAGCATCCTTTAGCCTTCTCACCAACCAATATTTACTCACAAGTCTAACTTTCTCCTTTGGATGCATACTCTCCTCCCTCCAGTCCAGCTTGTTCTGACCCCCAACTTCCTGTGGGCTCTGCTCCACCCTTCCACAAACTCCTTCCACCACAGGCTCCATATGATCACATACATTCTGTTAGGGGGCAGAGTATATTTTCTAAGTAGGGAAGGTCTTCAAATTCCCTTAGGCTTATTAAGGGTCAGGGAAGATCTTCAAATTACCATTACCATTACAAGGGACAGGTTCTTCATAATAATGAAAAATGAGTCAAAAATCTCCCAAGAAAGATGAAAATATCACAAGTTCATCAAGACCCCTGGATTAGCAATAGAGTAATTCCAAGAACTACAAGTAGTTTAGAATAAAATAATAAAGTGAAAATGTCTACAAAATAAGGCAGAAATTAGAGCTCTTAAGGAAGAAATCAGAATGTATAACCAGAAACTAGAGAATTAATAAATAAATTAAGAAAAAGATGAGAACACTCTGCATATCAGTAGATCCTCTTTTAAAAAAGGAGAATGCAAAAATTCAGAGGCAGAAGGAAAAATAATGGAGTAAGAAAAAAAGCAAAATTCTAGACTGGAAAGAATAATGAGTGTTATATATTTTTTAAAAAGCATTCAACTTAAATATAGGATGCAAAGAAATAATCTAAGGAGTATATGTCTTCCAGAAAAACCATCAGGAAAAGTAAAACCTAAACACTATACCCTAAGAAATCATTTTTTAAAATGACCAAGAAATATTGGAAGCAAGCAACAAAATTTAGACCAACACAATCCATAGAGTGCAACCCAAAAGAAATTCCAAGTTTAAATAATTCAGAAACACAGTAGACCTAGAGGGCTACATGTGGCCTTGAGGCTACAGGTTTCCCACCCCTAGTTTATCCTATTCAGATCTTTTTGAATCCAGATTCTGTCTTCCCACTACATGTCATAAACACACTTGATAAACATGCCATCTAGGTCTTCATCTAGTAGCTGGTAAAAAAAAAAAATTGACCAATATAGCATCAAGAAAAATCCCTGAAGTACTCCACTGGAAACCATTCAAACTGACACCCAGACTAATATTAGTGACTATACTTTCAGCCATTCAACCAGTTCCAAATAAACAAACATACAAACAAACAAACAAAAAGGCACATGAATATGTATATGTGTACACATACATTTTAAATTTCTCTGTGCATCCACATGCATATACACTCATATTCTATTATCTAGTCCATTAACTTCACAAAGAGAATGAGAGATGTTATCAAATGTTTTGCTAACATCTAAATAAACTAATTCCACAATGTTACCCTAATCTACTCATTTCGTCACCTTGCCAAAAAAGAGAATAAGGTTCATTTGGCATGACCTGCTCTTGATAAAACTGTTCTGGTTCTTTGTCTTCACTCTTTCCTTTGCCGGACTCTCAACAACCATCTCCTTAATTATGTCTTCTAGGATTTTGATAATTATAAAGTCAAATTTACTGACCTAAAGTTTGAAAACTGAATTCCTTTCTCTCTTTTTTTTAAACCAGGGCATTTGCCCTATGGTATTTCTTTTGTTCTTCACTGTCTTTTTGTTTTGTTTTGTTTATTGATACTCTTTTTAAAAAGTAAATTATTATAATTTCTCAATGACTCTACCCTTTTCCTTCCTCCTCCCCACATAGAACCTTTCCCTATAACAAATAAGTACAGTCAAGTAAATCAAACCATTTCATTGGCCATCTCTGAAAATATATGCCTCATTTCATAGCCCTCTGAGGAATCAGAACCTGAGATCTTCATCAGCAGTCCATCCATTTTGAATAAGTCTTCCTGGAGGCTGGATCCAAGAAATAATGGACTGGAGTGTCTTTCTCCTTTCTAAGGTGGCATCATTTCATCTTGTACATGGCCTCTGAGAGTGGGTTCTGCCACAATGCCCCCCATATCCCTTTGGCATGATTGAAGTCATATTTGAAGGGCTCAATCCCAACCAACAACTTTGCTAAACAATATCTTTCACAGAATCTTGCACTCACCCTTGTACACAGAGCCTTCCTTAGTTATTTTCAACTTCTGAAACCAACAAGCATTTATTGAACACAGGTTAGCTAGAGTGTAAGGGAAAAAGAAAAAGGAATTGGGAGATAAAGGAAGACACCAAACCTTCCCTTAAGGAGATCTTATTAGAAAATCTTATTGCAATCTTGATAGGAAAACAAAACTTGTAGCACAACTGGAGAATCAAAATACGGATAATTAAATGCTAAAAAAAAAAAAAAATTGACATCTGCCCAAAAATTTAGAGAGCTGCTCCCTCTACCAAGAGGCAGGTAACATGCTTCATCCTTTGTCCTTTGAAGTAATGATTAGTCACTATATTGATTAGATGTCTGAAGTTTTTCAATATTGTTTTCCTTTACATTATTGTGATCATTGTACAAATTGTTTTCCTGATTTTACTTCATTCTTCATCATCAGTTCATCTAAGTGTTCCCAAAAGTCTCTGAATCCTTCTTGTTTATTATTTCTTAAGCTACATTAATAATCCATTACATTTATGATAGTTTCTTCAGAGCTTGACCAATTAATGTACATTCACTTTCCTTCCAGTCCTTTGCAACTAAAAGAAATGTTTTATAAATATTTTTTTATATGTTCTCCACGATCTTTCCAGGATCACAAATAGTATGCTAGTAAACATATCTACCAGTTCTTTCAAGATCCAATTCAACTGGTTCAGGTGACTTGAATTCATCAAGGACAGTTAGAGTTTTTACTATCTCCCTGCTCATCTTTGGTTTCAGCTTCCCATTAGGTATTTTTGTTCTGCGTTTTTTGCCCAAAGATCATTCTCCTTGGCACAGAAACAGAAGTAAAATCAAAATTGAGAAGCTCTGCTGTCTCTGTTATTAATTATTTTCCCACCCACCACAATGTTTTTTATCTTTTAATCCTTCTTCCACCCCCACCAAAATAAACATACTTAAAAACCTTCTCTTCAGCTTTCTTTGCCAATATCAATTCCTTCTGAGCAGTGGTTCTACTGACACTATTCTTATAGAACTGTGCCACATTTATGTATCCATTCATATGATATAGGGTAAAATATGATATAAAAAGGAAAAGAGTCATTTCTCTTAAAGATTGTATACAACTTTAACATTTTATTTTGCCTAAATTAGAAGATTTGGGGTTTTTTTTAACCTACTTTTCCTGACTTTTAGACTAAGTTTATGGGTACCAATTATGCACTCTGGCTAAACTGGACTAATTCAATATATCTAAAACAGAATTTACTATCTAAACTAGTGGTTCTCAATCTTCCTAATGCAGGACCCTTTAATTGTCATGTGTGGGCATGTCTGCATGTGGGAGGACTTGCCTGGAGACAGATAGAGGAGTGGTGTCTCAGTTCCTAAGACCATCAGAAATATGTGTTTTCTGATGGTCTTAGGCAATCCCTGTAACCCCTATGAAAGGGTCATTTGACCCCAAAGGGGTCACAACCCACAGGTTGAGAACCGCTGCCCTAAACCTTCTCTTCAAATCTTCCTTATTACTGTCAAGGATATCACCATCCTTTTAGTCACCCAGCTTGAAATTTCACTGTCATTGTTGACTCCTCAGTCTTACCCCACATATCAATTAATTAGCTAACAAGTATTTATAAACACCTACTATGTGCCAGGTACTGTGTTAGATGCTGGGGGTACAAATACAGTAGGTGAAACCATATCTACTTATAAAGAACTTATGTTCTAAACAAGCAAGAACAAGGCCAGACATAAGTATAAACAGAATAAAAATGAAGAGAATAAATGCAAAACAGCTAAATGTGAGGTAGTTTGAAAGGGAAGGCAAAAAGAGTTGAAGGAGTGAGGAAAGGTTAAATGTTGAAGGTGATGTTTTAACCAGATGTTGAAGGAAGAGAGGAAATGTTGAGAAGGAAGTTCATTACAGGCAAGGGAGTGTTAGTGCAAAGGTAAAGAGATGGGATGTAGCATACCATTGTGAGGACAAGAAAGAAGACTGTTTGGTCGGACTGAAGTGTAGGAGGGGGAACCTGGAAAGGTAGATTGGGAGAAGGATTTGAAAGGCTTTGTAAACACAGGAGTTTGTATTGGATTGTAGAGGCAATAAGAGGTCACAGGAGAAAGGGAAATGACATAATCAGATCTGTACTTAATGAAAATCACTTTAGTAGCAGTGAGCCTAATGAACCGAAGTGAAGAGAGGCTTGAGCCAGGGAAACCAACCAGAAGATTATTTTTATAATCTAGGTAGGCTAGAGGTAATATCCAAGTAAAGTCCTTGTTCATTTTGACTGGAGGTTGGCTTTCAATCGTCCTTAAACTAATCATCCTTAAGGGTTAACAGAAAGTACAAACACCATCCACCCCTAGGTCATAGTAAGTTACAATTCTCATCAGTCAATACAGAGTATCCAAAGTAAAGTCCTATTTTTTCTTGACCCTAGACTGGCTTCCAAAGCCCATGGCTCCTTCTCCACAGGTTGACACTCCCAACTCTTGCCTGGATTCACAAGCTCTCTGCTTCTGTTCCTTATCTTAGCTCATGGGGACTGCTCCACTCCAAGTTATTCACAGTGTCTGTTTCTAGGAAAACAAAGCTTAACAGGGCTACAACAATATTTACACACATTACCAGTGCTATCATCTCAATTCACTTTCTGCCTGAGAAACCAATACACAACAATAGACAGGACTTCTGTCTGAGAAAATAACACAGATCAACAGACAGAGTGCCAGCATCACAAACATTCTCTCTCTCAGTTTTGCCTGCTCCCAGCTCTGCTCCTGCTTTTATCTGCCCCTTCCTGTTCCACCTTTTTGAAAGCTCCTCCCACCATGGGCTCCCATGTGATTATATTTGACCAATTATTAGGGGGCAAGGGAGATCTTCAAATTCCCTTAGACCTATTAAGGGCAGGGAAGATCTTCAAACTCCCTTAGGCCTATTAAAGGCAATACAATGTATACTGTTTCCAGTCAAAAACTCTTGATACAATCAAAGGCACTTGATTAGCTAAAATTCAATCCAGAAAAATAACAAAAAATCTCATTTTTCTTGTGATTACACCAATAAAGGATCAATGATGTCCAACATGTAGTATGTACATGCATGTAAGCATGTATGTATTATGTACATATGTGTACCTACATGTGTGTGTGTGTGTGTGTGTGTGTGTGTGTGTGTGTAGGGGGCTTAAGGAAGGACAAACCAACCCAGATTAGAAAATTGGAACAGATTAAAACTCCTATAAAAATTAGTAAATGGATAGGGCTATGAGTGGGCTTTAGTGGATTATATAGGGAGAACTAGTGTCTAAAAACAATAATAATTATAATTATGATATACTAATACTTTTTTAAAGAAAAGTTAAGTAATTAAGAAAATGATTAGAGGAAAAGCAAATCATAGACAAAAAGAATATGGATATGTATAAGTGCTTGAAAAGTATACAGTAGATTTCATCAGTGATTATACTAGCAAATTATCCCTTCAAATCTTACTTTGATGCTCCATTGTAGTTTGAAGGTGACCTTCAGTTCCTAAAAGCTATGTTAGCAGAAAACAAGCTCTGACAGATTCTATTATTCCAGAAAGATTTTTGAGTTTGATCCTGGTCAAAGACTGTGTTATGCAAGGGCCATTCTAACTAATTACAGACAGGTTCATCACCAAGATAAATAGTCATAATTAGGTACTGGATTCTTTGGCCATGGCAACCCATGAGACAAACAAACAAAAAAAATGATTCAGTATAGACATATTACTGAAAGAATAAAGAAAGTCAAAGGCTCATAGATTATATAGAAACTCCAAACCTATATATCATGAACATGTTCTTTTAAGAAATGAGGTTAAGGCACTGGACATGTTGAGCACCAAACAAAAGTACAAAAACTGAAATTGAGTATATTTAAAGGGACAGGAGATTACTAGTTACCAATGAGTGAGTTACAAATGACAAATCAGCTGTTAGAATGCTGTCAAACAATTGACTCAGAACTAAGAAAAACATTAACAACTACCAAAGAGGTTACCCACAAAGAGGGTTAGGGTTGCTCTGGAGACCCCAAAATACCAACATGCTGGGTCCTGCTGAAAGAATTTGACTCAAGACTTCTCAGCAAAAGAAAAGCAAAGTTTATTAATAGTTCACCATATGAGGTAGACTCTCAAGAAGACAGTCTATGCTAGATCATTCTATGGCACTCTCACACCACATGGAGGGAGGATAGGGTCTTATATACGGAGGAATCTAGGGGGGTCTGGAGGAGGAGTTTGGGGAGGGTCTTAAGGAGGAGTCAATGAGGTCAATGCAAGAGTGGATTGATATTTTGATAGGCTCAAGGGTGGGAAGTACATGAACAATGGAGGGCTAGGCTAGTAACAGAGGTTTGGGCCCAGCCACAGTGAAAAACTTTGGCTTCTGCAAATGCCTCATCAAGTGGGAAGATTTAATCAGACTTTAAGGGGTTTCCCAGAGCCTGCACCTCAAAGATTCAAGGAGAACTCAAGGGGGCTCCCAGAGTGTGCACCTCATCACTACCAAGAAGAAAAGGTAAAAGTGAGAAGAAGACATAGTTAAAACTACAACACCTTCAACATGACATATTCAAAAGAGTTACTGATGCTCTCTAGTGGGGAACAGAACAAGAAAAAAATGTATTGTAATAGGCCATCATCATGTACTTAAAGATGAACAAGTATAAAGCAATTGCCACAAGCAAGGAAGGTCAAAGATGCCATTTAGTCAGAAAATAGTTGATCTCCTTGCCAGGTAAAGAAATAAGGCAGCCAAGGACAACCTGAGTTTAGCACATAAAATCACTAGCAAAACCTTATGGAGTGGTATGGTGGAAGACTATAAGCAGTTATTGCCTCATGAAACTGCAAAAAAAAAATAGTGAAGGTAAAAAAAAATCTACAGAAAACTTGGGGTGAAACTGAATTAGGCCAGATCATCCCATGAGCATTTAATGATAAAACTGAAAGTGAGATAGCAGCCAAAAAAAAAAACAAACCCAGAGCAGATCTGTCGGAGTTTCAAAAACAAAATATTTTATTCTTCAGTGACAGGGGAACTACCTCTCTTCAACATTTGGTTCCCACTGTGCTTTATGGGAAAGTAGAAATTACACTAAAGAAGATAAAGATAGGAAGAACAGTTGGATTGGATCAAGGATACACATAGGAAATCCTCAACAGAGGTAACAATTTTGAGGGTGACAAGTGGCTCATTCTCAAGTTATTTAAAAGATGAGAAGATATTGAATAAATAGAAATCCCACAGTTAGAATTACCACTAAAAATGGCAGTTGGCAGGATATTGATAATTGCTAACCAAGATGCCTACTTTCTCATTTCTGTATAATCTTTAAGAGAATGAACTATACATCTACTGAAAATACCCTTAAATAAAAATTGAGAGACCAAAACATTCTGCAGCAAACCACATATTCATAGTGAAATAAGGTGCAAAGAGCATAAAATCACTCATATTTATATGTTGATTCATTGATATGAATGAAGCCAAAATCCCTCTTAGCCCTGATATATTTTTAAAGTAAGAATACACCTTGTCCACTTAGTCCTGATATATATGCTGGTGTGAGAACATATCTTGATTGTTTACTAGGTATGAACAAGACCTGAGACCCTCCCTGGGTATGAGAGGAAATCTGTTCAGATTGGCTTGAACCGCCTGGGAATTTGGTCATGACTTCTGGGGTGTGTAGAAAACCACCAAATTAGCTGGAATTGGAAAGCTCAAGAAAGCAGCAAGCTAGGAGTTCTAGTCAAAGCCCTAAAAAGGATCCACTTCGGGGGGTAGGGTGGAACAGAATAAGAGTGCTTTGGCCTCTTCTCTTCTCATGTTGGAAAAATAATTTTGTGAGCTTCAAATGGTCAGGAAGATTTTGAATTTTCTCATTCTAGCATAGTACTGGTGGTAGTGTCTATAATGGGAGCTAAGGATATTCTTCACAAAGATTCAAGGTTCTACAAAAACTTGGAAGAAGAACTCTAGCAAAAGGACTTCCAGGGAGTTGTTAATTGCCCCTTTACCACCTGTACTTGAATCCACTTTACCCTGGACACTATATGTATGCAAAAAAGTATATAAAGAACACTTGTTGTATATACTATGGTGTACACTGGAGTGGAAAGCCCATTAACATGGTCCATCAGTACATTTATCTTGGACCAATGCTGCAACAAGATAGCAAAGACCCAGAAATGAGTAGATGAATTAGAGTGAACTAGTTTACACTTGGAAAATTAGATAGTGCTTTTTTTTTTTTAATAATCCCAATCTGATTTTTGACTCAAAAAAGACATATTTTTTAAACCTAGCCTTCTAGAGATAACGTATGTCTAGAAATTGTGGAACATTCATGATTCTCAAAAAAAAAAAAATTGTAGGTGTCCCAAAGGATAATGAAAAGACCTATGGTCAGACTAAGTAGATTATAGTATATTATCAGTGATGATTTAGCAAGAAGTGACATAAAAAAATTCATCCAGGGAATATATGATCAGTAAAGGATGTATTTGTCTTATAGCTAGAGAGAGGGACTATACATAGAGTGAGTACTTCCCTGGACATTTTTAAAAGATCTAGGAGACTTTTTGTGTATTGGGTAGAATACTCCACAGAGGATTTCTGAATATGGATTAGAGGCAAACAGAATGTGAAAAAAATGGATGGATTGTGATCTCTCCCACTGGAAGGATTATCAGCACAGATAAGAGATTAGATCCATCAAAAAATAATGGCCTTTTGGAAACTGGTTTACTATTAATTGTAATCTTTGGGGTAACTAGGTGGTACAGGGGATATAATATGGGACTTGGAATCAGTAAGACCTGAGTTCAAATCATGCCTTGGACACTTAATAGCTGCGTGACCCTAAGCAAATTACTGAACATTTCTCAGCCTTAGTTTCCTCATCTATAAAATAGAGATGTGTAACAACATCTACCTCACAGGGTGATTATGAGGATCAAATGAGATCACATGCAACACACTTTGCAAACCTTAATGCTATAAATTCTAGCTATTATTATCATTGACTGATACAGAATTCCCTTGATGTTTTTGGCTTTGGCTTTGGGTCCCAGGTTCACTACTCATTTTTTCAATAATACAGAAGCATAATAATACCTTAAAATGCAGAAAACTATTTTCTAGGGAAAAAGCAAAGATTCCAATATCCATATTATAGCAGGAAAATACACTATACTCTTGTAAACATAATGTCTAGCATAGCATGATGCTCTAAAATAGGATTTGGTTAACTCAATAGATACTACAAATATTTTTTACAATTTGATCACATTTTTTCACTTATAATGAACTTATATGCCAGCTTTGCTCTAAAAAAATTCATTGCTCATCAAAGTTAGTATTGGTTTTATTTCTTTCAGTGAGAAGAAAAAAATGCAATATTTTATCAAACTTCAGGACAGGCATGATTTTCCCCCCATCCCTTACTGAATTCCACCAAGTAAAAAGTGTCCCATTTTAGGAACATTTTTGAGATTTGATCTTACTAGAGTTTGCTTTCTCTCATTTATCTTCACAGGTTCAATAGCCTTGTCAAAAGCCTTTCTTCCTATAACTTTGTAAACCTGAAATGAAGTCTTCTCTCACTCCTAAAGTGATAAAGCTCTTGAAAATGCTCTGAACTCTGTACAAATTCTCTAATCTCGAGTGATCCTAAAAGGCTTTTGTTAATGGTTGTAAAGTCACCATAACCACAAGTAGAGCAAAAGGGGGGGTTTGTTTTAGCAATGTCAAATGCCATTTTATAAAGAAAAAAACCCTACATATCAGTTGGCACAGCAAAGAGGAAATTAGGTGGACTAAGAAAGAGGGGTACATTCCAGTTTAGATGTGAAACTAGTCACTCTTGATTCTTGCCAAAAAACACTCTTATCATATCTGATAGTAAGACAGTTAATTCACATTACTGATTTTTTCCTAACTTTAAAAAATGAAAAGATTATTGAATATAAATTATTAATCTTATACTTTGCTGCTGACTCACCATAGTGAACATAGACAAATCAATTCTATTCAATAAACATTTATTGAGTGCCGACTATGTGCCCAAGGGCTAGGGACACAAATAAGGAAAATAAAGAGAATCCTTACCTTCAAGGAGTCTACAATTGAATGGGGAAGACAGTTTGGGGAATTAAGACCAAGCAAAGTTGCAGATACAAAGTAGGGCAAGCTGTTTGGGTTCTGCCCTCTACCCTGCTTGGGGTAGAGTTTAGTGCTCTGTCCTCCAGTCCTCTAATGAAAGGTTTAATTAAATAGTATGAGATTTCTAGTGATCAGTTCATCCTGGAAGGGACATTTTACTCCTCAGAGCTGAGATTAAGCAGAACTGAAGATACAAAGTGTGCCTCAGTTTATCATTGGTTCCTCAAGAAAAATAATCAGAGAGGTAATTGACTAAAGGTGCAGAATGAAGCACGTTTTTCTGATATTGCCAATGTGTGAATTTATTTTTTTTCACTCTAGTAATTTGCCACAAGGGAAGACTTCTTGGAGCAGAGGAAGTTAAAGAGGAGATAATGACAGATGTAGAATGAAGAATAAAGAAAAGACAAATCAATGAAAACCTTTAAAAATACACAGAAAAGAACAGAAGGAAGCTTAGAAGGAGATACAAATAAGCAGGGTGATTTTGTTGAATTAAATTTAATCTACATTTCAAAAAGCCCACCAAATTCTGCATAGTAGTTTATCATTTCACATATACTCCTCTTCTTCTGTTCTTTGTTTATTGAAATAGTTGTTTTTGTTAATGTCTATAAGAGAAAAAAAAAGAATTTAAAAACTAAAACTTTATAATTCACATTTCTATTTTTTAAATTAACTATAATTCATACTTTTAGAAAAATTAAAATAATACATTCTGTCTTTCAAACATGGCCTGAGCTTTTTCATCTCTATGCCTAGGTTCACAGAGCTCCCAAAAGATAGTTGTGGTACAATGGGAATATAATCAAAGTTCCAGACAGAGGACCTAGGTTTTAAACCCAGTTTCATTAGTCGATAACTGTGTGATAGGCAAGTGACTTCATCTCAATGAGACTGTTTCTTCATGATGAAGTCATTGGACTAGATGATTTTCATACTACTCCTGGAAACATTTTTCACCTGTAGAATCTACAACAATTTGTTAAAGCTTAACTAAAATACTATTTCTTTCCTAAAGTCTTCCCTGATCCTTGTCATACCCCCAAGTGAGACATCATACATCACATCTTGCTTTGTGCCTCTCAAATGCATCTAGTATGCATTATTTTGTGTCATAGATATCTGCAAACACCACATATCCTCATACTCATAAGAATTATGTTTCAGCTACATCTTATATTTCTCTCCACATCTAGCATAGTGCCCTGCACACAGCAGACTTGTCATCCATACAGATTGAGCTGAATTGCAAATTGTTTTTAAAATGTGAGGCAATTTGAGCTTTTAAGATAAATATGTACTTCTTAAAATGAGATACTGCTAATTAGGCTTACAGTCATTATATTACCACATATCATAATGTTATCATATATTATGTATAATGTAATTATATTGTTAGTGATAATTCTTTATTACAGAAGCACGGGATCACAAGAGCATTTAGAGTTAGGAGAGATATCAGAGGCCATCTAGTCTAACCATAATTCAAAATTAATTTCTACCACATCATCCCCAACAATCCAATATCCAAATGGTAATCCAATATCTGGGTGAAGACTTCCAGTGAGGGGAAACCTGCTACCTTCCAAAGCAACTGATTCAACTTTTGGATATCTCTAACTCTTAGGAAGTTTTCCCCTATATTACCTCTCCATTTTCCTCTTTACAACTTCCATTAATGCCTCTTGGATTTGCCTTCTAGGGCCACACAGAATGAATGTAATACCCCTTCCATATAACAATCCTTGAAATGCTTGAAAACAATTATCATATTTCCCTGTCTTCACTTCTCCAGATGAAACATCTCCTGTTCCCCCAATTGATTCTCATATGGCATGGAACTGAGGTCCTTCAACCTCTTGTTACTTTCCTCTGGATATAATCCAGTTTATCAATGTCCTTCCTAAATTGTGTTTCTAAAAACTGAACGCAGCACTCCAACACAGTCTGACCCAGACAGAATACAAAATACTTTTACCATCTTATTCCTGAAAACTACGCTTTTCTCAATGAAACCCAAGATTCCATTTGCTTTTTTTTTTTTTGCTTCCACATTACACTATTCACTCATATTGAGCTTTTAGTTCTCTAAAATCCTCAGCAATTGTTCTACAAAAATTGTTGTCTGACCAAATCTCTCCCATCCTATATTGTGAAGTTGACTTGCCCAGGGTCACACAACTACTCGGTGTGGGAGACAAGCTTTGAACTCAGAAAGAAGAGTCTTCCCAATTCCAGGCACAGCACTCTGTCTACTATACCACTTAACTGCTGTCCCCCTTCCCCCCAAGTGTAAAACTTGAAATTTATCATTACTGAATTTCACCTTCTTAGTTTTAGTCCAAGTCTCTAATTTACCAAAACTCTTTTTGGATCTTATTCTATTATCCAGGGTGTAAGCTACCCCACTCAATTTTGTGTCACCTGAAGATTTGACAATCACACTACCCATACCTTTGTCTAAGTTATTAACATTTTATCAAATTGTTCAAGGTAAGCACCAATTTCTGTGGCAATTTATTGGAGAATGCTTGCCAACTTGACATCGAACCATTAACAACCAACCTTGGAGTAATACCATGCAACCTATTTCAAATACATCTAATTGTATTATTTTTTCAACCACACCTGATTTTTCTATCATATTAACATAAGATACTTTATTGGATGCTTTGATAAAATCTAGGTCAACTATATATTTCCCTTAACCTACCATTTTAGTAATCCACAAAATTGTTAGGCTGGAGTGATCTGTTCTTCATAAAGACAAGTCCAAGCTCTTTGTAATTCTCACTTCCATTTCTAGATGCTCATTAACCATCTTTTTAATCACTTGTTCTTTCCCAAAAACTGAAGTAAAATTCATTGCCCAATAGTTTTCAAACTCTATTCTCTTTCCTTAAAAAAACTGGGCAACATTTGCTCTTCTCCAGTCTTATTGTAACTATCCTATTCTCTATTATCTTTCAAATATCATTGATAGTGGCTCAACAATCATATTCACCAGTTCCCTTAATACTTGAGTAGTTCTTCTGGTCATTTGGGTCAAAATATATGGGATGTTCAAGGAGGACTAGCACCTCTGGTGTGACAACTTGCTGAACCCTTTCCAGGGCTGCTCATCCAACTTTGTTGTCTACCTGTCACCCCACTTTCCCCTGTGGCTCTAAGAAGCTATAGTATGCAGAGTGGCCATACCCTGGTAAACCATCTCAGCAGATGAGCTAAACTAGGTTAAGGGTAACTGACAGACCTCAAACCCATTGGTGAATTAGGGAGATGTCTACCCCAAGTATGTGAAGACTTCTTCGGCACATAATAGGTGGATGAGAACAATTTGTTTCTATAGCCATGAAGGTGGCTAAAGCAGGCACCATGGAGCACCTAGAGCTTGATCAGACATTGAAGACACCAAGGTCATCTACTCCATCCCAAAGCCATTGCCAGTCATGTTGATTTTTGTCTTGCCCTTTGACTTGGATGACTGTGGAAGAGAGAATGATGCTAATGACTTTGTGCAACTTAGCTTCACTTAAATCCAAGTAATACATGAGTCAAGATATCACCTCATGATGTCATTGGTCCTCTTTGAAAACAAAGGACAAACAATAGCAACAACAATTTGCCACTGGGCAAATAATTTTTTTTTTAAGGGGGAAGGCAGGGCAATTGGGGTTAAGTGATTTGCCCAAGGTCACATGGCTAGTAAGTGTTAAGTGTCTGAGGCTGGATTTGAACTCAGGTCCTCCTTACTCAAGGGCCAGTGCTCTATTCACTGTACCCCCTGGGCAAAACATTTAACCTCTCAGTCTGAGTCTTCTAATTTGTAAAATGAAATGGCTGGATGAAATAACCTTTCAAGTCCCTCCTAGCACTAGATCCATGATCTGTAACAAAAAAAATTACACACACAAAAATCACTTCTACTGATCTTTACTCAAATGTTCTCCACCACATTTGCCCTCTAGTTGCTGCATTTCTTCACATGAGTTTACTTTTCTAACATATAGTGCTACTCCCTCTATCCTTTTATCTGTCTTTTTTCCTTTGGAATAAGATATAGCCACCCAGAACCACATGGAACTCTTAGGTTTTATCCCATCAATTTTACTTATCAAATTTACTTCTTTGCTTCGACCTCTAGTTCATCTTGTCTAGACTTTGAGCATTGGCTCTCATTTGCTCTCTTTCTTTGCATTTAGACATTTGAGGGCATAGATTTTATTATTGGTTCTTTTCTTGGAATTGTTTCTTATGATCTTCTAGGTGCTTTATCTCCTATTCTTTAATTGTCACTGCTCTTTTTTTTTTTAAGCATCTAGTATGATGATATACTTTCACCTCTTTTAAAGTCCTTTAGATTTACAAGATACCAGGCAAATCCATTCTTTGTTAGGTACGAATAAATAGCATCATCAGTTCTGGATCATTTAGAGCCAAATTGGATTGCTTCTACAAAGCAAGGGCCAATTTTTCACAATACCAGCTCATTAAGCAGAATTTACTGGGGAAATTAGGCCACTGCCATTTTCTGGCCATCATAGAAAGCTACAAAAAAGTATAAAAATCTCAGGTTATAAAATAGACCACTTGGTAGATGTCTAATTGTCCAACTTTTATTATGGTTAGATAAATCTGTTTGGAGAAGGGATTTAAATTGTATGGCCCCTGGAGGTCCCTCTTAGTTCTAAACATTGGGCTTGAAGTCAGTTCTAAGTCAGTTATAACTACTGACTAGTTAAAGTCCATGGGAAAGATATTTAATCTCTGAGTCTCTGTTTCCTCATCTGTAAAGTAGAGAAAATATCCATAGTCAATATTTTTCTCACAGGGATACTGTAAGAATCAAAAGAGATAATGTATATAAATCACTGTGCAAACCTTAAAACACTAAATGAATATCATGTAATATTAAAATATAGTTATTTAAAGAGGTCTATATCACTTCTTAAGAAACAAAAATTCTAGACTAATGTGGCTTTGAATGGGAATGGTATTGTTAAGGCCTGAGGTTTATGGGGTGTTCGAGGAGGACTAGCATCTCTGATTTGAGGGCTTGCTGACCCCTTTCAGGGTTGCTCATCTACCTTTGGTGTCTTCCTTGTATTCATCTCTCATGTTTGGCTCCAAGAAGCTATAGCATGCACACTGGTCACACCTTGTTAAACCATCTCAGCAGAGAAGCTAAACCAAGTTGAATTGAGGTGTACCCCAACCTACCCTAAACATGTGAAGACTTCCCCCAGTGGAATGGGCAGATGTGAACAGTTTGTTCCAATTGTCGTGAAGGAAGCTGAAGCAGATGCTGTGGAGTACTTAGAGCTTAGCCAGACATCAAAGACATCAAGGTCATCCCAGTATACCCTGGGCCATTGCCAGTTGTCCTGACTTTTGTCTTGTCCCTGGACTTCAATGACTTTAGAAGAGAGAGTGAGGCTGATGACTTTGGGCAACTCTGCCTCACTTAAATCCAATTCATGCACAAGTCAAAACATCACCCTATGATGTCATTGGTCCTCTAAAAACAAAGGACAAACAATATGAGGATATTTTTATAATAGCGGTGTAGCAGGATATGGAAGCAGTAAGATGAGACTGTAAAGAAGGGACCAGGAGAAAGGCAAAAAAATATCAGAGTTCAATACAAACCAATCGTCTGTGAGCTAAGAGATTAAGATGACTCAGAGGTCAGTACTTATAACCATGATCAAGGGTAAGAGGCTTTAAAAGTTACTATATTACCGTAGGATAGAAGGAGACAGTAGGTTACCAAGATCAAGAACAAAATAAAGGCCTAAGAATAAGATCAGTAAAGTCAAATGAGTCAAATCTCAGATATTAAAATAGGCAAGGTCTTAAATACCTAGAAGGTCAGATCACCCAAATGTATAACTTCAATGCACAGTTTAAGTAAGTCAAATCCTAAGTGTCAGGCTTCTATAATGGCAACTACAAGGGACCCATCAACTTGTGACACAGGCAAGTCTGAGAGAACAGACATGAATTCAGAAGCTGTTGCTAAAGCTAAAGATGCTGCTGTTACTGACCTTGAGTCACACCCCTTTGGTGTCTAAGAACTTGGGCCACTTGTAGCCCAGCACTAACTTTTCTCTAGGGACACGCACAGCACAAAATAACAAGAGAGAGAGACACACACAAACACACAAATCATATAGGGAGGAAGAGAGTAGCAACAGTAGAAGGACTAAATTTGAAGTTAGAGGATCTGCATTTGAATCCCAGCTCACTTGATCTCTGTGTCTCATTTTATGTAATGAAGAGGTTAGACTAGATGAGATCTACATTATATTACTAAATCCTATGACTGCAGCTTACCAGATTCATCCAGCTGTACTCTTCTGCCAGTGAGGTGACAGGATAATAGAATTAGAGCTATAAGGTTATACTGTCTAACTCTTTCATTTTTCAGATGAGGAAATGGGCCTAGAGAAATGAAATGATTCGTCAAGGTCACATAGGTAGTGGCAATGCCAGGATGGGTCCTCAATCTTCTTACTCTTGATCTGGCATGCTTTTCACCATACCATATATCCAGCTCATTTGTTCTCTCTCCTATGAACATTCTCAGTTTTACTCCTACCAGATAAGTGTTGTTAAGAGGGAGTACAAGAGAGCTGGGAACATTGTTCAGTGAGAAGCAATGCATTCCAGTCTTGGCTCTGTAACTACTCGTGTGATCTTGGACAAGCCACATTACCTCTCTGGGCTTTAGTTTCCTTATTTGTAAAATGAGGAGGTTGGACTGATACAACAGCTTTTCACAAGTGAGACTTCTAGGTATTACGAGCTCTAGGCATTTGTGGGTCCACATGCACTCAAAACCATAGCTCAAAAGCTAAGCACATCAGTGGAAAGATTGAGTTTAATTATAAGAGCCATAACTAATGAGCAGATAGGGCTTTGTCTCGGGACACTGAGATCTAGGGATGGAGTATTGGCTCCCTAAGGCAGCCTCCATACACATACCTCACCTCTTTATGATACAACAGCCCCCCAGGATGGCTACCCCTAAGATCCCATTGTTATAATGTTCTTCCCCTAGAGCCCATCTTCTCTTCTGAAATCTCTCAGCAAAGGCTGGACTGCCCTTCTCCTGGGGGCAGCAACTGAACCTGATGTTGGATTGTCCTCTATGCTATTTTCTCCCCTCCTCTTTCCTATTAAATTGCCTTTTGCCCCAGGTGAAAATTTTCCTAGTCCTGGCTCTGTTTATTACTTAATCATCTCAAACAAGTGCAGGCACCATAGTGTCTTCTGTTTATTTCACCCATAGTGCCTAGCACATTTATATCAACTAAGTAGGTGTTTAATAAACAATATATTGCAAACCTAGTCTTTGGATATGTCACCTAGTCACCTTTCATTAAATTACCAAGCACATATCCTTATCCTGTACAATGAATGATGCTGCTAACTTCATTTTCCATGCTGAACTTTCCACTATCAAGATAATCACTTATGTTTGAATTATTTATAGTCTAACCATCCAGACTCTCTGGCCAAAGGCATGCAGAGCAAGGTCAAGATATGGAGGGTCAAGAGGAGAGGAGATTACTATGCTCTCTGATTTCTCCCTTGCTTTGGTAGCATTCCCAGACAGCAATAGAAATGTCATTCACTGAGAGAGCACAGAATGGTAGCTACATGGAGATGAAACACTCCAAATAAATTTATGGAAGACATCAGGATCATACAGACATAAAGTCTACAATCTTTTTTTTAAACAAAAACTGAAAAGAAACCATGAAGACTTTGTAGGACTAAGCTATTTATTTATTTATTAAAACAGAAAACTGGGGGTGGTTAGGTGGTGCAGTGAATAGACCACCAGCCCTGGTGTCAGGAGGACATGAGTTCAAATCTGTCCTCAGACACTTAACACAAAAGTAGCTGTGTGACCTTCGGCAAGTCATTTAACCCCCAATTACCCTGCCTTCTCCCCTCCAAAAAAAAAAAAAAAAGGCAAAAAAATTTCATGAATCCTGTACCTTAGTTAACTCTTTCAATAGAAATTTCTCACAAATTCTACAGAAATTTTATATTATTTATATTATTGTTATTTGAATATGTTTAAAGTATTATATTAATTATGTAAAATTATAAGATGGGTTTCTAGAAGGGGTTTATACCTGAGAACACAAGTAAGTGGCCTTTGTTTTTTGATAGTTATGAGGCTGTCTCTCCCAGGGGGGATGCCCAGTCCAACCAAGTCTTTACTCTTCTCTAAGCTGAACTCTGGACTTTCCTCAACTTTCTATATAATATTCTCCCTTCCCCTTTTTTGGTTTCCTTTTAATATATCGTCTTAAAAAATATTAAATCATAAGCTACTTGAGGGCAGGGACTGCCTTTCTTTCTGCTTGAAATTGCATTCCCAGTGCTTAGCACTGTGCCTGACAGATGGTAAGTACTGAATAAATACTTTTTGACTTGATTGAATTTGCTTCCTTCATTGATTTTCAGTTGATATTAATTAGTAGGTCAGACTTAGTTTTTAGAAACAGTAATAGAATAAGAACAGTTGGTACCCAACATCTTCCTCCTTCAGTCTGGGGGCACATTCTTCCACAAGTACATACAGATTTCTGGGGAAAGAGAACTCAAGTTTAGAGCATAGCTCTTCTGAATCCTTTTCCTGGAAATTCTTTTCTCCCTTCATTTGGGGTCTCCATGAAGTTCTTTTTAGGCACGATGAAGATGTCTCCTGGATTCCTTTTAGAATACTGAAGCTGCCTTTCCTTAATATGTCTAATGTGTCCTTGGTTCCTGATTCAGACACTGCCATCAGTGTCCAAAATTTTCTGACATTTTGAAATTACCAAAGTTACTCTGGTCGAGCTGTTGCAAGAAAGGAAAGAAAGGCTCTGTAATAATTGAGGTAGGGGTGTGGAATACATCTATATTTGACATCTTGATAAAGGACATTAATAAGCATGAGAGCATCCAGGGCAGAGTAACTGGGATGGAGGTCTTGAATTTACATCATGGAGAATAGGTTGAAATAGCTAAGAATGCTTATCCTAGAGAGGAAAAGACTGTGTGTGTTGGGGGTGGGGGTGAGGGCAGGTGAAAGGATGATAGCTGAAGGTTTCCTTTGCTTTTTTAATTCTTCATAATCCTTAGAAGTGCTTTTAGTGCTCCTTATGGCAGCATTATTTGTCCCCAAGTGAAACATGAGAATGGCATAGTGATCATCAGGTTTGACAAGTGATGTTCCATTATGTCTGAGATACATGTACCCGGAAGCCTGAAGACTTCTATAGTTAGATCAATAAATAAGTGCCTCAGCTGGACGTTGCTAACAACCACTAGATCTATCTCCTTCCTCTGACCCTTAGTGGATATCTCCTGCCTCACAGAACCTGTGGATTGATGTCTTCATTCCTTGGAGGATAAATGATCATTTACTTCTCAGCACTCCCTTACTTTGGGAAAAGCCTCACATGTATTACTTAACTCCAAGTATTCAACATTCTTTCCTTTTACTTTTCTTCTCTGTATTCCATTCTTCCAACCTCTATCTTCTTGACATACACCTTTTTCCTTCCACCTTTTCAATATCCTTTTCCTTTTTTTTATTTTGAAACCTTACTTCCAATATTTCAATGAAGATATCATTCTCCCTGATAACCTCAAAAGTAAAGAAGCATCCCTCTAGTCATTTACCTTTTCTTCCAGAAGGGAGAGCAGCATGCACTTCAGGCTTAGGTATTAGCTAATTGGTCATGGCAGAATTACAAATATCATACATGCTATGTAGGTCACTGTAAAATTCTTTTCACTCCTTACTTGCTGGAAGAGAGAACTCCAACCCCCAGGCTTCTGTCATACATTAATATCTCAAAGAACCAGAGGTTTTGCTTCTGTAAAATATTTTGTCCCATTCCTCTCCCCTCCTCCCCTTAATTCCTTGGTAAAGTTTCTCAACTCCAATCTTGTCTCAGATCATTAAAGAGATAACTTGATAACAACCAGGCTAGGGAGTCCAGGGAACATTTGAATTTTCATTAGGGGTCTGGTGGAGAAAGAGAGACAGAGACAGAGAGACAAAAGAGAGACAAAGACAGAGAGAGACAAGCAAAGATAGAGATGGAGAGAAGAAATCCTTTGCTTTGGAATTCAGCTATGGGAATTATTTCTTCCCATTCCTTACCACCCTAATGCAAGTGGTGCATTAGGGTACAATATCTGTGTGCAATACCACCCTAATAACCAGCCTCGGGTAGTTCAATAGCCTTCTGAAAAAAAAAAATCTTCCTACCTTCACTCTTTCCTTCCAATCCATCCTTTATTCTATTACCAGAATAATATTCCTTATGCATCTGGCTGCACCCTTTCTCTATTCAAAAATCTTTACTAGATTCTATTGCCTACCAAATAAATTTATTCTGGCATTCGAGACCTTTCACAGACTGATATCACATTGCTTTCCTAATCTTAGTTTATGTTATTCCCTGCGATTCCCACTATTCTAGTCTTAAAACTAGAACATTCTTTATCCCCAGAATGTACCCTCTGTTCTCTATATTTACTATATTTCCTTTCCCCTTCTTTGCTAAATGAATTATCACTTTTCTTTTGATTACATAAGGATAGGAGCTCCCTCTATCAACCAGACTGAAATGCATCTATAAGTTGTTGTTTGTCCTTTGTTTTCAAAGGGGCACAATGTCATCACAAGTGATGTCTTGACTTTTGCATTAATTGGATTTAAGTGAACCAAAGTTGCAGGAAGTCACTTTCTCTTCCTGAGTCATTAAAGTTTAGTGGCAGAACAAAAGTCAAGATGACTGGTGATGGTGCAGGATGCAGTAGGTGACCTTGGCATCTTCAATGTCTGGCCAAGTTCCAAGTACTCCACAGAACCTGCTTCAGCCACCTTAAAGGCTGCTGAAACAAATTGTTCTCATCTGCCCATTCCACCATGGGAAGTCTTCCTATGCTTGTGGTATCTCCCTAACTCACCAATGGGTTTGAGGCCTATCAGTTACCCTCAACCTGGTTTAGCCCATCTGCTGAGATGGTTTACTACGGTGTTGCCACTGAGCATGCTACAGCTTCTTAGAACCACAAGGGAGAGTTGAGTGCCATGTAGACACCATGGTGGATGAGTAGCCCTGAAAAGGGTTCAGCAAGCCCTCACACCAGAGGTTCTTCTTAAACACCCATATACCCCAACTATAACTTGTCGTAATAACAGTAATAGCCAGCATTTATACGGTGCTTTAAAGTTGGCAAAGAACTTTAAATACATTATCTCTTTAATCCACAACATCCTTGTGAGGTAGTTACTATTATTATCCCCACTTTATAGATGAGGAAACTAAGGCTGAGAGAGGTTAAGTGACTTGCCTAGGGTCACATGGCTAGTAAACATCTGAGGCAGGATGCTGTAATGAGAGCAGAAATTTGAAGATCTTCCCTGACCCTTAATAGACATGGAGGGAATTTGAAGACCTTCCCTACTTTGAAAGTAAACTCTGCCTCCTGATAGGCTGAATGTAGTCACATGGTGCCTGTGGTAGGAGGAGTTTGGCTGAGGGGAAGCAGAGCCCACAGGAAGCTGGGAAGCAGAGCCAGAGAAATGGAGAGAAAGGAGGTTGAGGCAAGGAGATAGAGAGGTTCATGATTAAATATTGATCTTGTATTGGTTTGTGGGAAGGCTGAAGGATGCTGTGGTTCTCAGTGTTAATATGGCTTCTGAATATCTTTAGTACCATGATCAAATTAGCTTACTGGTTTTTGGGATTGGGTTTTCTGGTGTCTAAATAGATGTTTCAGTTCTATCCTCTATCTTGAGAGTCTGGTATATTTTGTGATCAAACATCGTGCAATACTTATAGCCACATTCTTTATTGTGATCATGGGCACTGTAAATATTGCATTGGTGCTACAGATGCAAACTCAGGTATTCCTGATTCCAAGTGTAGCACTCTATCTACTATATCACCTTCAGCTAAAAGACTTATAGTATTAAAAATTGTCAGATTCAGAGAGTTTAAGTGACTATTTCAGGTTACACAATTAGTAAGTTTTTGAGACGAGATTTGAATCTCGTTCTTTCTAATTCCAAATACTATACTCTACAATGCCATGCTCCCCCCTTTTAAAAGATAGACATTGTTTAAAATGCAACCAAGATACTACCTTCCCCTTGAAGTATCACTTGACTTCCCCATTGGTAACAACCTATTCCTAGATACTTCACATGATGTGTTATTTTCCACTTCTATAATATTACTTGGACAGCTAGGTGGCACAGTGGATACAGGGCCAGGCCTGGAGTCAGGAAGATGAGCCTTCCTAAGTTCAAATCTGGCCTCAGGCATTTAATAGCTTTGTGATCCTGGGCAAGTGATTTAACCCCATTTATCTCAGTTTCCTCATCTGTAAAATAAACTAAAGAAGGAAATGGTAAATTAAGGTTAAGATATCATCACAGCATTCAACGCCCAAGGAGAGGTCCTGCCTTCATCTTGACAGGAGGCCTGTACTCAGCAATCCCTGTTCCTGGGGAGACAAAGCTCAACAAAGCCACAGTATGCATTGCCAGTGTCTGCCTGCAGAATAGTCCCAGAACCCCCAAAAACATCAGCAAGACCCTCTTTCAGGATTTCTGTAAACATACAACAAGAAAATCCTCCTTCAGGGCTTCTGAACCAACATAAGGTTCCAGGACCTCTACAATAGCAGCACTGTCCTCCACCAGCAGGTGAATCTGGAAAAACGACATCAAAACAGACAGACAAAATACCAGCATCACAGCCATGCCTCCTCAGTTCTCAGCAGCTCCGGGTGGCAGTTTTCAAAAGTCCTGGGCAGCTCCAACTGGCCCTCAGCAGTCTTTCTCTCAGCAACTCTGGCCTCCTTTTCTTGGGCCTTCTCTCTGCTTGGGCCTTCTCTCTAAATCCATGGCTCCTCCCAGTTCAGCCCTCTCTCTTCATGTCAACAAGTACATCCCACAAATGGGATTCACAAGCTCTGGGTTTTAACACTCAACCCCAAAACCAAGCAAATACAGGGGGATCTTTAAATTCCATTACCATTACAATATCTGGTAATGTTAGGCTCCTTTTAGTCCAGTTTTTTCCTCATTTCCTTTGAGATTCTTGATCTTTTGTTCCTCCTTTTGTTCCAGATAAATTTTATAATTATTCCTCCTTTCTACCCCTTTCTCTTGCTTGACTATTTCAGCATAAATGCTGAAGATCCCCATTCTTTAGGTGAGGTCAAACTATTACTAAAGCTGTCAAACTATTAATAAAGTTCTAATGCTAATATCTTCAGGGCAAGAATCTTTACTAAAAAATCTTACAAAGATTCCTTCATGGAGCATATTTGAAATGTATTTTCTCACACATACACACACACACACACACACACACACTCACACAATAAGATGACCTGAAAGCCTATATTACATGATACCATTCCAAGAAGATAAGTTGCAATCAAAGTTATCAAGGTGGTGTGGTGGTGTGTAGAGAGCAATGACTTTGAGAACCAAATGGTTGCATTTATATGCAACCTCTGCTATTTACTACCTATGTGACCTTAGGCAAATCTCTTAATTACTATGGGGATCAATTTCCTCATCTACAGGGGGGCAGAGCCAAGATGGTGGCGTAGCAGCAGCAATATATCGCAGCTCTCACATAGCCACCCCAAAATACCCATGGAATAGGACTCTAAACCAATCCTAGAACTCCAAAACGCACACAAAGATACTTCCCACTAAAGTCGGCTCGGCTACGAGGAACCATATCAGCACTGCGAAACGAGCCTGGCCTGAAGCCGCTGCTGAGCCCCGGGGGCGGCCGGACGAGAGGAGTGGTGAGCGGATTAGCGCCAGCTGCGAGCAGCTTCAGAACTAGGTCAGTGGGACTTGCGAGGTCTTGGGAGAAAAGCAGTCCGGCCAAAAGGCCTCCAGAGTGGAAAAGTGAAAGGCAGAGGTTTTGCACCCACCTCCACGTTGCAGCTTCCCGCCCATGGCCTGAAGACAGCAGGGGGACTAAGCGATTGTTCTGAGGCCAGTGCTCTCGCGTTGAGTGGCCTGGATCCGGATCGCCGTCTTGGGCTTCGGTCTTGGAGTCTTTACTATCCAGTCAGCCGGAAGTAAGTAGGAAGGGTCCCAGCACTTTCCTGAGAGCTACGGCAGCCGGGAGGACCCCAGCAATTTGGACAGAGCTTTCCCTTCTGGAAGCAGAGCCCCACAGAGATTTAAAAAAAAAAAATCACGGACTGAACAACCATGA